>JAJMBD010000018.1:0-244820 GCA_030565185.1 Scheffersomyces titani | reverse complement strand
TTTCTTAGAGTTACCTTTTGAGGTTCCCAAGATTGGGTATTCCTGGTCAAGGACTTGTGTATTTTTTTTTGGGGATTCTGTATTTTCTGAATTTTTTTGTAAGTTTTGTAAGTTTTCTGTGTTTTTTTGGATTTTTGAATTTTCGTTTAATTGATGGAGAGAAAGAGAATCCTCTTGTCTCAGTAAAGTAGTTGAGTTGTCAGTAGTTTCCCAGGAAGAAACAATTTCATTATCTTCATTTGCAGCCATAGGTTGGTCCTGCATATCACTTTATTAATTTTGATCACGTGATTTAGTGATTTCAAGGAAAATTTAAACGAAAGTCGAATGAGAAATGGAGGGTTGGCCGAGTGGTCTAAGGCGGCAGACTTAAGATCTGCTGGACGATGTCCGCGCGAGTTCGAACCTCGCATCCTTCATTATTTTTAATTTTTTTGCATCTTGTTTTATCTCAAACTATATTATTCTTATATTAATACCACATGTCATGAATGAGCCTAAACTTAATGTACAATAATTTTATTAACCTAAATAAATAGCACTACTGCTGCACTGGCATAGAAGTAGAAGGCTTCAAGATCTGGTTGTCGATGGTGTTGGACTTCCACGAACTGGTGATGGTCTTAGGCTTGGTCAAGAATGTGACACCGGCCCTACCATAGAAATTCAAGTCTCCCAAGAACGAGCCTCTAGAGCCTGTGAACGAGAACATGGGCAAAGGCACTGGAATGGGCACATTGACACCAACCTGGCCAACATCAATTCTCTTGGTGAAGTATTGAGCCGAGGAACCAGACGATGTGAAGATGGAAACACCGTTACCATACTTATTGTTGTTGATCAACTCAATTGCTTCATCAATTGTATCCACGTTGACTACCGCCAAAACAGGAGCAAAGATTTCTTCATCGTAGGCTCTGATACCAGGACCTACGTTGGTGACGATGGTAGGAGCCAAGAAGTTACCTTTGGCAAACTTTGGATCCGCTGGTCTGTATCCTCTGCCATCCAAAAGGATCTTGGCACCTTGCTTTACAGATTCGTCAAGAATATCGTGAGCTTTTTCCAAACTACCAGGGTTTATTAATGGACCTAAGTCACTCTTGGAGTCAAACCCACTGCCTACGGTCAACAACTTGGCGTCTCTGGCTACGTCAGCTATCCATTCCTTGGTTTTTCCTACAGTCACCAACACGGAAATAGCCATGCATCTTTGACCAGCAGCACCGAATGCAGCACCGTTAACAGCATTCACAAACTGTTCCTTGTTGGCATCAGGAAGCACTACCAAGTGGTTCTTAGCACCCAAGTTGGCTTGTACTCTTTTTCCTAAGGATGTACCCTTTTCGTAGATGTACTTACCAGCCTTGTCACCTCCTACAAACGTCAAAGCCTTGATTCTAGGATCCTCGATCAACTTGTTCACTGTGGCATGCTTACCGTGGACGATGTTGAGAACACCAGGAGGAACACCAGCCTCAGCTACCAACTCAGCAATGATCATAGCAGCACCTGGAACTCTTTCCGAAGGCTTTACTACAGCAGTGTTTCCGGTTACCAAGACCAATGGAAGTGACCACAAAGGAACCATGGCTGGAAAGTTGAAGGGACAGATGGAACCAATAACTCCAAGTGGTTCGCGGATCATCTTGGTCTCCATATCCGTGGCAACTTCCAATGTTTCTCCTTTCAAATCGTTGGTGATATTACATGCAGCTTCAGCGACTTGCAAGCCTCTCAATACATCACCCTGGGCATCAACAAAAGTCTTTCCTTGTTCTAAAACTATGACAGAAGCAATTCTGTCCATGTTCTCACGCAATAATTGTACAAACTTGAAGGCTATACCCTGTCTCTTAATGATGGAGTATTCCTTCCAGATTGGGAAGGCAGCCTCGGCAGCAGCAATGGCTTCTTCCAACTCTTCTGGCGTCAGCTGAGGAACTTTCAGCACGACATTGTTGGTAGCTGGATCCTTAATGTCGAACCATTCTGTCGAATCGGACTTGATGAACTTGTTGTTGAGGAATGAAGGTGTCAAGTAAGGCTCGGCGCCAGCCTCAGTATGGCTCTTGGGGTATGAAGAAACGGTGGAAGACAACGTCAACACCGACTTGAAGCGTCTGCCCGCGACAGCGGCCATGGCCGAATTGCGAAGAGTCCTGGACAACATTGTTATAAATTAAATGTATAATTAATGAAAATTGAAGTGAATATGTAAATCACGAGAAATTCAGATCTCGAGTTTATGGCACAGTGAAGATCGGTTTTGGAATTGGGCCGGGCTGGTGATACTGGAGACTCCAATAGCAGATACTTATTGCTCTGATTCAACTACTGTTTTTCAAATAATGAAAGTTTCAAACTATTGCAACCCTAACTAGGAATTTTCCCCAGGTTTTATAGCCATAGTCCTCCTGCACATCTTCCGGCAAGCCATATCCGAATCTCCTCTTCCGGAGTGCATACAGTCGTCATAGAGGGGCCGGTGGGGTCGGTTATCCAAGGAAGAGCGATGGAACTAAGTCTGGAATTGCAAAAGACCAGACTTGTGGGACGCCAATAGAAAGCTGAAAATCTGAAAACGTTCTTCATATTGGAAACTTGACAATGTGGATTTTGAAGAGAAGAATCAGTGGATTTTTCACCGTTGATCCGAAAGCGCGAGCAACTGCTGGAGTATCCGAGATCAGAATGTCGCTGCAAATTCACAAATATCCGCAATATTGGTATTCGATTTGATTCTTGTCAAATAGACCTAATAGCAATGTCGAATTGGTTTTCATTCATTATGGCAGCTCGTTAATAGCATTTCAATACTCTGTTCGGTTACTATCCTGGTGGAACTCCACCTGCACATGCTCGGGTTGCAATTTCCGCATTTGGCCCAGCGGATCTGGCATTCCTTTTCGCAGCCTAGACCGAAACCGGCATCAGATGTTCCCTGAGCTGATAGATCTAGATGTGAAGTAGCTGTCTCTTTCGAAGTCATCGGCTGAGAAAATTCCTATTTTCAAGATATGGTTGGCTGATGTCTTCGTTACTCTCCATTCAATCTTGTTTATATCAGATCTATTCTAATATTGCTCTACTGGTGAATGAATGAAAGTGCATCTGACGCATATGTACGAATAATGGAGAGATGCATCTCTAAATTCTAATCTACACATCAATCGCAAATCTCTCTATTCGAAACAAAGCAAACTAAATAGATTGTAAAAAAACATAAGTTAAACTAACTCATTTCTTGCCGTTACTGTGCTTGTAGTGTTCGTCGCTCCACAAGTCGTAGTACAAGTCAAGCAAACAAGAGGTACTCCAGGCCTGTGTGGGAGACGAGTCATTACAGAGCGCTCCATCTTTGTTGGTCAACTCCGTTAAGCCGGCCCATGGGCTCTCCTTGATCCACTTCTGGTGGCTCTGGATTCTGGCATTCAATCCCGTCAACATGAAGTCTGTGAGTTCGCCCAGTTCAGTCTTACAGGTCTTGTCTTCAATGTAGTGGAACAACATGAATGCTCTCAAGAAGTAGCCGAACACCCATACCCATTCGGGACCCTGGTGGTAGTTTCTACCCTTCGAAGTTGCAAAATCTTCACTGTCCTCGCCGTTGTTGTAGTATGGCCTGTAGTTCCAGTCAGAAGGATCCAAAGTTCTCAACCCTACCGGGCCCCTGATGACACGATCCGCAGTTCTGAGCGCTGTGAGCGCATTCTTGGGTGTGAATAACTCAGGAGCAGCAACCATTGCAATAGGGAAGTTTGCTCTCAACTGGTAGTCTTCATATGGCTTTCCAGTCTTGTACAAGTCCTTGTATACTCCTCTTCTGTTGACCAACGAAGCGTCAACTACATACTTATCGTCGTCTGTAGCATCCACAGGAATAAAGAAGTGCTTCTCGAAGTTATCTTGCACTAACTGTTCCCACTCAACAAGCGAGATCTTGGAGCCATCGTTCTTTTCTACTTCGGTATATTCAAACAAACCCTTCTTGTTCAACTCGTTGACGAATCTCAATGCACTCTTCATCAAACCTTGTAACTCGATAGCAGCTCCATCTCTAGGTGTACCTGGAACTCCCTTTGAGCCAGCCTTTTCACTTTCTCCCATCTTGTCCATCCAGGTCCCACAGTTCAGCTGAGAGCCTCCATGCACTAGACCCGTCTTCCAGTCAATATACACTTCAACATTGAAACCCTCGTCCTTCATCTGTGAGTCAAGGTTCAGACCAGCATTGGCTTCACGGTATTTGATTCCTTTGGCATGACGAGCAAGAATCTCATAGATGATCTCACGAATCGAACTCTCGTAACTAAAAGCTCTCTTGTCGGTATGAGGGATGTATGTATCGTCCAAGGGGAATCTTCTCGATACTTTCTCGTCCAAGATCTTTTTACCATCCGGAGCATACTTTACATACTCTTGGATGGCTTGTAAGAAAAACCAGGCAGCATCCCTAGCGTTATAACGAGGATTTCTCCCAGCATCCAACAAGTTAGGAATCAAGCCGTGTTTCAAGGTTTTGGCAAACCCAAGTATGTGGTTCTTGGCATCGTCGTATCTCTCAGTTACCAACATCAAGCCTCGGAAACTGATAAATACGTCCCTGCCCCAACATCTCATGTAATCGTTGCTGAAGTGAGGCAAGCCAGCAGCAACACAGGGAACATGTTCCAAGGGATAAAGAGAAGTGTTGTTCATTCTGCCAATCATTTGCACAGAAGTAAGAGCCAAGCTTTGAACAAAGTTAGTGGCAGTTTGCACATGTACACCCAATGTTCTCAATGCTCTGAATCTGGCAGCCTCGTAAGCAATACCGACAACAAGAGTAAAGTAGTGAGGTCTCAAGAAGTAAGGAACCTTTTTAATGGCTTCGATTCGCGATTTCAACCAGTCCTGGAACTTCCTCAAGTTAGGCGAGTCCTTCAGGTAGATATCCAACCTATTGACAATGTAATCAAGAGCCCACTCGCCTTGTCTGAGATGATCGCAGATCGGATGGCCCAAGTTGTTCTGCCAGATGACATGTTTAAGAGCCGCATTCCAACCCTCCAAACCAGCATAGACCAAAGCGCCATATCCAGGAATACTATAAACGTCTTCCTTGCCGAAAGAAGCATCTCTTTCTTCAGCAGAGCAACGGTAAAGAAGAGCGTTCAAATCGTATAAGTCCAAGTCCAATGAGGCCTCTACGGCACCTTCTTTTACGAACTTGTCCAAAGATAAATCCACACCTGGGATTTCGGTGGAAAACACAGCAATGGAGCCAGTGATGAAGGAATCGTCAACTCTAATGATTGTTTCTTTGCCATTGAAATCAATGGCTGGACTACGGATTTCTTCTACCTTGGCTGGAATGCCCGTGAGAGTAGTGTCGCTGTGTTGATATTCGCCGGTGACTTTCAAGGTATAACTGAACTCGCACTTAGCAACTGTTCCACTCAATACTACAGGTGATAATATCTGGGGTCCCTCGTGGCCATCGAACTTTGACCTGGCAATCAAGAACCATCCCTTGCCAGTCTTAGCATTGTGTCTCTGGATCGTGATATACTGTCCCTCGTGATGAATGTACATCTCATGGTCTCGTAAAAGATCCTCGCTTTCAGCAGCAAGGTTCTTTCTGATGGCATGGAGCTTCTTCTTCACCTGCCCAATTCCGTTGTCTGCAAGCGAATATTGCCTACTTTCACTTACCACGTCAAGCAAACGAGGGAAGATCTCATCATACCCATACACAGAGCCAATGGCAGAAGAACAGAAGGCTACCAATGCAGCATTGGGCAAGGTGTCCTCTGGCGTTCTCTTCTGCGCTGGCATCTCGTTGTCGTGAGTACAGTCCATAAACATTGCATGTGGAGCTTGCTTCGTCAACATTTTGGGGATTTCCATTTCCGTGTACGAGTCAATATACTTTCCTCTAGTTGGCTCCTTGTCAGCTGGTAAGGCAAAGTCGTCCAAGGGCAACCAGGTCAATGAACCTATTGGTCTTCCGCCGTGTTTGTGTACTAATCTCGACAACTCTTGCACGTTCCAGGCTTGCATGGCTTCTCTGATTAAGGTGTTGATTCCCAATCTTTCGACGAAAATCTTGTCCATCTCTTCAGAACCCGTGAAAAGCTCGGCTATAACATACAAGTTGGGGTTAACTTCTCTAGCAGCATCCAATAACGCTTCTCCTACGTGCAAAGGTGTGGAGTGGCAGTTGTCAATTCTGAATCCACTGAAAATACGAGCGCAGTCTTGGGTGTACTGGATCATTCTGTCCCATAAATGGGGGGAATCCAGTGGACCAGAGCCGTATCTCAATTTGACACAGTCACTCCATACGATTACTTCTCTACGCAAATATGCCTTTGACTTCAGTGACGCAAAGTCTACAAGCGGATTCCCACCCCATATCCAGCCATTATTGGCCAAAGCCCACGGCTTACCATCTTTGTCGGTGAATCTTGTGAAGTACGCTTCCGTCAATGGGCTCTTTTCGGTAATAGGACCCAATTTCGGTCCGTTCTCGGCGAATCGTGAGTACTTAATTCTATCAGCAACATGGCTGATAATTGACTTAATATCATCATCATACGAAGCGTACAACGGAGTATTAATCTGGTCGATGATGGCATTCAACTTCAGGGCTACGACTTCGAAATCAAGGTCCCTGGCCTCCAACACCGTATACAAGATTCCCAAGAATTTTCTGGCGTCCAATTTGTTGAAAAACCGCTTTTCCAAGATGGGCTCACCGTGTACTGAGGCTACATCTAGGGTATACTTGGCAAGTTCTACAATGTTCTCTTTGTCCACAGAGGTGGGGATGTCTACCGGTGTGATCTTGTATGTGCTATCGTAGAAGTTCTTCTTGACCTCGGCAAGAGTTTCTTCCTTGTTGAAAACATAGTACTGCCAAAGCTGAAGTTTGCCAATTACATGTTGCGAGATTCCCTCGGTCACCAAATGCAAGTCGTGATCATTGTTGATCTCAGTGGGCAAGCCGAGGCTCTTTAAGTTTCCCGAAAGCTCCAACAACAGTGCGTCTAATTCGATGGCGGCTGTCAAGTGAGGGGCAGTTTCTGCATTGTATCCCGAGTCAGGGTACTGGCGGAGCCATTCGGAGTTGTCAGCTGTGTGATTCCAAACCACATCCGTCAAAGACAATAAGCCCTGGTCGTCCAAAATCTTCTTGACAGCAGAAACGGCCTCGTTATTGTCCTTGAAGATCTTGGGATCGAACCGTAACTGATCGTAGATCGAATATGGCGAATCGGAAGATCCCCGTTCTTGAAGCGGCGTAAAGTGTACCATGTTGTATCCTTTGTCTGCTACTCTGTTAAAGAACGGTTCCCAATCCGACAAACTACCAATCCACTTAGAGACTACGGTTTCAATGTTGAGAGCATTGAAGGCTACATACTCACCATTGATGGCAAGAGCTGGCGGGACATTGAAGTAGAACTTTTCTGTCGTGGTCTGAACGTCCTTGGGATCGGTATACCGAATGTAGTAGTTGTACGAACCAGGTTTGTAGATAGGCACAGAGATCGCAGCATCTTTGTCAAAAGAAGAGCCGATAAGATATTCGTTATATTCGTATCTTTTAAACAGCGTAGACGCATCTTTAGGTAAGTTTGTCAACAATGTGCCGTCTCTAGTAACTGAGGAAGCAGCATTGAGTTGAAAAACTAAGTGGAAAAGGGGGTCTCCCTTCTTGTACCCTTTGAGATGCGGTAAAGCAGGCAAGATGTAGATTCCATTGGAGATTGCTTCTGTGTTTTCCGGCTCTCCAGAATTGGACAAACGAAGAAGTAATGTTCTTTGTGACATGCTTGAAGATGGAGTAGGATTTGCGTTGGGATCGGTGTATTTTTTTGATGATTCAGATTTTTCAGATTTCGCAACTTCTGCTTTTTTCAATGCTCTGAAATCTCGGAGTTTGTTGAATAGGGTGAATATGAGCAGAAGAAGGGCCCGGAGGGGGGTTCGGAGGAAACGTACAAGGGCTATAATGGGGTTTAAGGTTGGAGAAAGCAACGTGGAAACCCGTGCAAGAACAAATTGAAAAGTATGTATTTCACAATACTTCGGAAAGTGAAAAATCTAAGGACAGATTCTAGTGAAAGGTTTGTAGAATCAGTAATTTCGTAAAACTAGGACAAATATGGATCAGGCTGAGTAAGCTAAACTCGTGATAAACTAGAAAGCTCAGTCAAATTGATAAACGAACAAAATGCAATCAGTCTATGAAATGCCAATCTTAAGGAAGGGAAGGATGAAGGAGAACGTCAATGTGTAGTTTCAAATAAGATGTTGAGAATCTCACAGCAAACAACACTGGAAATGAAGTCTAGGGTCAATTGCGTTCCAAAAAACAAAGCGCTATCGTAGTAGTAAGCCAATTGAAGGTCTCGTCCAAGAAGTCCGGATACTGCCCTAAAAAATGGAAATGTGGATGATGATTATCCACTTCTACTAAGATAAACGGAATGGTGTGCGCCGCACAACTTTTCGCCCATCAGATTATGGAATCGTAGAATTCCAGCCTTATGAGACCAGCCTTATGTGACCAGCCCAGTTCTGAGTAGGAGACAGGTGTTCCTTTCCCCGCCTTCTATGCATCGAACTGAGGGGTGAACCACGCAATACAAGTACATCGGTAGATTGGTGGAATTGAAAAAAATGGGGCGAGCTGGGAATTGAACCCAGGGCCTCTCGCATGTTTGTAGTATTCAATTTAGTTTTGCTAAATATCGTCACCCAAAGCGAGAATCATACCACTAGACCACACGCCCAATTTGTGGGAGTCTTTTCGCTTACAAATATCTGGAACTAAATTTTCGCAAAAAATATTGTTTAGGTGGTTTTTGGCCGTATTTGTAGATTTAATTTCTCTAAATTGTGTGTAAATCATAATATGATCACAGAATATTTATCTGAGTGTACTGAAAACTTAATGTGAATTCATGTGCTCACTTATTGATCAATTTAGCGCCGAAGATTTGCAAAATGATAGATAAAGTGCCCAAATAGAAATTTTGAAGATTACTCTTCTGTGTCCATGAACTCTACTTCATTGATATGTGATTACCTTAGATTACTACCATTATTATACGATATCCATCTTTATAGATATGAAATTGTGGACAACTTGTAAATACAAGAAGCTATAGCATTCCCAGTACTCTCGACCAAAGTCGCGGTCGGTCGCTCTTCGAATAGAAAGTGACTGTGCTAGAATTTGTATTTGTAGTTAGCTGGATACCTTGATTTTCTGTTGTTGTGGTAAAAGAATGAATAGATATATGGTGCTGGTAACAGTTAATCGTGAAAAAAAAGATTGGACGAGCTAGCCATAAGTTCTCTAGATAGATTTAATACGAAAGTCCCGTCGTGTTCAAGTCTCTCGCTATTCTGTGTCACTATTCTGTATGTACCGCGCTGGATCTCACTAAATAGTCTATTTTTCGCTAGCGACAAGTTTAACCTCAGTAACATGGTATTACCACGGAGATTGAACAAAGTGACGTTTACTCTGCTAGATACTACACGCTCTTTCCATCTTCAATATGTCTAATTGACTGACATATGTTATAAACATGTAGATAAAGCGTGGATTCTACCAAGTCTTGTAAGTCTATTTGTGCTTGCTTGCTGATCACTGATCTCGCGTGGACCCTCACACTCCTTTCACTTTCTCACTAATTCTCACTGAATATCAAATTTTTTCACTATTCTCACCTTCCCTAAAATTCCCTCCATAGCTCACCACTGCCATCTACGGTGTGCATATACCCATCAAAATTCTCGTTAAACACAATTCAACTTTGAGACGGTTAGTCACGCCTACAAACAACTACACTATTCTTCATCAACATCTCCAATCGCAGCGCCATTTGCCCGCAATCAGCAACGCCGATACTAGTAGTAAGCAAGAGCCTGCAGTCTTCCGTTTCACGTAATTTATCTGACTTTTCTCCAGCCGCCGGAAGAGCTCTATTCCAGATATCACTGGATAGAAAGCAGACAACATTCAATAACGAATTCAAAGAATTTTAGAAAATCTGTGAAAACACTCTTAGATAAGACAAGAGAATTCAACTTCATATTGAACTCAGTTTAGTAGTCTTATTGTAATTGAATTGTGATTGTCCAAATCAATTGATTTTTTCACATACAGCATATCACAGTTGTATCGACTAATTCATAGAACTAATTTACCACAACATCAGTTACTGGTATCCAAAGTTACTGATACTTACTACTACTCGAGTATAATTTATCTTGTACGACTCATTCAATTCATACATATCATTTCCAATGGGTTTTTGTTGTAGTTGCTTGAAAGCCCGTCTGGGCGACGGCAGCAATACCCAGCTCCTTTTGGCCGAAAACGAAAGAGAAGCAATCTCAGCCTTGTTGCAATACTTAGAGAACCGTCTGGACGTAGACTTTTTCTCTAATGGCCCCTTAAGAGCCCTCAGCACCTTGGTGTACTCCGAAAACATCGACTTACAAAGATCTGCAGCACTTGCCTTTGCCGAAATCACCGAGAAAGACGTCCGCGAAGTCAACAGAGACGTCTTAGAGCCAATACTTATTCTCTTGCAAAGTACCGATTCAGAAGTGCAGAGAGCAGCCTGTGGTGCCTTGGGCAATTTGGCGGTTAATACTGAGAACAAGATTCTCATTGTAGAAATGGGCGGATTAGAGCCCTTGATCAGACAGATGATGTCGACCAACATAGAAGTACAATGTAATGCTGTGGGTTGTATCACCAACTTAGCTACCCAAGATGACAACAAGTCCAAGATAGCCAAGAGTGGGGCTCTTATTCCATTGACCAAGTTGGCCAAGTCAAAGGATATCAGGGTGCAGAGAAATGCCACTGGTGCACTTTTGAACATGACCCATTCTGGTGAAAACAGACAAGAGTTAGTTAATGCTGGAGCTGTGCCTGTATTGGTATCGTTGTTGTCCAATGATGATGCCGATGTCCAATACTATTGTACTACAGCCTTATCTAACATTGCCGTCGACGAAGCCAACCGTAAGAAACTCTCCAGTACCGAGCCCAAGCTCGTAGGGCAATTGGTCAACTTGATGGACTCTCCTTCTCCCAGAGTACAATGTCAAGCTACACTAGCCTTGAGAAATTTGGCCTCTGACTCTGGTTATCAAGTAGAAATTGTAAGAGCTGGCGGATTGCCTCATTTGGTCCAATTGTTGACGTGTAACCACCAGCCTTTAGTTCTCGCTGCTGTAGCATGCATCAGAAACATCTCTATACATCCTTTGAACGAGGCCTTGATCATTGAAGCTGGTTTCTTAAAGCCTTTGGTGGGTTTGCTTGACTATGCAGACAGTGAAGAGATCCAGTGCCATGCTGTTTCGACGTTGAGAAACTTGGCTGCATCTAGTGAAAAGAACAGAACTGCCTTGTTGGCAGCTGGCGCAGTAGACAAATGTAAGGAATTGGTATTGAAGGTGCCTTTATCCGTGCAGCTGGAGATCTCTGCCTGTTTTGCTATTTTAGCCTTGGCTGACGATTTGAAGCCAAAATTATACGAGAGTCACATTATTGATGTTCTTATTCCTTTAACATTCAGTGAAAACGGTGAAGTGTGTGGTAACTCAGCTGCTGCCTTAGCCAATTTATGTTCTAGAGTATCCAACGATCACAAACAATACATCTTGAACAACTGGTCACAGCCGGACGAAGGTATCTATGGGTTCTTGATCAGATTCTTACAGAGTGGAAGTGCCACATTTGAGCACATTGCATTGTGGACCATCTTACAGCTTTTGGAATCCAACAACCTCGAGATCAACTCTTTGATCAAAGAAAACGAATCCATCCTTTCGGGAATAAAGAACTTAAGCGCATCTCAACAACAAGCACAATCGCAATCACAGTTGAACCAACAAACCAATGAAGATCAGTTCGATGATCCAAAAGTTGAACTCTTCAACTTGACGCAACAAATCTTGCAAATCTTGGGATAATCAAAACGGTTTATATGGAAAAAGTTGGAACCGTCACACTGCGTATGGCAATACGTTACTCAATTAGTCCAGTACGTTTGATTTAGATTTCTTTTCCTTTATTGTGATGACAGAAAACATTACTATTATGATTGTTGTTGTATGTTGAGATTGTTATTATTGTTGATTATTATTTGCTTGGTCGGTTTGCTTTGTTGAACGACTGCTGCTTGTTGGCTAAATTGTCTTACACCTGTTTGTTGATTGATGTTTTTTTCCGCTATTTAATTCTATAATATCATTTTGCAAGTTCTATTTGTACCACCTGCTTTTTTTACGATTCAAATCTTTCCTTATTTATACATCTTATATATTCTACAGTGTCAAGTTACATTTAGTTTTATGTTAAATAGCAAGAATGAATTTACCCATCCATTTCTAATCATTAGTCTATTAATTATGTAGCCATTAGTTCGACCTGTTTCGAAGAGGTCTCTTTTTTGTCTAGATTAAGAGAACTGTCTTTTTCGATCTTTTGAGTACTGTCATTGTCAATCTTCAAATTCTCAAGTTTATTCAATAACGATTCCTCTTCAATTGTTTGAGTTGTCTCTTCTTTGTACAATTTCTCTAGTTCCTCATCTATTTCCGAGTCTTCGATGTGAGACTGTTCTACAGCCAGCGAAATCTCGTCTGTCTTCGTCATTTCTTCCTCAATAGAAAGCTTGACTTCATCAATGTCACTGATCTCGATTTTCGAATTCAAATCTTTCAATAATTTCGAGCTGCTAACCAATTGGGCATAGATTTCGGAATTCAAATGGGAGTCTTCGATTTTCAAGAGAATTGAACTTAATTCACTATACGACGAATAACTCAGATTCAAGGACTTCTTGAATACGTTCTTGAGTCCGAGAAGATACCGAAGTCTATCTTTTTGTTCAGTTTTGCTCTTCACTGTCAATACAGATTTCATGGTAGTCTCAATTTCTTCGATCTTGGTTTCCAAACTCGAGAATCTCTTCTTTAAATTGAGTATGGCAGATTTGATATTTACGATCTCTAATTCCAGATCAGTTATTGGCTCCTCGTCAAACTTAACGTAGGTTGTAGTGTTCTGTTGTCTCGTTTGACACTTTGCTGTATCTCTAGACCAAAAAAGCAACACAATAGAAAGATCTAGTTCAGTCAAGGAATCATGCTTGGAATGCAATAAGTCGTATAATAACCGAAAGTCGTACAATTTACTTGTGGTTGAATTCCCTGCTTTATCAGTTTCTATTCGAACATAGTCGTAAAGCTTTTCTGCCAACTTTGTGAGCAAGTCCCATGAAACATACCTTTCGTCTACTAGCTTGCCAGTACCATCTACAATCTGATAGTTTCCAATTCCAATAGAACGGAGTCCATATCGCACCCAAGTGGAAGGAGAAAGTAATTCCAGAATTACCAGTGGACTTATCACCTTGAAATAGCTGCCCTTATGTGCAACATACAAAGAATAGGGAACCATCTTGTTGTTTGAGACAAGCTCATGTAATACCAAGTCCAAGCTCTTGGGTTCTCCATACGGAGAAACAGTGAGATTATGCGCCAAACTCGGACTCTGCGTTGTTAGCGAGATGCTCGAGCCACTAATGCCATTTTTTCTACATATATCGTGAAGTAGCGAGCTCCAGGCACGGATGTTTGCATGATATCCTTCTGGATTCAACTGTTGAAGCTTGCCAAAGCTCGAGTAGAGAGAGATCAACCTCGTTTTGGTGAAGAGAGGATTGTTGGTTATAGTCTGCTCTATAAGCTCCTGCTGTATGTTATTGTCTTTGCTAGCGATAGATACCATGATTGTAGAAGAATGTCGTCATAAAATCGCGAATCTGATACTTGTAGAAATGGATTCATTGTTAGGTCTAAATTCACATAGTTAAGCAAATAGCGCGCATAAGTATATTAGACGATCCACATAGATAAGATACCATACTTAAAGAAGAGACTTTATCCACATGAGCTGGAAATGATACATGATTTAAGACGATGTAAATCTGAGATACAACGTAAATTTATAAGTAATTCTTTGCAGTTGGACCTTCAATATGTCTGAGCTGTGATATGTAGATCAATAGAACTCGTAGAGCAAGTCGTGTTTCAAATCACAATTGCCAAATACGTATTGGAGAAACAAGAGCTAGCACATTAGAACAGTCTTGTACTTGAATCTAACAGTAAGCACCTCTACCAGTATACTTTCATCGTATCTCCTATATTACTGTGCAGTTTCTCTATTACTTTTCATTATATCTATATTAAATTACAGAAGAGACAATTTTCCCATATTAAGCTCAACTTGGTCCCGTAAAGCATCCACCACATCCAAGATAGCTGTTGCTGCAGGCGAATCAGCGTAGCTATCAAAGAAACACTCTCCAGAGTCACAGGCTCTCCCTATTCGAGGATCCAAAGGAACCCTGCCCAAGAACTTAATATCCAACTCCTTACACAACTGCTCACCCCCACCAGTTGTAGCCTTGAAAATCTGTGACTCCCCTTTACAGTTCGGACACACAAATCCTGACATGTTTTCAACCAAGCCCAAGATGTTGATTCCGGCCTTTCTACAGAAGTTGATCTCCTTCCGCACATCGAGCAATGCTACCTCCTGTGGAGTCGTCACTATGAGTGCACCGTCGATGCCAACTTCTTTCATATACGTTGTTACAGAGAGATGCTCATCAGAGGTGCCTGGTGGTGTATCTACAACCAAATAGTCAAGATGCTCGCCCCAGTTGACATCCTTCAAGAACTGTTTGATCAAGCCGTTCTTTTTGGCTCCACGCCATATGATCGCCGAATCCGGATCTGGAAGCATGAATGAGATACTCATCAACCCCAAGTTGTCTGCGACATAAACTGGGGACAAACCAGAGTTCGACTGGTGTACTGATTCACCCTCGGCTCCTAACATTCGAGGGAGCGATGGCCCACAGATATCCAAATCCATTGCTCCTACTTCAATGTCCTCGTCTGCTGCTAGGGCCCACGACAACATAGACGTGAACGTCAGCTTTCCTACTCCTCCTTTTCCAGAAAGAACTAAAATCTTGTGGTCTATCTGTGCTAAACGTTTGTTGATGTGTGGTAAATCAGGATCTGGCCCTTTTGGTAGCTGTGAAGAACATATGTCTTGATTGGGACATCCCTCACACGCGTCGTCTTTGCCCGCTTGCTCAGATTCCGGACCCGGACAGTGTTCAGGTTCTGGTGCCTGTAGCTGTGTCTTGGAAACTTCTATAGAGGGTGCCATGTGGTATTATCGATAAGAAAAAAAGGTAGTTTGTCAAACTACATTTCACATTTGATAACTTACTAATAGATCACGTGAATGATGATATATATGATATTAAAGAAAAACACTTAATGCAGTACCATACATAATTTCTATCATCTTCATCAATAGGTTTTACTACTTTTCCACATTAGATCTACTACTATCTTTCTTTAGAATGCTATTACTGTTGTGTACTATATTATTGTACCTTTAAAATTTTTACATTATGTTCTATTTATGTCTGGAGTCTCACAGCAAAGTATCTCTTCTCACTTTCGCCAAGATACAACTGCTGGATCTTCCCTTCAACATCGTCAACAACACCACTCTTTTCTATAGCAACATCTCCTACCTTTCTAGATATAATCTTGAGAGCACTCCTAGTATCAAAGCTAGATATTTCCTTAGCCAAAGGAATGTTCGACAACAAGAACGACAATAGTTCTTCGTTGTTCTCTTCTCTGGTCAATGCAATATATTTTTCATAGATTCCTGCTCCGCTATTCCATGTAGATATAATTGAACCTTTCTGGGGGAACCGGGAAATTAGCTCGAGTAAGTTGTCTTCAGCATTCTTGTTTTTAGAGACGGCCACATAGGGACCCAACTTCTTCGTAATTACGGAGTGAGCATTCTCCCATAACTTGGCATCTATGAACGATTCGCATTCACCCCAGTGGTCACCATCGGCTCCTTTACTAATACCAATCGCTTCTGAAAGCAAACCACTGGGAACTTTTAATACCGTGACCAAATAGTTCTCGTCGTTGCTGTTGATGTTCTTGATGCTGGAAATCACTACATCTCTCAATTTGTTCTTGCTCTGTTCATCATCCGATAAATGGGAGTAGATGAAGATTGCTTCTTTCCACAATTGGACACTCTCTAAATACAACCCAAATGACAAAGTTATGCCATCAAATGTAGTATCGACAAAGTCAGGAGAAATTACTTTGAAGAAAAACCACCTCAATTTGCTATTCAACGAAGATCCAAGTAATACTTTCAACGCCTTGTTTTCGCTTTCAGATTGGAGGGTACAGTAAACTTGCAAGATATCAATAATTTCACTAGCTCCAGAAGAAGCCTTATTAGAGAAATCAAGCGAATCCATTAGTACTTCATGCAACTTTGTGCTTTCATCACCATAGTATAACTTCAAAGCTAAATTGATGTTCCATGGCAATTCATTGACAAATTCGTCGAACTCGCCAGATAAGATCTTATAGATCTTGATTACAGGACTGGGAATCAAATTCAACGATGAAGAGTCTCTCCAAGCATTTAGTTGTTGACTGGCAATGCCTCTTACAGCATCATCGTTGGAGTCTGTCAACGTCAAAATAACAGACAAATGCGAGTTATTGGATTCCAAGGCAACGTTGATAGCTTGCTTCAAATCTCCAGCACAAACATATAAAAAAATAAGATCCAAGGAATTGGACTGAATATGGTTTATGAGGTTCTTAATATCTTCGGCATTGTACCCTTTCAACCACTTGTTGAAAGCTCTTTTCCTTCCTGTCTCATTCAAGTAGTTTACTACATTTTCTTGAAGATCGAAATATTTCTCTGTTGACACTTTGTCGAAAAGCGAAGCTCCGAGTGACAAGAGTTGTTTCTCATCCTTCACCAGATCATTTGTAATGAGATTTGCAAACGACAAATCAGACGTCTCTACAACTCTAGGGTACGAGTTAGTCCTGGATTCAATTTTTGATTTGGCCAATTGATCATATAGATTTCTCGAGATGTTATTGGGGAAAATCTCGTCATCGACTTTTGATTCGATATCTTCAATCACAGCCAATTTGCTGTCTCTACTTGGTGTAGAAATCTGATCCTTTTTTAACGATTCCTTATTAAAATCGGCAAATAAGACGGCATCGATATCTTCAGGAGAAATCAGTTTTTTTGCTCCTTCAGAATCTCCAAATGATTGTGTCAATGCACTGTTCATGTCATTGGCCAACTCCAACTGGACAATCCAATCTTCTGAAGTTGCCAAATTGGGCCAGATCTGAATACTATCAAAAACGGCATCATTAGCAATTTCTGGCTCATAAACTTTCTCATGAACAATCTCATTCATATCAACATCGGCAGGGAGATTGCCTACCAATTGTTTTAAGTAGTCGAAGTTGTTTCCAGCAGTTTCTGGCAAGTCTTCAATCTCAGCGAACACAATACTGTCTGGCGATACAGATCTGTCGTTATCATCTGAATCAAGAGTTATATCACTGACTTGTGACAACTCATTGCCTACTTCTTCCTTTCTATGTATATCCAATTGGTTACTGATCTCATTGCTAAGAAGCTTTCTCTTGAGGTCCAATGGATTTTGCTGTGAATTGTTGGCATATTTCCAGCCGCCGGGTACAGCATTAGTCTGATCGAGAAGCTTCTGTTTCTTAATTTCCTGAAGATACTCACGGTTCTCGTAGATTCTGGAATACTCCAAGGTAGCTATTTCTTCATATTCGTCCTGTTTTCTCTTCATATCCATGTACTTCTTAGAAAGTTCAGTACCATCATCTTCAATCAATCCCCATACACTAAAATGTTTGACTTTAGATACCCATAGAAAAGTGATGGGGTCATAGGTGACAAATTCCATTCCTTTCTGTAACTTCAATTGCTTGATATAGTCGCCTACTGGAACACCATCTCTGGGCTTTGCACCTTCTAAAGTCACTGTAGCTGGGACATTGAGTCCCATTCCTATAGGTGGTTTCTCTTCAGCATCATTGGTATAGAGAAGAACTATCATTCTTTCAAGCTGGAAGATATTACCAAATAGCTCATTTTCGAACGTTACTCTATGGGACTCAGCTTTTTGCTTTATATGAGACAAATCTACAGGAAAATTGTATGCTAGTTGCCCAAATCCTTTTCTTCCAAGAATGAAGTCATCTATGGACGATAACTCTTCTAAAGACATGGAAGAAAGTTCATCGATTGAAGGAGACGACCAGTAGCCGTCTTGGTTGTATTTCATGGAACTTCCTTCTTCTACTTCCTTAGTGAGTTCGACACTTTTACCTATGATAGTTTTCAGATTAGACTTGTTCTTCACATCGTCTTCTTTCAAGATATTGTAAGGATATCTGGAAAATCCTTTCAGAGCGTTCGGTACTAATTCGTCTTCACTTTCTTCGTCGCTGGAGTACTTGTCTGGAAAAATAGCGTTGTCCACGTTGGCTACATTAGCGATTCTTGCTCTTTTGGTATTAAGAACCTTGTCAGCATCTATCAAATGGAATTTTGATGGCTTCGACTTTATGATCAACTTCTTAATAGAGCCCATACGACGTGAATCGACGGAAGTACGGAATGAAGGTTTCGATATTCCATTAGTAGGTCCACTAGATGTCTGCTGATTGGGTAATACGCTCTGGTTTATGCTCTTGGTATAGTTGGTGTCTGTAAATAATCCTCTGATGGCAGAATGTCCAGTACTAGCAGCCGAGCTTCTGAATATACGGAAAGTTCGGCCAAGTTTACTTAAAAGTGTTGATTCTGGTTTATTGCTGGATTTCCTTTCCAAGTATGAGAAACGTCTCTTTCTATCTCCAGTGTCTCTTGCTTCATCTTCTGCTACAAGATTTTTTGTTATGGACTCTGGCATACCCGACAAGGTTGTCTGGAGGTTCGTTAGTACTTTATCGTACGAATAAGGGTTAATGGTATTAATAGTAGGTTGGAAAGTAGTCTGTTGCTGTGGAGCACCAAACAAACTAGAGCCTGTATTAGCGTTAGAAGATCCAAGAAGACCTCCTCCAATATTTTGATTTTGGTTTTGTACTGATCCAAAGAGTCCTCCTGATGATTCGGCTGGCTTGGATCCAAAAAGTCCGCCTCCAGAAGTAGCATTATTAGTGTTACTATTTCCAAAGAGACCACCAGAAGTGGCATTATTAGCGGAAGAGTTTCCAAAGAGACCTCCTGATGTAGTGGCAGTACTACCGGAGTTCCCAAAGAGGCCACCGGAAGCTGTAGTTGTGTTATTCGTGGAGATTCCCAAGGATGGAGCTTGACGTTTTGAGGATCCAAACAAACCCGACGACGTTCCCGATGAAATATTTTGTTGAGGATTACTGGAATTAGCCGAATTTCCAAAAAGACTGCCCGATGCAGCTGGTTTGGCAAATAAACCTTGGGAAGTATTGGCACTCGAATTAGAAGTACCAAATTGGCCAGTGCCAGGAGTAGTAGATTTTCCGAAAAGACCGCCGGAAATTGCAGAAGTCTGGCTGGAATTGGGATTGTGGGCGGAGTTTGTTGATCCAAAAAGGGTTCCAGCAGCAGAATTGTTTGAAGTTGCTCCACCAGAGTTGCCAAAGAGACTATTAGAGCCTCCAGAAAGTCCGCTAAACGAAGATGACTTCGCAAATCCAGTAGAACCTCCCCAGTTATTGTTAGATGTATTCGTAGAGCCAAACATCTTATGAGATTTTTAGTAAATTAATAAATAATGATAAAGATCAATAATGAAACTTTATTCAAATGTAATCGTTAAAAAAAACCTCTAAACAATAAGAAATGACAAAAAACAAGCGAAGCTTTCAGAAATCGAAGAACTGTCTTGCTGTCTCGTATAATTGACGCAATTGTAGCTCCACTCTGGCTCGTTGGGACTGTTCTTGCTGAAGAAAGAATCATGGCAAAAATGCTCTAAACTTTAGATCGAGAAAACAAAAACTAGATGTGCGTTCCGTTATTTACGCGACCATGAGAAAAACTACGCACCAGGATGAATGCACCAGGATGAATACACGAAGTGAGAATTAGAAAACAATACTAATGCTTCTACAAATTAAAACGCGTGATTAACAATTCAGTAAGAATTCTACATTGAATAAATGGTGTCAATATCCTCATAATATTTACATTATTTTCCATAATATTTAACATCCTTCATCATAAATCCTATTTAGACATTATCTTTTATTAACTATAATACATTGACTCTATAATACTGAAGCAATCGATGCTGCTACTCGTTAGACAATTCTAACCGAATGCTCGACTCTGCCGAGTACCAGAACTTGTCGAATTTGCGCAAGTTGCTCTTGCTGCTGTACACTTTGTTGGGAATACCTACGTCGATCAAGTAATGCTGGACGTCACCTGACTCCAAGTGGCCATTTTTGTATGCCAAAATCAATCCCGTGATAGGCAAGCCCATGGAGATACACCACCTGCTGTTCAACTTCAACGATTCGTCCAGAAGAGTACCTGAACCACCATCAATACCCGAAGGAACATCAAATGACATGATCTTATTTTGTTGATGAGGTTCATTGCACCACTTCATGAGACTACGCAATTCCTGTTGATCTTCGTCCTGGAAGAAAACATCTTCCAAGTGGTCGTCATAGCCTTGTAATGCATCAATGATCAACTCAACAGGCGTTTCCAATTGGTGGTTGACGATATCAAGCAATTCGTGAACATTAGATGTGATGATTTTTCCTCCGCAGTTCTCAAACAACTTCTTTTGCTGGAGCAAATCCTTGTCCTGGTCATCAGAATTGATCAAAAATGCTAAGACTCGTACACCATGGTTGGTCAAATGCCGTCCAGTAGCAAATGCTCTACTACCACAACGGGCACTACCGATCAACAAAAGAACTAAAGGTGGTAAGTTGTGGTTCTTACGATTACTGAGTCTGGAAGATCCTCCCAATATACTCTTGGCGATCAACAGTGATAAGTTGGTAGCGCACACCTCCGCCATTATATTGGGAGAGATGCCGTAGCTTTCAGAAGACAAACGTTCGATCTCTAGAAGTTGAACAGGAGACGCTAATGGTATCGTACTCAAGTTATCGGCATGGACGAGTTTTAGATTCTGAGTTGAGGTTAGATGGGCATCCTTAAATATGTTGGCAGAGCTGGTTCCAGTTCTATCGGCCACCAGCATTCGCTTGGAAGCGCTTCCGATATTGTCCCAGTTGTCGCTTTTATTGGCATCAAGTACCATCTCGTCATTGTCGTACTTTTCCTTTTTGAACTTGTTGACGCTATTTATCTTGTTGTGGCCCACAAGTCTATCGTGCGGATTGACATGGTCCTTCTTCTGGAGGTCAGCAAACACCGACTTCTTGTCAAACATGGCCAAATTGGCTGCAAAGTCAAACTCTTCCTGTTTGATATTGGTCACGTCGCTTCCAGTCCCCCAATCGGGGTCTGCTATCGAGCCAGCCGAGGACTGGTAGCTATGATGAATATTCTGTACAGTCTTAGCCGCTTTCAGTCTGGGAGTATTCAGTCTGCTGCTGACTAAATTGTTGCGGGGAGTATGCGAGATGCTACGGTTGATGTCGTTCTGAGTAGTAGAATTGATTCCCTCCTTGTTGTTAAAAGATGTTGCTTTTGCGAATACAATAGCATCATCAAGGAGACCACTATTGACATTATTACCATTATTGCTGATGTTACTGTTGATGCTGTTATTATTGTTACCATTAGTGTTGGCATTTCCATTGCCGTTCTTCTTTTTCTTGTAGAAATCCGGTGGCAATTGAACCACTTTTAAGTCAGCAATCTGCGAACTGTTGATGTTCAAGTTGGCTAATTGTTCACTGGGATTGAATGACTGATAGGCATTCGACAACGTGATTTCGTTGCTGTTGACTTCCGAAATAGTCCCCGAGGACTTGGAGCCGTCCTTGAGGAACAAGTCCACTCTGTAGTTGAGAAACTCAGTCATGAGGACGAAGAAAAGTGGAGACGAAAATGAGCACAGATCAAAAATCAACTTATGATTAAAGTGAAAAATCGGTGATAGTCGCACGCGCACGACCTTGGTGAACCATAAAATGGCAAGTAGAAAATGGAACCTTAAGAGACATAACCGGCGTAGTCAGAAATAATGAATAATCTGCCTCGAAGAAATCTCAATCTTTAGTAGACATTCATTAGTTGTTTTGGAGAGTTCCTGAAATTTTCATTGATGCGAAAGTAGTTATTCATGCATTAAAGTACAATAGTGACATGAAAGAGCATGTTCACTTTGGATGATATATTCCAGCATTAACAAGTATATTAAAAAGTTCGCTGTTGTATATTTCAATTTGTTCAAAAAAAAACTCGGCAAAAACTATAATATAAAGAAATTCACAGTCTACGACTATACTAAAAGTGCCAGCAAGATTGATTGTCTCCGTTAATTCAAAAGAGCTACAGCCTTCTTGACGATAGAAACCGAAGACTGTGGATTAACACCAGTGACAATTCTTCCATCTTCTACAGTGAAATCTCTCCAGGGTCCAGTAGGAGGCTCAACCCAATTTGCACCCAATTTCGCAGCAATTTCACTGATTCTTAATTTGCCGTGTCGCTTGATATCAAGCTCGAATTGCATGTGCTTTTCACCATCGTCTGTGTAGCCAGTGATTCTCTTGCCAGAAACAAATGGTTTGCCAGTTTCCTTGTCGATTATACCTTCGAAAATAGCTGGGCCATGGCAGCAAGCAGCAAAGATACCGCCATTATTGTAGATAGCCATTGCTAAGGCTTGCAACAGCTTGGCAGTAGGGAAATCAAAGAGGTCCCCATGGCCATCAGTAGCATAGAAAATTGTGTAGATCAGAGGATCAGCCACTTCATTGGCTTTTTTGATATTCTTCAAGCCTTGCTCGAAATCAGGGTTGTCCACTGTAAATTCATTGTACGCCTTCTCGCTCATCATGTCATCTAAGAATTGGTAGTCATCAAGGCCATATGTTCCAGTTTCCGACACGAAATCGACTTCGTAGCCGTGGTTTTTAAATTCCTGGAAAGCCCACACGGCTTCTACAAGGAATAAACCTGTTTTCTTACCATCTGCAAAGAAGGGTTCGTGAAACGAAGTTACAGCAAGGATGGCTTTGGGCATTTTGGTTGTCACTGATATATACAGAAGTGAAGTATTAAAACGCGCTCATGCAACTATTCTAACAACTTGAAGCAATTGTATCACAATAAGTGGGAAATAATTGTATAATTGCAATACTCAATCGACAAGCTTGTTCGTTTCAATTGTACAATTTCATCCAGATTCACCGTTATTTATACAATGGCAAAAGAGACACGCCTATTTTTAAAAATTCTCCGCAATGCCCGTTTCTGCCCCTGGATCTCGCACGGCTCTCACAATATAGACATGTATAGATAACTAAAACTAGAATTATATACGAATTTTCACATTCCGCATCTTCACCCTAGGAGAGCCACGGCTCTTTTGATAACAGAAGCTGACGAATTTGGATTGCTTCCTGTAATAATTCGGCCATCTTCGACAGTGAAATCCAACCATGGACAATCAGGAGGTTCTGCGAATTTTGCACCCAATTTTTCAGCTATTTGGCTAATTGTGAGCTTATTGTGTTTCTTGATATCACCATCGAATTCCAACATCTTTTCCGCTTTGTCCGTGAACCCTGTAATATTCTTTCCTGATATGAGAGGCTGGCCGGTTTCACTATCAACAATTCCATCAAAAATGGCGGGGCCGTGGCAACACGCTGCAAAGATACCACCGTTTTTGTAGATTTCCAAAGCTAGAGCTTGTAACTTCTTAGCAGAAGGAAAATCAAAGAGATCGCCATGTCCATCAGAAGCATAGAAGATATCGTATACCAGAGCGTCGATGATGGCTTCAGCCTTTGTAGTTTGCTTCAAAAGGTTCTCGAACTCTGGATTGGCTGCTTTAAACTCGTCGTAAGCCTTTTCATTCATCATTTCATCTAAGAATAGGTGGTCGTCTAGACCATATGTTCCTGTTTCCGAAACAAAATCAACATCGTAGCCTTGATTCTTGAACTCCTGGTACGCCCAAACGGACTCTACAAGAAATAGTCCGGTCTTTCTTCCATCAGAAAAGAAAGGTTCGTGGTATGAAGTCACAGCAATAATAGCCCGAGGCATTTTAAGACACTTAGCAATGATGACCATTGGATGCTCTATTTATCTTGACGTTCGTAGTCTTTTTATAGCAAGTAGAAAAATTAAGCTTACGGTGTCTAGCCATGTAGTTGTACAACTAGTCATACCCCCGAATGCCCAGCTTTCCGAAGTCATTCATGGCAAGCCGTATACGCGATAGATCTACAGCGGCTCCTAGACTTCTCTGAATGCACAATAGTATTTACGGTGTCTTGGTTGCGATTCTCTTCGCTTACAGATTCAGTGATCGAATTCGGTATACGCCGACATAGCACATTCTCAAAGCTTATGCTTACTAACCAAATTGCTTTTGATTAGAAATTGTCATAATTACACGAACGGAATACTATTTATCGCCGACGATATGGTCAGTAGTCACTAATGAGATCAATAACCATATTGGTGGCTTAACATGTTGCAGCTAACCAGGAGGTTGATCTGCATCGCATGTGACAGATTCTGTTACATAAATCCGATGGATAAATCCTACGTTTCTCTACAAAATACTATGGCACTATTATATAAATTTAGGACGATGGAATGTCAAAAGTAGAAAGATAGTTGTAATTTATAGCCATACACGTAGTATTTCAGCTTCAGAGTGTCCCGAACTCATTTGCACGAATGTAGATTTGCACCTCTTACTTCCATGCCATCCGTGCCGATAGCCATACATTAGATGCCATACCTGAAACTTCCATCACAGAATTCAAGAAGCCCACTCAAGCACACGAATTGACCACCTATTCTCCCAATATTACGTCTCTACCATTGCCATCATCTTCCAATCTACCCCTGTTCTCGTGGTTCAATTGTTCTCTCTCGTAGTATCATACTCGCTTTCTACCGAAGTCCGCCGAAGTAAGTGTCACAAAGCCTTCCTACTGTATCGTCCACTGGTAGCGTCTATGTTCCGGAGTAACTTTTCACCCTCTTCTTTTCCTAGATCCTGAACCATTCTGGCTCTAATACCGATTGTGCTTCTGGAGCTGTCACAGATACTCGTCCTCTATCTAGAGAGAGCCACCATTGCTGCCGACTGTAATTGAACAAGCCTGTTGCTGCTCTTCGTACATTCTCCATCTCTAGGCTTTTGCGGGTGAACTCCTCCGATTTTGTAATCTGGAATTTTTCACATTCTGTGATTTCGAGAAAAATTGAAAAATCTCCAGACCCAATCCATTCAACGTCTAATCCCACCTACACTTACTGAATATTGAATTCTAGATCATCAAAACCTTAAATCCACTGATCTAATCGTACTAATCAATCATATAAATAACCCATAACATTAATATATTCAAATTTTTCAATAATTAACCATCCGCATATCACATCACAATGACCAAAGTCACAGTAAACCAAATCTTCCTATACATCCCCAACCTCATTGGTTACTTCAGGATAATAACAGCCATGTTATCGTTCTTGTGTATGAAGAACCACCAGCTCCTCACCCTCATCTTCTACGGCATATCAGGCTTTTTGGATGCCTTCGATGGCTATGCAGCCAGAAAGTACAACCAGGGCACCAGATTCGGCGCCGTGTTGGACATGGTCACTGACAGATGCGCCACCTCGTCGTTGATCGTGTACTTGGGCACTCTCTATCCCAAATATACTTTCTTCTGGCAACTTCTCGTATCGTTGGACTTGGCTTCTCACTACATGCACATGTATGCCATGTTGTGCTCAGGTTCTACTTCTCACAAGAATGTCGACTCCACCCAATCGAGAATCTTGTCGTTGTACTACACAAATAGAACAGTTTTGTTTTTCGTTTGTCTTGCAAACGAAGTCTTCTACGTAGCTATCTACTTGCACTATTACAACTGGTTCTGGTTGGGTACCTTCATGGTGTATTTGAACGCTCCCATCTGGCTCTTCAAACAGTACACGAACGTGGTCCAATTGAAGAGCGCTTCGCTCATCTTGGCAAGAATGGATGCAGAGGATAAGTCCAAGCCTAAGTCCACCTAATCTGGTTCTTATATTATCAATGAGAAGGAATCAGATCAAACCCATACATTAACGATCTTGGTGCCTTTGTATAAATTTCTACACTTTATATCCAGATTATTGTTTGAATAGATCAATGATAGATAATGTACAGTTTGAAAGCAATACTAAATAGAGAATATGAATTGTTTGAATAGATCAACCCTGATTTGCTAATGATCGATCAATTGCATTTTTCATAGCTAATGATATTATTATCTCTTTATGGCAATATAAACCCATGCGAACTTTCCAATTGTACTCTTTCATGTAATTGCTCTAACCCCTTATTGGCATGTTCAATAAGACTAGCTTCATCAATATACTTTGCCATCTCTTGTTCAAAAGTGTAAGCATCTTTCAACATCACAATACTGACACTCTGATTAAGTCCATTGATACAGAGGTTCAAAAACTTGAGAGCCTTGTTAAAAATAGCTCTCTCCTTACTGGATTTGAACATCTGGAAGCAAATCTGGGCCAAATCAAGATATGCCTGCGAAACAATCTCGCCATGACCAACAGCCAACACTACAGGCATGATCTCTTGGAGAATATCGTATCCATCTTGGTAATATCCAAGCTTGTTCAAGGTAGAAACCAACAATACTAAACCCTCTACTACTACAGTTCTGAACCCCACCTTTTTACCATGTTCTATCTGCTGAATTATTAGGATAAGACACTTGGAGTTGTTTCCGCTCAAATTGTAGATTTTGCACTTAAGTAAGTTTAATTTGATGCTCAAATAGGTATCACTACTTGGTAAACTTTTCAACTGCTCAGCAATCAACATCAATGCACGCGAATAGTTCTGGAGATGTATCTCAACTTCAACTTGGATTAAACTCAATTCATTCTTCAACTCTATTTCCTTCACTTCATTACTGATCAATACTTCTATGATTTCTCTACAAATCTTGAATCTACCTTTGAGGAAATTCAACTTGATCGTCATTATCAAGCTTCTGCTCTGGATAGCATTAAATAACGAGTAGTCTTCTTTGCCCACTTCACGCTTCAACTTAGATAAATCTTTGTACGCGGTAATGGTATCACCCTGAATGAACTTTAGAAAACTGGATCTTATCATTATTGAAATCCGGTCGTTCTTTTTATCGGCAGAGTCCAAGAGAATTTGAATATATGCATCACTCAAGACTGGATTGCCGATTCGACTCCACACTGTAGCAGAAAGTTCCATTGACCGCACGAACGAAGGAATCTCGTCATTAATAGAAATATAACTAGCTTTCAACAAACTTTCCAAATACGAAATCATCGAGCCACCATTATTCATTATCTGTAACGTTTCGAAATTATAGCTCATGGAATACAACAGAAGCGATACCAGCTGAGATTTCTTGATCAAAAAGTCAAGCAACTGCGATTCGTTGTTGTTATTGTAGAAACTCTGTCTGTTCCACAATTGAGGCTTGTTTTTCATGAAGTTGAAGAGCCAGGATAAAATGTATGTTAGCGTAGCATTATCCTTGTTTTCTCGGGCCACTGAGATTGCTTCCTCAATGGCATCTATAGCCTTTTCATCTTCGCCAAAAAACTGATGCAAAGAAGCTCGTGAAATTAATGCAAAATGGTAAAAGTACTTGGAATTGTTTGAGACCATATAATCAAAGTATTGATGTAAAGATTCAAATGCTCCAAGATAGTCACACCCATGCAAAGCTTCAAGGTACTTAATATAATAATGAGATGGTAGATGGTTGAAGTTAATATTCTGTATCAGACACGTATTCGAATTGGGCGAGGTCATGATGTACATGATGTCCTTCAAGATCTGTGGTGTAGGTGTTCCGTAGGTTTCAAGAAGATGGATTTGGCGTTCCAACAACGTTTGAAGATCGTGTTTCGGTACCAATAATAAGCGTTTATTACAATCTACTATGGATTGCGCAGTCGTCGGTATGTCGTAGCCGATATTTTCTTTCAATTGAGTGTTCAACTTGTTGTACAAATCCAAATCTTGAATGCTTGTACTATCTTGTATTTTAGCAGAAGGTGTGGAATCTGAAATACCTCCAAAGCTCAAATACTTCAGTCTAGATGACGATCTATATTCTACAAACGCTTCATAAAGTAAAAAGACCTCATCGAACTTGAGCAATCTGAACGAAGTGGTGATCTTGTGGATGAATCTGCCTAATAAAGAGCGTGATGAAAGTCGTTTATGGCCATAAATATCTTTTACACTGACTACAGTAGGCAGTAATGGATAAACGAAACATGCTGTGATACTCTGGTCCAAACTTTCTACAGAGTTGATGGACCAGAGTCTGTTGAGAAGTTCATTCTCTAGGAGACGTAGGTGATGTAGTTTATGATCTTGAAGCTTTTCATCTTGTATTTGATTTTCGTCTTGAACTTGATTTTCTTCTTGAACTTGATTTTCGTCTTGTATTTGGTTTTCGTCTTGATTTCCATCTTGTATATTCTGATCCTGTTCATGTTCCTTTTGTCCAATGTGATCTGAAGCATTGCCTCTGACCTCCTGCTCTAACCAATAACAGAAATCAGCCATTGTAGGAAGAACCACTAGACAATCATTCACATCATAAATCGGTTCATTTTCTATGAACTTGATGATAGCACGTAGTACTGGTCTGATCAATGATGAGTGGACATAATGTTCGCAGTATAGTTGCAATAAGAGTAAAGTGGATATTTTGTGCGGCGACAAGTCTTCCGTCAATAGGAGCTTGACATTGTTGGTATGGAGAGTCATTGGATCTCTTGAGTTATTAAATGTTGGTAGATTAAAATTATGAAATTGGAAAAGACCAGTTGCAAAATGAAAAATGTAAATATTGAAATTGAAATTGTTTTATTTCGCATTGATACAGTGCGATTTTCAGACCAAAATTGAGAGTTCCATATCAGTCAGTTTTTCGCAACTGACATAAATTCAATTCCATTACCTTTGCCATAGATTATATTGAAATCTGCATAACTTACTTGTAATCAATTATATATATAGTGCTATCTCGTTTTTTTGTCTTACATTTGATTATCCTTTTGTAAAAAATCAGTTAACTTTTATTTCTAATCGATAACTACTCTTCGTCGCTATCGTCTACGTCAATCTCCGGCATCTCGAAGTCAGACTCGTCCTCATCTTCGTTAATTCTATGGGTTGATTGTTGAATTGGAGGAAGAGGAACTGGTACTGTGACAATTTCTGGTTCTTCAATAGACTTACTCTCTGCTTCAACCACTATGGTGGGTGCAAAATGGACAACAGTTTCTGGATCGATCTTATTGAAAATTTTGTCCTCTTTAATTTGATCGATCTGTTCATTTTGCATTTGCTCAAGTTCTTGAACTTCGTCTGCCATCTTTCTCTTTTTTGCTCCAGAGGTCTCTTCTTCGTCGATTGCTCTCTTATGTTCTGGGACAACGGCACTTTCCATGGTTTCTTCTTCTTCTTCTTCTTCATCTTCATCATCATCATCATCCTCCTCTTGCTCGTAAAAAACAGTTTCATCTCCAGATTTCTTCACATACACTGGTAATGGTGGGAATCTTGGGTTGTTGAAAACGCTCAAGAGAGGATCGTCGCCAAGGATGGTAGATACAATTGGCAATAAAGAGATCTTTTCGTATCCGGGATACAACACTGCGTTTACCAACAACAGTCTCAATTCACGTGGAATCAAGTGTTCATTGTTGTAGTATCTGGAATGAACTGCCTGGATGAGAATGTATCTCATAATCTTGTAATGTTGAGTAGGAGGCAATGTCACAGTGGTGATGACAGCACCCATGAATTGTCTAACAACATTGACCGTAGCCACTGGGATTGCGTCGTTGAACAAATGCTGATGAGATAAGATATCTGACAAGGGAATAGCACTGGTATTCTTATTCTTTTTATTTTTCTTACCACCATTGGCTTTAGGCGTACCACTTGGGTGAGATGTAGAGTCGGTAATTCTGGGTTCTACCAATAAGAGTCCGACATCTACAAATCTCAATAACTGAGTGTGGTCACTCAAAAAGGAAACCAACGACAAATAGACACTCACACAGGAGAGTAATTCTCGGTTGAGCAATTCTTGAATGATAAGCTCATCGTAGTCAATTTTCTTATTCTTGAAAGGCACGAGAACTTCCAAAAACGACAATATATTACTCAAATGTGGTAACATGCTTCCTTTGAATGTAAATGCAAGGTCCTTCATGAACTTGATGCTGTTCAAGGTGTTTAGGATCGTGGTGGACTTGATGATCTTTCTGATTTGTTCGTCTCTGATATCGTTCCTATATGAAATGTATCTGACATTGATGGAGCAAATGATTTCGTTTACTACCAATACCAATCCCAAAGGCACCTTGACACTGAACTGGGTAGCATGTGTCACATATGAGTTTAATAAGTTAAGCAAGATATCCACACGAGTCGAGATCTGCAAAACAGACTGCGGCTCATTGACGTCAATTACCATATCGGGCAAAATTTTCTCATTCTTTTGGTTTTCTTCAAAGCTAGGTAATTGTTCAAATAATCTGAGCAATGACGAGTCGTCGGCCAAATTCAAGAACTCATAGTATATCGTCAATACAGACTTCAATTCCTTGATTAAGTTCCTGACGTCAGATTCCCACTTTAGTTCTGGATCTACCTTTTCAATGGCAGGCAAACTGGCCAAAGTCTGATAAATAGAAGTTTTCAAAGGTTCTGGAAAGTTTATAAAGTCTTTCAAATGCAAGAAGGTGATCAACTTGGCCCCCAATTTGTTACCAAAAGGTCTAAATGTTGTGGGATGGAATTGGATCAACTTCTTTAACGACTTGATGATGATCAAAGGAGAGAAGTGCAAATTATCCATATACAAGGTGATAATTGTTGAAAGTTTTGGAGTCAAGATTTCTCTCGTCAAAGTGGGCTTTCCTCGAATCTTGTCGCACAAATAGTTCAAGGCTTCTACAGTGGAGGTCAACACTTTGATATTAATTGTGTCGTTGTAGGACTCCAAGATCTTAACAAGTTCACCAAAGAAATTGGACCCCTCGGTAGCAAGAATAGTGTAGTTGTCGCTTACTACACGTATGAGGTTTATTCCGGCCCATTTGTTATACTCAATTGGAGATCTGGTGAGATTCAAGATTCTCGACACTAAATGCTTAGAGTCAGACTTAGAAATATTGTTCAAAATCGACTTGTCATAGTAGAGAGTCGAAAGAAGAGGAATAACAGAGGAAGGTGATCCTTCCAACTCTTTCAAAACGAGACTCAAGGGAATAGACATAACTGATAATGTTGTTGAAGATTGTTATAGATGAAAAATTGAGAGACTTCAGTAAATTTAATTCGCAGCCCATTGAAAATATTAGAGATGGGGTTCTGCATGGCCAAACAAAAATATTTGTAAAATGTTATATAATCAATATGATCAGTTCAATTACTATTAGATAGTTTCTACATTGCCCTTTTAAATTAACTATGTCTGGATAACAAATAAAGTATACTATGCTTGAAAAAATGTTGAATAAAAACTCTACACACACGAGCTGAAAGTCTAGAGGTACGAGCTGAAAGTCTAGAGGTCAATCAAGTTCTTGAAACCGAATGGCTCGTACAAGGTACCTTCACCCTGGAAGAACTTGGACATAGATTCGACCCAATGCAATCTCAAAGAGTGCAACATTGCTGAAGTCCCTTCCATTACGACTAAGATACAGACTGTCAATGAGAACCACATGGCAAACAAGAAGACAGTCATGAATACTCCAACAATGCCAGTAGCACCAAAAGAACCTCCAATGGTCATTGTCCACAAAACTGTAGACAATTGAGCATGGGCCAATGACAAAGCCCACAACCTCAAGTACGATGCCGTGTGAGAAACACAGTTCAAGCAGAACTCGATGGTGTGAATGACTTGGTGGATCATGATATCGCCAAAATTGTGTTCTTCGTGATGTTCGTCGTCATCATGAGCAGCAACGTCACCTTCTTCCAATTCGTCTTCGTCAGTGGGCAATTCCTGGTACTCGGCAGCTGCTTTGTCTAATTGCCTTTTCAAGTACAAAGGCTTGAGTAGCAATAACCATGGTACACAAATCAAAGCTACTAACAAGAGGAAGACCTGGATACTAGCTTGACCTTCGTACAATGGCTCGGCTACATTACCTGGCGACAAGAACATAGAAATCAACATGTTCAACAATCCAGGAGGCTGTTTGTCAATGGCATACCAGTTTACAGTCCATTTGTACACAACACACAATGATAAGTACCCAAAGATACCTTGCATAAATAACAACCCTGGAATGAAGTTGCCTACAATGTCGATGACACTCTGAAAATGGATGTAGTTCACCAACGAGAAGATGTACGAGTACGACATGTGGGTGTAGCCCATCAAGATGGACAACTTCATCTTGTAGGAGTTCGAAAATAACAACGCATTTTCGGATCCGTGCCAGGCTGGATCCAATCCAAAGATGTACGTTCCCACCTTCTTGGCCAAGACAGTTTCACCAATAGCAAACTTCTCTGGCCATTCCCAACCGGAGCTGAAAAGTGTCATAGATCTAGAGAAGATATCGTTGTACAACAAACCAGTGTACATCGAGAAGATTCCCATTAACAACAAGATATAACGACCACTGAACGCCATGTCAAAGATTTCGTCGTGCTTGGATGCCCCTAACTTCTTCTCGTTCAACACCAAGGCCAAAGCTACCATAGTCAAGATGAAACCGTGACCCAAATCTCCAAACATGATGGCAAACATGAATGGAAACGTGATTACAGTAGGCAAACCAGGATTCACTTCACGATATGTGGCAATACCATACGCATCACAGATGTTCTGGAAGGCATCGGTGAACTTGTTTGTACGGTGGAAAGTAGGTGGAGTTCTCGTTGTATCAAGAACATTGATGATGGTAGGAATCTGCGAATCGTCGGTCCCCTTTATAGTACTCGTCAACGACGAGATTTCATCGGTTGGAATCCAGCCTTCGGCAACTAACGTCTTTCTCGAGTCATCGTAATCGCAGAGATTCATTGACTGATATACGGCTTTTTCACGTGCAATCACTTCCCACCACTTGGCCAAGTCTCTGGAAATAGCAATTAATTCAGAAGACAAGGCATTTTCAGATTGAGTGAGAACTGTAGATAAGTCAGCCAATTTCATGTTGGTTTTAGACAATTGGTCCGAACGCAACGATACGGTAGAGTCTACACTGTAGATATCAGCATCCAACGACTCGCAGATTTTCTTGATACGGTCGTAGATGATGGCACCATGAGAAAAGATGATGAACGAGTTCTTGTTCACATACTCGTTGGAATGAACCTCATAAACTGGCTCAGTCAATTCTTCGCTATGATAGTACAAGTTACCTCTCAAGATTCTCCACAAGATCTGCTGCAAAGTGCCGACCTTTTCACGGGAGATAACTCCGCTGATAAACGAGGCAGAATGCGTGGCTTCTGGAGCCTGCGATTCTAATTGAGAAAGCAACGCGGACTCTTCGCTAGTATCCAGCTGAGGTCCAGCGTTGACTGCAAAGAATTTATCTACGCCTTGAATCGTAGCCTTGAACTGTTTCAATTCTTTCTGCTTTTCATAGAGGGTATTGGTAGAGTCAATCAACTGTAAGAGCCGGTCCTCCAAGATCTGAGCATTTTCTACATGCTCATCAATGTCAGACTGAGGTACAATAGGCAGTGCCTCATAAGGAAAAGTCTTGACAGGAATGTCTCTTTGGTCCAATTCCTTCTTGAACCGATTGAATTGACGTTCTACATTGTCCAACCGTCTCAATTCCTTCACGAACGAACGCTGGAACTCATTGACCTTCAGGTTCAAATCCCTAAACTGAATTAAGTTCATTTGCCCAATCTTGTAGATAATGTCACGGGACACTTCTGTAGGCACATAGAGCTGGACTAGCGACATTTCCGCACAGCCTAGGTGTTGTTAGTATGCTTTTCAATACTCTTAATAGTTATCCATCATCTTCATATGGAATACAACATATTCTACAACTTGTTGACATATTCTGTTTTTCAAGAAGCAGTTCAGCTTTGTTGCTTCACAATCCAATTTGTTTACTTACGGAAAACAGCCTCTTCCTTTTCCAGCATCGTGCAATGATTAGTGGTTGCGATGAATGTTTCTGTGCATAAGAAGAATCGTCATATTTTGACTACTCATTCATGTTCACTTGAGGAATTGATTATGGTTTATACACGACCAAACGCTATTGGTAGCGCCTTGGAATCGTTCAAAAGTGGAGTTGCAAAATATGAGTAGAAAGTAATGAGCAAAGTTGTCAGAGAATGTTGACAAGCATTTTGAGTATGTATTTTGTTTCTAGAATTTCTATCTATGGCTGCATTGTCATAGCACTTTACTTTGGGGCTTGTCTTATCTCACTCCAAGGGATATTAATTTTACCGTCACGTGTTCCAACACGTGATTTAGTTCGTTGCCACATAAGTTACGTCAGCGTATTTGACTTGTCCATGATTAGATTCTTTACATCAAACTTGGATCTTTTCATGGTCGGGTTTGGTTGTGTCATTGCACAATATGACTATGAGTATTACCTGTATTAACTCTACGTATTTCATATACGCCTACAACAGACATATCTGAATTTCTGTGTGCAGAACCGTTCATTAATTATCTAACAATTCTTTTGATAAGGAATTATTGAAGAATGGAATTTATCACAATTGCCCCTCACTCCAGTAAAAGTGGAAAAGCGAGTATCAAGACTCATCGGAGACTAACCATGTCCTTGCTTCGCCTTGCGTGGTCATTTAATGGGTGAAATCTTCAGAAACTGCCTCTAAGAATTAAAAATCGACAACGTTTGCGGAGAAATTCAGTTGTTCATGTGGACATTGAGCATTTTCATTCCAAGCTGAGGCATCTCAATTGTAGTGCTTATTTCATCTCGTCTATGGTCCCATCGTATTTCAGGCTGGGGAATTTCATCTCTAAATGTTCACGTGATAGCTTTTGTAGAGTTTAGTCACCGACGAGATTGCATTTTTAGTCCCAATTTCATCCTGATGAAGAAGCTGTTATTGAACTTTAAAGTCAGGAACGTGCTTTCAGGTGGTTCGCCGTCTCAAACAGGTAGGTTGATGAGGACCATCTTGAAAATTTCATTGTTCGGTTTCTCTCTATCGTAGAAAATATCAGCCGTATGCCAGATAGAGAACGAATTATCAGTCCGAATTTGGAGTTGGAAAGGAAGTGGGGAATGCTTGTGTGCGAATACAATGGAACAACTTTGTATAATATAGCGAAAATGAGTTTCCACGAACTCGAATGAGGTTCTGGGAACTTCCCAGGTATCATAGTTATTATTGCGACGGCAGAAACGGAAGAAAATGAAGCTCAATCTCAAAAATATCGGTGTGTGGAACCACCTCAATTCGTAGAACAGCTAAATGAGGAAGCCCAGTTATTTTCACCTTCAAATAATATTCACAGATTAGATAGTCCCGGAAAATTCACTTGGCTGTTGTGTCCGAAGAATTGGGAATGTAGAAATCATTAAATGTCAAGATTTGCAATGCAAGATTAAAGAAAAACGATAAAAGCCGAGCCCAGCTCTTACGAACAAAGAATTGTATGTAGACCCAATTTGCGTCATGGCTGGCGCTGAAACGGTTTCGGCGACGAATGACTTCGAGAGCTAGTTTTCTCTATTCAATGTCGGAGTTGGCCCGCTGGAACTCCACCATAAAGCAGAGATGAGCCAGTCTCGAGGCTGCAAACGATCGTGGACTACGTCATCGGGTTTTCGGAGACTTTCCGAGAGACAAGAATGGGTTCGAACCCCGAAACAATGGTGATCGTATGTTGATGAGTGCACGATGCTCAAGATGCTCTAAGAACTCTCTGTCACTGTAGTGACAATATCAAAAAGCAAGTTGAAAAGTCCCCTACCGGGGCATAATGAGATCGTGATTATCTAGCAGAACTAGAGGTTCTAGCCCGAGCTCTTTGGTGATGCAACTATCAGTAGTGCCACACAAGCCGTACTGTGTGCCAGTTCTTCACTTCCCAAAACGTCACTAATGTAATACAACGATGAGTCTATGCCTTCCCCAAATTATTTTTTCTGTACTCGGACGCACGCTGTAATTGAATTTTGGAGATAGTCATATCTAGTTTTTTTCAGGTGGAACACCCAAACCAAAACGGATATCCAAGGGAGTGCTATCTCCTGACTGGATCTGGTCATAGCAGGGGAAAACTGCCTTTGCCGCAGAGTCGTTTCAAGCAAAGCCGTATAATTAATATATATAGCGGCAGTTTTCCATTCACTCTGCATCTACATCATATTTTTTCTCTAAACAGTGTATTTTTTCAGCTCCACTAACTATACTAGGCTCTATAGCTCATTGCGTACCTTTGTATTATAGCCATATATATTATCCGATATTCCACAGGTCTCTTAAATCCAGGCGGAATCCTTCTCCTCCATCCTCATAGCAAATCTCGTACCGTCTGACACCCCAGGCTCACCTAGTACTACACGCTCCTTACTTACTGTGCCCCTAACTATGGAAGGTGTCTACAACCTACTTTACAAATTCAGCCTAGCCGAGAGGCCCCCTCCCGTACCTGAACCAACCCCTCGCCAAGTCGTAGGCACCCCAGAAGAAATAGCAAAGTATGTCTACAGAGATATCCTCGGCATCAAGAACGAAATACGAACTTACAACCAGCTCACAGGCATTCTCCACTCCAATCTGCTATACTACAAGCTCCTCAAATTGATGGAGGAAGACCATTCTCGCCAACTAGAGGAGTTGAAAAAAAGATGCGAATATCAGGTCAACAGCACCGTCTACCAACGTAAACTCGTAGACCTCTATCAGTCCCAGCTCAACGATCTCTGTAACCTCTTGGAGATCTTGAAGAACAACTATAACCATGGAATCCATGAATCTCACATAGTTAACCACAGAACAAGAGCGAAGTCCATGTCGTCATTCCCTCCTAGGTCAAATTCCCGTGGAGATGGAAACAATTCAATATTCTCGGGACGGAGTAGGAGCTCTTCCGTATCAACCCAAGCTTCGCCCAATTTGAATACTATAAACTTAGACACTGACAAAAGTGACAAAAACGATAAGAACGATATTGCTGGAGCGAAAATTTCGCAGCCATATTCTCATGATGATATCGAGCGCATAACTAACGAAGCACCCGATCATCTATTGGATCCGATTTCGTTGCAGTTGTTCAGTGATCCCGTTATTACTCCCAGTGGTATCACCTACGAGAAGGCCACCATAATCCAGTATCTCAGAATGAAAGGTAATCAGGATCCTCTCACTCGCGTGCCATTGCGCGAGGACCAGTTATACCCTAATCTCGTGCTAAAGGACTCTGTCGAAGAGTATATACAAAGCAAACAGCAGGAAATCAAGGTATAGATAGTACATAGACTGTAATATTACGAACATCGACAATTAAACTGACGGTAGATATAGAGCTTCTAAATGGCGAAGAAGTGTCAATGTGCGGCGCTACCATAATTATTGTACGTACAGGAATCTCCAATTTTTTCAAATATCGATGAGCTATAGTGAAGATTACTTTTGCAACTATTTATTGGCACTATTCTAGTTCATTGTTAAGGTTCAGCAGCCATAATGAGAAACTTGATAGTTCTTAACCGAGGCACTATTGAACCGGAGTCTCGGACATATCCAGACTTAGCACTAGTCGATTCGGTATTTGACACTGTTTCCGATAGTATTACTTTTGTCTTGTATTCTGAAGAGTCTGCAACCATAGAAGTGCAACAGTTTATGAAAAATGGACTGGTATTGGTATTGGCCTCTTTCCCTATCTCTGATACCCTTTCCAAGTTGTTGAGTTTCAATCATTTTGTAGACTCGGCCCAATTGGTGTTTGTCTTCAGTAATGGTGACCTTATTACTGCCAGCTACGATTTGAGCAATCCAAACTATGACACGACTGTAGTGGAAATTGTTGGTTCTATAGATGTGGGTTTATTGACTTCGCAATGGTCACCTGACGAAGAGACGTTGGCCATTGTCACTGTAGAAAAGAAGTTGTTGTTACTTTCGAGACTCTTTGAGCCTCTTAGTGAACGAGAATTGGATCCCAACGATATCAATATTTCTGACTTGAAGCATGTTTCGGCAGGTTGGGGTAATAAGGAGACCCAGTTCAAAGGAAGAGGGTTCAAGGCCTTAGAGCGTGAAAAGGAGGCTTTGAAACATGCTGGTTTGGATTTGAAAGAAAACACAACATTGCGGGATCCAACTGTAACCGAAATTGAACAGGGTACATTGTCTCAGTTCGACGACTATTCTACAAAGATTAGCTGGAGAGGTGACTGTGAGTATTTTGCAGTTTCCACGACTGAATCTGTGGTTGATGATTTGGGAGACATGTACGACAGAAGAGTCATTCGAGTGTTCACTCGTGAAGGAGAGTTGGAAAGTGTTAACGAAGCTGTAAATGGCTTGGAAGACAACGTAGCGTGGAAGCCACAGGGTTCGTTGATTGCGTCGACGCAAAGACATGTAGATAGTGATGGTGACCATGCTTTAGACTTGGTGTTCTACGAAAAAAACGGTTTAAGACATGGTCAATTCAATACCCGATTAAATCCTTTTACTGAAGCTATCAACGGCTTAGAGTGGTCATCTGATAGTGAAATCCTCTTGTTGAAATTGCATAATAGAGTTCAGTTATGGACTTCTAAGAACTACCACTGGTACTTGAAGCAAGAATTGCACATCAACCAGTCAGTTGTACCTGAAAACCAAGTAACTTTTGCCAAGTTCCATCCAGAAAAACCTTTGCATTTGATGATTGGTACTTCACACTCAGGCATCCAGATCATTGATCTAGCTCTAAGAGTTGTAACTGGCCCTTCCCATATCGGCAATGACCTCGGAATGACACTTGTCACAGACGGAAACATTGCTAAGATCACACCATTGTCTATTGCAAGCATTCCTCCGCCAATCAGTTTTAGGGAATTAGAAGTGGGTGAGCCTATATCAGACTTGGCTGTCAGTAAAAGTAACGAAAAGTACGCGATATTGACCAGCACCAACGACGTCTTCTTGGGTCATCTTGCTATCGCCGATATGAAGAGTGGTAAAATTCCCAAGATTGTGAGTAAGATTAGTAGTAATTTGATTATAACAAATCATAGTGAAGAGGCTAAGCAGGTCGCCTTTATTAAGGATTCTTTGGTTCTTATTGCTGTAGATGGAATTAGTTATACGAAAATCCTTGCATTTGAAATTGATGACATCGTTAATCCTACCTTTAATGATTCTATCGAAATTTCTCCCAAACTTGTTATCATTAAATCGCTGGCTGACTTTGACGCTGTAACTGGTGAAGCTGTGGATGGTACCATATACTTGATCAATGCTGTTCAAGATATAGTTGAGATTTGTAAGTTCCCTCAGTTGTGCCGTGATTTCGAATTGGTCACACTAGCCGGTGATGAATTTTCCGGTAATCAGCATACAGCTTATGGCCTTTCTTCAAACGGTAAATTGTATGCTGGAGAGGTTCAAGTAGCTTCAGCTGTTACCTCAATCAAGGTCACGGAATCGCACTTGCTCTTCACTAATGCGCAGTCGCAGTTGTGTTTCATCCACTTGACTTCTGCTAGCGACAAACTTGACTACGAAGTCTACAAAAGCACAACTACTGAACCTGTAGATGAAAGAATAAGACAGATCGAAAGAGGCTCGTGGTTGGTTAATGCTATGCCATCGAAGTATTCTGTAGTCTTGGAAGCTCCAAGAGGGAACTTGGAAACAATTTGCCCAAGAATCATGGTGTTGTCTGGTGTCCGTAAATTCATCAAAGAAAAGAAATATAAAGATGCCTTCTTGGCATGCCGTACGCACAGAATTGACTTGGACATTCTTCATGACTACGATCCAGCCCTTTTTTTCAACAACGTCGAACTCTTCGTCAAGCAAATCAAGAAGGTCGAACATTTGGACTTGTTTGTCTCATGTTTGCACGAGGAAGATACAGCTGAAACAAAGTATAAGGAAACTATCAATGACTCCAGAACTGGTGACCTTGATTTTAACAAATTGAATGTTTCGCAACCACAATCTCAGACTCAGACCCCCGAACCCCAAGATGTGCACCATACTGTCAAGAGAATAATCAGAAACAAGGAAGTCATCGAAGCCTCCAAAGACTCCAAGATAAACAGGATATGTGAGGCTATTTTATCTGTCTTGTTGAAACCAGAATACTTCCAGACCTACTTACAAACCATTATCACAGCCTACGCATGCGAAAAACCACCCAACTTGTCTGCTTCTTTGAAGTTGATTGGTGGATTTGAAAATCCTGAACAAGTTGAGCTGTCAGTGACTCACTTGTGTTTCTTGCAAGATGTCAACAAGTTGTATAATACAGCCTTGGGCTTGTACGATGTGAGATTAACATTGGCTATTGCTCAACAGTCTCAGATGGATCCAAAGGAATACTTGCCTTTCTTGCAGAACTTGCACATACAAAAGGAATTACGAAGAAAGTTCTTGATTGACGATTACTTGAAAAATTACGAGAAGGCTTTGGATTCTTTGCACGAAGAAGGCGAGGATTCTAAGCGGGAATTTGATGATTACGTTGTTGCTTACAGCTTGTACAAGTATGCCTTGAATATCTACAAATATGACGACACGAGATCCAAGGACATTTTGAGATTGTATGCTGACTACTTGAACGAGCAACAGAACTTCGTTGAAGCTGCTTCTTCCTATGAGTACTTGGAAGATTTTGAAAATGCCTTGCAAAACTATATACTCGGCAAGAAGTGGAAAGAAGCTCTTGCTATTACTGAGAGACCTGAATATGCCACGAAGATGGTTGAAACTGCTGAAAGATTAGTTTTTTCCTTGACGGAGGAGCACAGGTATGCTGAGGCTGCTGTAATTGAGTTCCAGTTCTTGGACAATCTTGAGGAAGCCATTAAGCTCTATTGTAAAAATTACTATTACGATGAAGCTATCTTGTTGAGTTTCAAGCAGAAGAAGCCTGAATTGGTCGCAACAGTGGTAGATATTCAGCTTAACGAAGGCTTTGGTACCATTGCGGAGCTTTTGGCTGATTGTAAGGGCCAGATGAGTTCACAATTGAGAAGATTGAGAGAATTGAGAGCAAAGAAGGCTGAAGATCCTTACTCTTTCTATGGTATTCCTGATGACTTGGATACTCCTGATAATGTTTCGGTTGCTGCTTCAGAAACCTCTACTACACCTTCCTTCTTTACTAGATACACAGGAAAGACATCTGGAACAGCTAAAACTGGTGCTTCTAGAAGAACTTCCAAGAATAAGAAGAGGGAAGAAAGAAAGAGAGCGAAGGGTAGAAAGGGCACCATCTATGAAGAGGAGTATCTTATCAAGTCCGTTGGTCGCTTGTTGGAAAGATTGGATCAAACAGAACCTGATGCTCTCAGATTGATTGAGGGATTGGTACGGAGACACATGAAAGAAAAAGCTTATCAAATCCAGAAGAACTGGGGTGAGTTGATTGATTTCATTCGTGAAAACGTTGCTGAAATCCATAACATGAGTGAGAAGGATAGAGAGAGAATCGACGACAATGGTGAAGTATATCTTATTCCCGAAATTCCAGTACCCACCATTCGTGATTTTCCGAAAAAGAATATTTTGGATTACTAGTGCTTGCAAATTATGTACATCTATTAGAATAATGAACGGTATTTTAGATTCGTTGGACTCATTAGACTCGTGGCTGCTCGTATTTCATAATAAGCTCTGCTTCAAGTTGTTTCAACTCAACTTCTAGTAGGATTTCGCGGAGTCCCAATATGGCATTCTTGGCAGCTTCGGAAACAGCCTGTTTTTTAGCCTTGTTGTAGCTCATATACCTAAATGGCAAGTTGTATGAATTTCCGAGCCCATGCGCTTCGTTGGTTGTTCCATCTTTGAGTACAAGACGTACCAAAGCCGAGAAGGTGGCAGAATATTTATCTGAATCATTTTCTTTAGAGTTATCTTCTTGTAGTAGCTCACAGTATATGATTTCATGCGACCAGCCATTAAATCCAAAGACTTGATTGGCCAAATCGTATATCACCAGTGACGATATGGATGACATACTATTTGAAATACTTTTTCCAGTACGTTTACGATCTCTGGATGACTGAATAGCTTCCAACCGCGATTGGAAGGTACCGATCTTCACGAGAGCCCATTGGGAAGGGAGAATATCTTCCGTGTCTTCAGCCTCCAGTATATCTTGGAACTGGGCCAAGTCAGGAAAAAACTCCACTATTGTGGGCCCATCCCGATTCATGTCATCAAGATCAGTATTATTGGCCATAGCAAAGAAAATAATATTGCTGTACAATATATCGATTCGCAACTAGCAAGGAATCTATACAGTGAACTAAACAAATGTATTTCAGATTGTTATCTCAATAACTACAGATTATCCCTAGTATCCTCATTACAACTGCTTTCCAAGGATTGGAAGGACGATGATTCAGATAAACCAGAAGGAATTGTTTTATTTACGCGTATCATAAATGAATAAATATTCATGAATGAAATACGCAGGATATTCGAAAGTCTTCGGATTGGAAACATATGAATTGGAACATATAAATTCGAAAAAGGCTGGATATCATTTGGTGAAAAAAACCACCAGAATTCCAAATTCCTATAATCGAAATTTATAAAAGTTACTACTGAGTAACATTAGTTTTTATTCAAGGAACTCTACGAATAGTTCATATTACTACTGCATATTTATACATTTTCATGAATTCGAGAAACTCACGTGCTCCTGCTGCACTGTCCTTAATAGTTTGGTGTTGGTATTTTGCAACCTTTTCTCGTTTCCTACCACTACTTCCTAAATTGAATATCTCATTGCATTGGAATTGGGTCATGATTGGATATTAGGTGCTTAATAGAATAATTGAGAGGATTGCACTATAATTATATCATTTTATGTGGTAGTAAGAACTATAGAACATAGTGAGGGCTCAGTTACGGTATTTCAATTATGTCAAGACTTTTCTGTTCTATGAATTTATAACTAGGTTTTGCATAAGCAGTAGTTTGCCTTGGTTTCTTAAGACTAACTGTCATCACCACCTTGTCATCGTCCACCGCCCTCTGCTAACCCAAATCTTCTATATATCAGTGAATATGCAGGATAGCTTTACAAATTTCCAAATCGAACACTTCAAGATCAACTACTCCATTTCATCACCACTTTTCTCCAATTGACAGTTTTCAGCCTTTTCAGGGGTCTAGCATCTTTCTTTTCTGTCAATGGAATATATAAACAACTTGCTTGGTCTGCAGAACCAGGTGCAGCTGGTGGAAGAAGCAATTCCTACTCTCTGCAACCGCTTGGAACATGCCACCTTGTCGTCCGACAGACGGTCGGCTGTTCTTGGCTTGAAGAGCTTTTCGCGACAGTATCGCGAATCTGTTGTCGAATATGGATTGAGACCTTTGGTTTCCACGTTAAAAAGAGACTTTGAAAACCCCATAATCGTCAAATCAATCCTCGAAACTTTGTTGATCTTGTTCATTCGAGGCGAATCAGACGAGGACTTGACTAGAGGCTGGATCTCGCAACAGTCCCGGCTACAGAACGGGAAATATCCATCCCCTTTATTGATGCAAGATGTCACTATTGACCAGATGTCGATGTGGATAGCTGACGAGTTGACCCAGGGTCAAGAAGTAATCACTCTTTTGTTGGAAATCGTCCAGGATAACCACGACTTCCATATCCGCTTATACTCGTTGCAATTGATGGAAGCGTTGGTCTCTACTAGATCTACCAGAACAAAGGAAAGCTTGCTTAAGATACCGACTTCCATGTCTGTGCTTGTATCACTTTTGGGCGACGACAATGACCCTGTAAGAAACGAAACCATTTTGCTTTTGATGGCTGTCGTCAATGGTAACTTCAACATCCAGAAACTAGTAGCATTTGAAAACACTTTTGACAAACTTTTTGAAATTATTGCTGAAGAGGGAGGAATCAGGGGCTCGATCTTAGTTCAAGATTGTCTCACATTAATAGCCAATCTTTTACAGTACAATGCCTCCAATCAGAAATATTTCCTCGAGACTCAATGCATACCTCGTTTGGCCCAGTTATTGTCGGAACCAGTAGATGACGTCTATGAAGAAGGTATAACTGATGAAAACGGTTTTCCAGTATTAGCACCTCCAATTGTTTGGACAGATCAAAGATTGCAGAACATGGACATAGCATTGGAAATTTGCAAAACTTTTGTTTCACAAGACAATGAGTTTGTCAATGAAAATCAAGACAAATTGTTCCAGACCAATGTTCTTTTGATCGTTTTGAAGCTTGTATTCTCACCAATAACCCATAATAGCGTTAGATCTGTGGCATTGTTGACTGCTGGTGATCTCATTTATGGAAATCCCAAACTCCAATTTGAATTTTCTCAGATAGATGTGCCCTACATTGACCCTTCTTTACCAACGCAATTACAGGTGTATGATAAACCAGTACCAGTTCCAATGGCATTACTAAACTGGGCCCTATTTATTAATTCGGTGCATGCTTTTGAAATTAGAATGGGCGCTGCTGCCTGTTTAAAATCTTATTTCAAAGACAATGCAGACTCCAAATCAGCATTTTTGTCTGACCAGAAAAAAGCATATACTATTCCAAATTATTATGCTAATCTTCAAAGCGATGAATTCAGTGAAACCAATGGATATTCAAATGGAGGTGCTAATGGCAAACCAGACAATTCACTCACAACTCCGTATGCAAATATATTTTCCACATTAATGGACTACGATTCGGAGACGAAATTGAACCCCTATCGTGTCTGGTTCGCTGCATTGATTCTTATTTATCTTTTTGAAGGTTCTAACGAAAATAAGGAAATTGCCAGAAATATAAACACGGGAGATGAAGAAGTTGGCGCTGAAGTAATGAAAGCAATCCCTGCAATGGCAAGTTTATTGATTACTACTTTAGACAACATGGATCCCAGAATCTCTGTAGGGTACTTGATGCTTTTGACGGTATGGATGTATGAGGATTTTGGTGCTGTGAACGATTTCCTCAGCGACCCCTCTATTCCCAGATCTGTATTGGCGTATTTATCTGATATCACTTCAGAGCCTACTATTCTAGTGCATGGAATGGCTACAATTCTCTTAGGTGTAGCCTACGAGTTCTCTTCGAAGGATTCGCCTCTTCCAAGAGCGAATTACCACAGTTTATTGGTGAAAGCACTTGGAAAGGATAACTATTCTCTCAAGGTGAAACAATTCAAGGAAAACGATCTATTCAAGTCCTTTGAAGAAGCGCAAATATTGACTGCTAACAAGGACGAGACTGGTTTGCCAGATGTTTACTTTAATTCTGTGTATGTCAACTTGATTAAAGAGAACTTCACAAGAATTAAGAGAGCATTGTTCCATGATCCTCAGGCAGAACCGAAGGCAAATATCACTTATGAAGCATTTGAAGATCTTGACCAGAAGTACACAGACTTGCAGAAAGAAATTGCTGGTCATAAGGAAAGTGCTAAAGCAAATTCGACTGAACTTAATGAGAAACTTGCAGAATTAGAAAAGGTTTACGACAAGACAAGAGCTGACTTGGCAGAAACTACTGCTCAACTTACTTTGTTGAAAGAGGAACACAACTCTGTTAACATAAAATATGAAGAGACTGCAAGATCCTTAGCATCGATGGAGAAGACCAAGCAAGAATTTGAACTATCTTCTCAGAAATATCAAAAGGAGTTACAAGATTCAGAAAAGAAGGTTGGGGCTGGTGATGAGTTGTCGAAAAATCTAGAATCAAAGTTGGAATCCATTGAAGCAGCTAAGAAAAAGTTGGAGGATGGTATTAATAACATGACTCGTGATTTGTTTCAATTGAAAAAGCAGAAGGGAGACGCCGAGAATGCTATCAAGTCGACCGAAAAGGAGTTAGCAGGCACCAAGAATGAATTATCCAAGTTAAAGAAAACCAACGAAATTCATGTTGAGAGGTTGAGAGTCACTAGTGAAGAATTCAAAGCAACTATTGCCAGTCTTAACAGGAATATTGATTCTCATAAGAAAGAAAAAGATTCAGCTGTAAATGAAATTCAAGAGAAATTGGATGAAGCCGAAGCAAATAATGAACATTTGATGGACAAATTAAGATCCGCTTCCGTTGCATTTCTGGAGATTAAACAAACCAATTCTCTTGCTGATGAAGAGCTTTCGAAATTGAAACGGGAACTAGACTCTAAGGAACAGTCTCTTCATCAAATTAACGAGGAAATGAAGATGCTTTTAGAACAAAAGAGCTCTGTGCAACAAGATTTTGAATCATTCAAAAATCTGACTTCTGCTGAGATTGACAATTTAAAGACTCAAGTTTCGGATTTGAAAAACAGCAATGACCAAATTCGCAGTAGCAACGAAAAGTTGAATGAAGAGTTGTCTCAATTGAAGGATGATTTGGAGATTGAAACGATGAAGTTCAGAGCCTTGAAGTCTGAAACTGATGTTAAGTTATCAGAGCTACAGAAAGAGAACAATAAGCTTGCTTGCGAACTCGAGGAGACCAAAAAGAATCACGATGAATCTCATTCCAATCATACTAATATCTTGAATGAACTTTCCAAACTCAATGAAGAACATTCATCAGTAAAAGAGAACTTGACTAAGCAATTAGAAGAAAATGAAAAGACCAGAACTGAATTGCTTTCAGTGAAAGAAGACCGTGAAGCGAAACTTAAGTCCTTGAAAGAAGAACACGAATTGGTTGGGATTGAGTTAAACAATAAGATTGAAGAACATCAGAGAGCCTTAAATAGCTTACAAGATGATCACTCTACTGCAAAAGAGTACTTCAGCAAAAAGGAAGAAGAGCATGTGAGGGCAGTCTCTGATTTGGAAGAAAAAGCTAACTTACTTTTTGGCCAAAAGGAAAAGTACGAGCATGAATTGAGTTCCCTAAAAGCTGAACAGTCTGAAATGCACTCGAAATTGAAGTCCAAAATCGAGGAACATGAAAATGTTGCTCTTCAGTTGTCTGATAGGGAAAAACTTATTGCTCAAATCAAGGATGACCACATCAAAGAATTGCATAATATTGAATTGAGGAATTCTTCTGTGGTAGATGATTTGAATAGGAAGACTGAACTGTATGAAAAGAGCTTGACTGATTTAACATCTCTTAAGAATAAGCATTTCAAAGAACTTCAGGAATTACAAGTAATGCATACAACTCTAAAAGATAGTCATGACAAGAACTTAGTTGAGCACAAGGAAAGCGCCGAAGCCTTGTTGAACAAGGAGAAAGCTATTCTTGAACTTACGGAAAGATACTCTAGCGAGGTTAGTGAATGGGAGAAGAAACATAACGAAGTTTCTGAGAAATTGAAAACTTCTGAGAGTACACTTAAGACGACGCTAGGTGGATTGTCTGAGAGTAAGTCACTCTTGTCTCAACGAGAAAGTGAAATTGCTGAAAGCGAGAAGAAGTATGAAGAACGAGTCAATGAATTGGAACTGGAAAAGGAAGAGTCAGAAAAGTTGTTATCTGCCAAAGAAGCAGAATTAGACAAACTTTTAGAAAAGATTCTGCACAATGAAGAGAAGATTTCTTCTCTTCGGGATTCTAAGGACAAGGAATTGTCGAAACTTTCTGGCGATCATAAAACAGCGATAACTGAATTACAAGCAGAACTCGATAAGTCGTTCACCGATTTGGAAAAGCAAAAATCTGCACTTGACAATCTCACAATCGAGAAAGAGTCAATAGAATCAACACTAATTAAATTTAGAGAAGATTCTTCTGCTGAGATTGCAAAGCAAATCAAGCTTGTTGAAGAATTGACTGGATTAAAGGAAGATCTCGAAAAACGTGAAATGGACATACAATCAAAGCTTGAAAGTAAAGAAACTGAAGTGATCAACAATATTTCCGCCATTGCTGAGAAAGATAAGCAGCTCAAAATTCTTAGTGATAAATTGTCAACAGAAAGCAAGGATTTAGATAGCGCTAAAGCTTCCGGTGTTCAACAAATTGAGGATATCAAGAAGTTAAAGAATGAAGTGTCAACTTTGAAGAAGAAATTAACTGACTTGGAAAAGTCGAAGGAAGACTCTATGAATAACTCCAAGAAGATTTCGAAGGAGTTGCTGAGCATTAATTCGAAACTTACCAATGAAGTTAACGATTTGAAGTCTCGCTTAGATGATCGAGAAGTCAATATTACCAACTTGAAGTCAGAGCTTGTAGAAAAGAGCCTCGAAATAGAAAAAGAAAGAGAAATTCAGAGTTCTAATTCAGAGACTATTGTCAAAGAATATAGCGATAAAATAAAACTCTTGGAAAATACTTTGAGTACGCTCAGAGAATCACATTCCGAGAAGATTACTAGCCTAACCAGCGAGAAGTCAAAGCTACAAGGTTCAGTCGATACAATTTCGGTGGATTTGAAACATTCCCAAACAGAAATCTGTGATCTCAAAGAGAAGATAGAAAAGCTTAAACAAGAAAAGTTGGAAGAGAACAAACTTTCTGAAGCCAAGTATGCCGAAAATGAAATATCTATTGCAAGCATGAAGAATGAATCTGTTTCGTTGCGAGGAAAATTACAACTGAAAAACTTGGAATTAATAGCTCTCTTGGATGAAATGAAAGCTGTTCAGGAAGAAAATAAATCGCATTCTTCGAAGTTGTCTAGTAAAAGTGATGAAATTGAAATATTGAATTCGGAAATTTCGAAAAATAAGAAAGAGATTAAATTCTTAAATGACTCATTATCCAACAAGGAAGTAAGCACGAAGAATGGCGAAGCAGCTTTGCTGAAACTTAAGAAGCAATTTGATTTACTTTCAAAATCAAAGGACGAGATAGCTGATTTGATGGAAAGGAAAATTGAGGAACTTGCGATATTAAAGGAAGAGAAAGAAAGTGAGTTTTCAAAATGGACAGCTGATCATGAGGAGTTGACCAAGAAACACAAGGAAATCTCCATGCAATTAGATGCTCAAACTGCCGAGAGCACAAAGACGCTGTCTGAATTAGAAAGCTTGAAGACTGAAGTTAAATCCAAGGATGAAGCATTAGGGAGTTTAGATTCTAAGATCAAGGAATTAGAGTCGGAGTTGGCCACGGCACTGAAATCTCTTTCTGAAGAACATTTGATATTGGGTAGTAAAGTTGATGAATTACAGAATTTGCAGAAAGAAATAGTGAATTTGAAGTCCAATAATTCCAAATTGAAGAAGCTGGTCGAAATTGCAGAAGAAAAATTCAAGACTCTTGAATCAGAAAAAAGTGAGTTAGTATCAAAGTTGCAAGTTGGAACTTCAAGCTCTGATGAATTATCTCGTGAGCTCATTTCCACCAAAACTAAGCTTGCTACAAATGAAGAAGAGTTGCAATCCGTTCAGAAGTCTCTATCTAAATTGCAGAATGTTGAAGCAGAATTGAATTCAACTAAGGAAACTTTAAACAAACTTCAAGAAGTTGACTTGAAATTAAAGTCTGCTAATGAACAATTGGCTAAGCTTGGTGCTGTTTCCACAGAGCTTGAAAAGACAAAGTTTTCTCTTGAAGACTTGAAGGGAGTTGCCAACAATTTAATTGCCGAAAAAGAAGTGTGTGCAAAGCTTGAAGAGGAATTGAAGTTATCCAAGGCTACTATTTCTAATTTGAAATCTGACTTGGAAACTTCGAAGTCTGGTTCCAGCCAAGCTGATAGTGATTTGAAAAAGGTTAAAGATTTTGCTGATAAGTTGGAAAGTGAACTCAAGCAATCGAAGGAAGCTCTTAAAGAAGTTCAAGAACAGAGTAGATCTTTAAAAGATAATGCTGTAAGAGTTGAGAGTGAACTTAAAACGACGAAGTCTTCTCATGATAAGCTTCTGATTGAATTGGATTCTGTTAAGGAAAATGCTGCTAAATTGGTCCAAGTGGAAAAGGAATTGAGAGAATCGGAAGTTTCTTTAGCTAAACTGAAGGAGATTGAAAAGAATGCTGTTACACAACTGAAGACAGTTGAACAAGAAGTTTTGGCACTTCAGGAAGAGTTGAAAAACTTGAAGTTTGAAAGTGAAAAAGTAGAATCTTCCAGCAAGACTTTGGAGAAAGAACAAAAAGCCTTAAAGTTGGAACTTGAAGAGTTGAAGTCATTCAAAGATAAGTCCAAATCTCTTGAATCGAGACTCAAGGAAAGTGAAGAAAGTTACAAGAAGGAACTTGAGAAATTGAAGAAAGATTTGAAATCGAATTCCAATATGGTTCCTAAAAGTGAGCTTGATGACTTAATGCTTTTGATGACAGACATGGATGAATCCAATAAGAAATATAAGAAACAGTTGAAGGCACTTGGTCAGGATGTGTCTGATGATGAAGACAGTGAAGAAGAAGACGACGAAGAGGAAGATGTTGAAGAGGAGTAAAAGTAATGTGTGTAAATAAACAGACTATAGATAAAATTGTTGTAATATACTTAATTCAATCTACTCGATTTCTCAATGGTTAGATCTCTGACTGAAACTAAGAATTTAGCTGCGAAAAAGAAGTATTTTCAAAAAGAGCTTAAAACTATTATGTCCTGAGAGAAAATTGAGAGTATTGGTTCGACAGTTTTTCAAAGTAGTGATCACAAGGAAGAAGCTATACTGGATTCTATGATTATTGGTATTTATTTTCGATATTTCCATCTCTATTTCATAGAAAATTCACTATCTTTATTTACCGCAAATTTGCTCGTTTATGTACGTTACTGCAGATGAAAAAAATTTACGAGCTCCCACTCAGATCTGTTTGAGATGTAAAATTGTGCATTTGGTTGCACACTTCTTCCAGTGGCCACTTTGTTTGTCTTTTTGTATCGAAATCCTCGATGATTCTCCTTATTGATTCATATGACTCTTTTACCAACAATCTCGCTCATCTTTTGCGGGAAAGTGCCGGCAAAGAAGTTGTCACTATCCATAACGATGCCTACAAGCCCGATGAGTATGAGCAGTTCTACAACAGCATTCTACCACTTTTCGAGTATATCGTGATTGGTCCAGGTCCAGGACATCCAGCTATAGCCACAGATGTTGGAATCATTGGCTGGTTGTTGCAAAAAATGAAAATAGATGCTAATGGGGCTGTTCCTGTCCTTGGAATCTGTTTGGGCTTCCAAAGCATATGTAATGAGTTTGGAAATCCCGTAGACAAGTTACAAGTTGTCAAACATGGCCAGATCTACGATATATATCCTATTCCGTCGGAAGACAAGTTATTCACAGCTGAACAGAAGGTTTCGTCTTTTGGTAGTGTCAGATACCATTCATTGTATGTCAAAGATTTGAACGACGAGATAGTACCATTGGCTTATTGCCATGAGCCCAACGATGTAGTGGGTATAGAAAACAGAATTTTAATGGCTGTCAGGCACAGAACTCTTCCCTTTTACGGAGTCCAGTATCATCCTGAGTCGATATGCTCTTCTCATGGAGACGAATTGGTCCGTAACTTCACGGCTATAGCTACAGAGTACAACCGAAGTCATAGACCATTTGTTTTCTCGCATGAGGAGCAGCATCGTCAGACACTCATAGACGATCATGCTGTGCGTGAGAACTTCTTGATCCAAGACGGGAAACTTGAATGCAAGAGCATTCCCAATGTAGTTTTGAAGAAGATCCATTTGTCAGGAGATATTCAACCAATAGACATCTGTGACTACTTGTACAAAACGAACGGAAAAGACTTTGTGCTCTTGAACTCAGCTTCCATTCCAGGTGAATGGTCCATTATTGGATTGCCAACAAGAGGTAAAAGTGAAGTGATTACCCATTCTGTGGATGCTCCAGAAAAAGTTATAATATCCAAATACAAGGATTCGACAGCAGAGCCCAAGGTAATTACTGAAGATGTGTGGACTCTTGTGGCTAGTTTGATGAAAGAAAACTATATTTGCAGAGAAAAGATCAACGAGAAATTGGGCAATTACCACTCTAGAGACTTGCCCTTCTTTGGTGGCTACATGGGGCTCATCTCCTATGAAGAAGGTCAGCACATAATCTTACAGAAATTGGAACCAATCACCAATAAAAGTACACCTGACTTCAAGTTGGTGTATATTGAAAGATTCATCGTCTTTGATCACGTCACGAACGACTGGTTTATCGTGTCTATTAGCGAAGTAGACGACACTAATTGGGTAGAAGACTTGTACAATAACATTGCCGATCTTTCTAATCAGAACAAGCTTAAAATCAATATTGACACGATTCCATTCAGTGTTAAGCATTTGGCTAAGCCAGGCGACGAAGATGTAATTAAGTTTGAACTTCCAGCCAAAGACACCTACAAGAAGCAATTCAATCTATGTCAAGATTTCTTGCATTCTGGAGATTCGTACGAGCTTTGTCTAACCACTCAGCTGAAAATCTTTTTACCTACGTATGTAGAGCCCTGGGAGATCTACAAGGTTTTGACTCTCCGCAAGAATCCGTCTCCGTTTTCTTGTTTCATGCAATTCGACGACTGTGTCTTGATTTCTTCGTCGCCAGAGAGATTTGTATCCTGGAAAGATAGCTCTAATGGGGGTAAAAAAGTAGAATTGAGACCCATCAAAGGCACTGTGAAAAATACTCCCGAAGTCGATTTCGCGTTGGCGACTAAGATCTTGAAAACACCTAAAGAAATGGGCGAAAATTTGATGATTGTAGACTTGATCAGGCACGATTTGTACCAGTTTACTCAGAAAGTGTCAGTATCGCAGTTAATGGCTGTCGAAGAGTACAAGACAGTTTACCAGCTAGTGAGCGTAATTGAGGGAGAATTGGAAACGAAAGGATTCCACGGCATAGACATTTTGCACCGCTCTTTGCCTCCAGGATCAATGACGGGGGCACCCAAGAAGAGATCGGTGGAATTACTTCAGGATATCGAGAGCTTGCAGAGTAATGGATTTCCTGGTGGAAGAAGAGGAATCTACAGTGGAGTTGTAGGCTACTGGTCTGTCACGGACGACTCTGATTGGTCGGTGATCATTCGGTCTGTTTTTCATTACGACGATGATAAGGGGAACACTAACGACATAAAACTCTACAGAATTGGTGCTGGAGGAGCAATCACCGTATTGTCAGATGCTGATGGAGAGTGGGAGGAGATGGAGTTGAAATTGGTCAGTGCTTTACAGGCATTTACATGATAGAGAAGGAGCATATATATAGGGAACACTAGTCCATAGATATAAATGTACATAGACAAATAGAAGTATATACATTGCATGGTATTTGAGTTAAACCATAAATTGAATATTACATATCATGAAATATTTAACACTCAATGTGCATATTATCTTACTCGTTTTACCCATACACACATCATAAACGATGTATTCTGACAATGGCCATATATCTTGTATCGTGTACGATCTTTTATCAAGAACATATATAATGTAAATATATTAAAGTCCACATTTTCGATCAGTATTCCTTAACATATAAATTTATCATATCTCACATATTTTCTGTTTGTGTTGTGCTCCTATCATATACCTGAATTTGGATATAAAAAGGTCAATAATTAGCGACTGTGTATAAAAGTGGCAATTACATCCCAGATACACCATCATCACACACACACACATTTAATTTGGTAACGAACGAATATATTTCCATATAGTCGAAAAGATTGCAACCAAATTTAAACCCTGCACATTAACATAAATCTCAAGATCACGATTTGGGTCACGTGACTTCGTCGACTTTTTGTCCAACGATTAACGAGTTTTTCACAGAATTCACAAAATAGAAAAACTGGCTTCCCTTTTTCTAACACAGCAAAAGCTTTTAAGGATCCACGATGTCCTTCTTTGGTTTTGATCCCACGGCGCCGCCTGGTGCCAGGCCAGCCGAACAGGCTGTATCCCACGATTTCCAAGATACATACGATGGCTTGGGGGATGGCGACGATATCTACAATGACGAGACCTTTGGCGCTGCAGACTCAGTTGGTAAGGACTTCGACTTTGGAGCCACTTCTGGACACATCCAACCTGGCTCCGCCGCCACCGGTGCCTCCCAGAATACTAGCGTTGGTGCAGCTCCAATTCCTCAAACCATCTCTTACGCTCAAGCAGCAGGGCATTCCAACGACGATGAGTTCATGGCTGATTTGTGGGGAGCCAATGCTCCTGCTCAGACTTCGACGGATGCCGTTGGCGGTACTCTGTCTGGTGAAAAGAAAATCATGTCTCTTGAAGAAATCGAAGCCCAACTTACTTCTATTGACCAGCAGCAGCATCAACATCCTCAACATCCCCAGTACGCTCCCCCACCTTTTGGTTATCCCGGCATGATGGCTCCACCACAATATGGGGGTTATATGGTTCCACCTGGCGGATTTATGCCTCCACCTCCTGGCCAATATGCGCCGCAATTCCCCATTATACAAGGAATGCCTGGTCAGATTCCTCCACAACTTCAACAACCGATTCCGCAACACATTCCCGGAATTCAGCAACCTCAACAACAGCAACAGCAACAGCAACAGCCTCAACAACAACAGCAACAACAGCAACAGCAACAACAGCAACAACAGCCTCAACAGCAACAACCTCAACAACTTCTGCAACAACCTCAACAACTTCTGCAACCTCAGGATCTGGTTCAAGTAGCCGATGAAGCCAGTGCTGTTCCAGTAAAGAGCCATAACCAGCAGCAATATCAGCAAAAGTCCGTGGCTAAAGCTGATTTGTCACAATTCCCAGTTTTGGGCTCCAAGGACGTAGAAAGACCACATCATCAGACTCAGCAACAATCTCCGGATGCTTCAAGGTCTCAACCTAATCCTCAATCTCAGAAGTCTCAGCAGCCCCTTCCAGCTCAATCTCAGGAATTTAATCAGTTCCACAGAGATAACCGTCATCATGGCCATCATCACCACTACCAGCAACAGGATTTGACTCCTGAACAACAGGAAAGAGCTGCCAGAAGACAGGAGAAGGTTTCGCGTATCATGAGATACTCTGGAATTATGAATCCAAAGGACAAGGACTTTGTTACGAGATTCCAATTGTCGCAAATTGTTACTGAAGACCCCTACAACGAAGACTTCTATGCCCAAGTGTACAAGGTAATTCATCCAAAGAACTCTTCTTTGCAACAAACCAGCCAGCAGCACAATTCCATTGCTCAGGCGTATCTTGAGCAAAGTGGTCACAGACTCGGCGGTCGTTATAAGAGAGCCGACGTAGCCTTGCAGAGAATGCAACAGCAAGTGCAAAAGGCTGTTACTGTAGCCAAGGAAAGACCCAAGTTGACCCAGTATGCTAGAGAAGGTGCATTGGGAAAGATCTCATTTGGTACAGGTAAGAAGCCAAGGCAACAGTTGGAAATCATCAGTAAGGCCGCTCAAAGAAAGCTTGAGAAGGAAAAGAAGGAATTGGAAGGTGGCGATGACATCAGCGATGAAACAGGCGAAGAATCTGTCGCTAAGAAGAACAGATCTCCTTCAATTTCGGCACCTAGAGTAATCAAGAAGTACTCCAAGAAGGATATCATGAGTATCTTGGAAGGCATCATTACCGAGCTTATGAATGTAGAAAGCGAGTCCAGAACTGATGCCAACGTCGACACAACACAGTTGTGGGAGTCATTGAGAGTTTTAGAACAGTCTACTTCCTATGGTGAGGATGAAGAGGTCAACCCATTTATCCAATGCTTGAACTTCAATAAGGGTCTCAAGATTTTGCTGCGGTTGTTCAAGTTCTTATCCAGGGAACAAGTGTTGACCATTGTCACCTTGATAATGGCCAACCTTGAGAACTTGTCTGTTATCAAAAATGGTTCTTACACAACATACAAGAGCAAGAAGGTTCCTGAAACTATTGTGAAATTAGTCGAAGTCTACTCAATGACTTTCTCTAAGGTATTGATGAATGCTGTGTTAGACTTCAAGTTCAATGAAATCATCGGCTTGTTGGTGATCCTGATTGAACACAACAATGTTGCCTATGTCTCGACTACCAAAATCGGTTTGACCATCTTGACCACTTTGTTATCTCGTGCGGAATTGATCATTGGTGAAGGTACAATTTCCGCTACCGATCTTTCGGAATGGTCTTCATGTTACGACGAGCTCTTTACTTCTTTAGAATCCAGAATTGCAGCCATCTTTCCACCTCATCCAGAAGATATTGATGATGGATCCTCGAGAGAAAACTACGTCTGGCAATTCTTGGCCACTTTGTCTCTTGGTGGTAAGTTGAATCACCAAAGAATCACCGTGGATGAAGTCAGAGATGAGATTTTTGGAGTCATGAGCAGAGCCAAAGCTCTCGATGACAGCGATCCTGCTAATATCTACAAGAAACAGAACTTATTAAACAATTTGAACATGTATTTGGTCGTCATGGGTTTGGTTGCTGATGAGACTGAAATCAAGGAATTGCAGAACTGAGTTTTTTGAACGAGCCTTTGCTCTGTGTACTATATAATTTTTTTTTAATCTTCTATAAAATAAAAACCATAAAATGGATATTATATACTGTAGGCTGTCAACCAGTTATCTGTTGCTGACACCCATTCTAGTTTCTCTTCGTCAGTCACTAGCGTAGAGAACTTTTCAGAATAGAATGCAATGTTCGCTGCTCAAATATTTGGAAAATGCGCATTGACGGCATGCGTCTGAACAATGAAATTTTTTGTGGCATGCGTCGTCAATTTGCTATCTCGTAAACTATTTACCAACAAGATGATTCGATTCGTCTAGCTATAACATATATAGATTGCTACATCTTCTTGATCTTCTTATTTTTGCAGAAAGGCAAATATTGTTAAAATATAAAAGCGAAGTAAAAAGGAAAGTGATTGTCTCTATGCAAATTATTAGGGGGGTTCAAAATGATGCTGCTTGCTTTAAGCTAAAATCTCGGATGATAAAATCTCTCCAGAGCGGATAGCAGCTTTGGGGCTGAGTTGTTCGGGAACAGTGGTATTAGTATGGTTGGTATATGAAGAAGCCGAAAGAGAACAGACGTCTTCAGATGCGGTAGATTGGTCTTCTTTTTTGCATCCATTTTCAAGAGCGTCATTAGATTTTTGCCCTTCCTTGTGTGAAGTACTCATGACAGAGACGATGGAAGAGCTGGCAGAAGTTTTGCGAGCAAGTTGATGTTCCTTAGTTCTTTCTGGTTCTTGTTCAGGTTTCTTCTCTTGCATTTGATCCAAATCAACTAATGGAGGATTCGAAGACATTATTTTTTTGATTTCATCGACGTCGATATCGAGAGCTGAATAATAGAATGAAGAGGTTGCAGAAGCTCTTGTTTTCGAATTTAAAGAATGTCTCAAAATGGACTTTCTGGGTTGTAACATGGTTGCAAGTGATTCTCTAGTGAAAGATTCACAGGAATATGATTCACGAGCATAGGAATCGAGAGAAAAGGACTCTCTAACAAAAGATTCTCTAATCTGTCTTTCTTTTATGGAAGATTCTCTTATTGGTTTGGCGGACAGATTTGATAGTTGACTGCTATGTTTACTTGAGTTCTGAGGAACAGGCAATGGAGGAAGTAAATGGTATGGTTTCATGCCATCATTAGACTTCTTGTTAATTGGCTCTATAGCATTGTCGTCAGAGACAGCAATTTTCATGGGCAAGAATTTCGATCTGAATTTTCTGGAATTGGGGCCCTTTTTTCCTACGTGCCCGCCAGATGAAGGTGATCCGGACAATGTAACTGATGCCAAATAGCTGTTTAGTCTTCTTTCTTGGAATAACAATTCCTTGAGATGCTGAATTTCTTGTTGTTGTTTTTTCAAAAGAAGTCTGTGTTCTCCAACCAAAGACATCATTTCTTTTCTATATACATTATCGTTCTGAGTAACTTCTTGGGGACCAATGGTAGTAAGAATTCCACCTTCCATTTTTTCTGGGTTCATTTCTTCTACCTTTTCACTGATTTCTGAAGATTTCCAGGGTTCCTCTTGACTAGAGAGGTCATCGGAAGAGTTTATAAATGATTGTTGGAAATTCATCAGCTGGACTTGAATCGATCCGCAACTCTCGTCTGAGAAGTCATCCAAATAATGGACAGAGGTCAGCATAGAAAGTGGCAGCTCTTCTTCGGGTATCATGGGAACTTTTCGGTTAACTTCTCCAATTAATTTGAGGTTAGATTTAGAGCGAGAATATGCTTGGAAAATTTGGAAGTTAAGATCGTTCAACGAATCGACTTCGGTAACGTTGACACTTTCACCGTCCTTTAGACATTCAAAATCTTCCTCTCTCGATGTGCTATGACTTAAGAAGTCTTCGTCAAAGGTTACGGCTCCAGTGCCAAATATGGTATCATTTGTGTAGTCAGCTCTCTTGTTGTGGGTTGGTGTCATTAATGTTTGAGAAGTGCTACTTCTCGTTGGTGTTACCATGGGTGGAGTTGTGGAAATGGACTCGACTTCGAAGTTGTTACTTTCGAAAATGGCATCTTTGTACGTGGCGCTTGGTTCCAAGCTTTGGGCTTCATCGTGTGTTTTGTTGACTCGAAGGTCAATAGTTGATTGGCTCTTTTCAATGAATGGTCCTCCAACATCCAGAAGTACGAATCCGTGTTTCTGTGTGTTTGTGGGAACATCAAGGTTGTGCTGGAGCCCTTTGGTAAGTAGAGGCATGGAGACCAGATTGACGAGTTTTGTTGAGCGTTCTGGTGGTGGGTCCTGGTATTTCTTCGTGCTGAAATGTTTCAAGTGGAGTTTATATAGAAAGGACTTGGACTTCGTCATCATGCTCGTCTTCTTGGTGCCCGTCTTAGAGTCCTCTACGTCTGCAAAGGACTTTATTCGTGTGTTTCGCCGAATAAGCTGGCTGAGGGTCATAGTGGCTGGCGGTCTGTCTTGGGGATGAGAAATTAAAAGACAAGTACAAAATAGTCACAACAACACCCTTGTTTCTAAATATATGGATACAAGGGGGGTTTTGCGTATAAATAGCAGTAGTTGCTGGGGTGCTGGTGTGTCAGACAGGGATAATGAAGGGGATAGTAGCCAGAAAGACAACTCCTCTTTGTTGGAAGCTGGTGGAAAGGAGAAAGAAAGTATAAACAATGCAATTAAATTTGAAAAACAGCACCCATGCATAGATCCTTGTTATTCTAGATCTTCCTAACTGGCGGACAGCTATGAGTATTAGTTATTTTGTTATCGCACAATGTGATAGAAGGTGTAGAACGAACGGGGTCCATTTGGTGGCTAAAGATCTCCAGTCAATATTTATCATTGAACCCGATCGGGAAACTGCTGCAACCTTCGCACTTCATTAGATTGCCAAAGGCGCTTATGTTTGTGCTGCACTGCATGGCAGCGCATTGTAGTCAAATGTCTATTTCGGTTACAGGTGCATCATCATATGGGCCCGCTGCGATATCAATGGAATACAATTACATGCACATGAGTTCCTTCATTGATGTTCATCTTATTCATTGTTGGCCAATGCGACACACCGTCATGTTGCTTGTTTGTACGTTTGTATTCATTTAGCTCTGTTTATGGAGACTAGTGCTCGTATTGCCCCCACAGTCTGGGTTGTTTACCGGGGCCGTCCTGCTTTAGTGTTGATATTTTCTCGTTTCAACTACATGCGTGTGGCCTCCTCATCTAAGCTTTTAGCCCCTGCTGGTCGCAGCTTGCGCGCCTAACCGACGTGTACCGATGCCTTGAATCTGGGACATTTCGTGTCGAGAACACAGGAGAAGAGCTAATGTTACAGTCAACGGCATTGCCGTGTCCGTTCTGGGCTCGAGGTGGATAGCTAGTTTCGAGGACATCTACCCACATGCACGCCCGCAAGTGTCAGACAGCCATGGATCCCTCTACGGTAGAACAATGTCCGAAAACAATCACTGTCTGGAACAATCGAAGCAATGAACAACTGCCATTGTTTGTTTTTATCTGAATTGTCAAGAGTGAAACTTACATCTCTACATGCGCCAGAGCTGTTTGCTGAAACTGCTCCTGAAACTACTATTGCCACAAAGCTTGTATGTGGAAAGTACTCTGGCCTACTGATTGAACCTGACTTGCTATTGATTGGGAAGTAGGTGCAAGGGTTCTCACGCAGTGTCGAAATAGAGTTGGCCATCTGCGGGTCTGGAAGGGTCTAGATCCACAGATGACTGACGGCATCTTGCGTTACTACGGTGACATATCCTACTTATAGCTACTGGACTGCCAGCTTGATATCCAAACTTTTGACAGAGCCCTCGGAAGCTTGTTGTTCGTAATAATTATATAATTTCACGTTGTAGCCACAAACAAAAGAGGTGTACAGAAAATTTTACGTGTATGTTGACTTTTGTTCCATTTTAGGGTGCGCACTTTGTAGAAAGTCTAATAAATATGTTGATACTCTCCTTCTATCCAAACAAGTTTTAAGAGGCAATCCTGGCTCTGACGAAGAAACAGTAGACTGCCTCATGGGACTATGAGTTGATATTCTACTTTCTTGCGATATCTGTTTTGATATTCTCTAAAGGAGTTGGAACCCCAACTCGATATAGAAAATGTGGTGCAGAACCGCTATTCGCTGTAGAAGGAGGTGGATCCCGAACATAAACAAACATGTGAGCTAGAAGTGTGTGTGTGCAAGTATACCAATTATGTTGTATTTTATTCGTATGGAAATATTCTAAAGTAGAACATTTACGAGCCATGGGAGACTCTCTTGGTTGCGGAAAGAACACAGAAAACTGGAATGCGATCCCTAGTGGGCGCAATGATTCCGTCAATCTTTGCTAATGTCTCTATAAGCACACGCCAGATACTGTTGTACTGTGCGTCTCTCAATGTACTCCACGGCATTAAGTCGTGGAGCAGTAGTTGATCTTGAAATTTTGGTTTAGCAAGCGCTTGATTGCTTGCTTGCTGCCAAACCATAATTTCGTTGTCGTGGCGATGAATCAGATTCAGCTAATTGAATCAATCGTCTCTCCAAATTTGATATAGTTTTTTTAACTGAAGTACTCTATATGTAGCTGTCATCTTGCGGAAATTCTTATTGGTAATAGTTCTTCCAAAATATTTAAAGATATTCTAACTGTTTGCTCAATTGTTGCGAAATTTGGTTCTACTATCGGAATATTTTTATTCTACAAAAAAAATTCTCAGCATTCTAATTTGACAATAATAAGTAATAATTTGCACAATTGAACAGAAATGTTGCATTTGATACTGGTAGGAAATTCCCGTAAGCTATCTATAGCCGTTGGAACCTCCAGCAGTATCGTCTGGAAAAGTTCACACGACTGTATACTCAATTATCACGTGAAATGGTTTTCTGAAAACGTGATACGGAACGTGACTTCACCTAATTGGGCACCCCGCGCATCTCTGAAGTGGTAACCACCAGGGTGATTGCAACAATTTGAAAATCGTACCGACTTTGCATATGGCTGTTATCCACTTTTGCAGGGTAAGCAATTTATTAAGGAAGTAGGATTGAGACAGTGTTCGAAAGCGGTAGGTAGTAGTAATGATCTGTAAGCCAGCTCCGAAATCAAATAGCAAGTGTTCATATAGCATCATCACAGCATCAGCCAATTCTAAAGACAACGGTTATAAAAACTCCGAACTGCTGCCAGGAAAGTTTGATTGGGTTCGAGGGAAACGCATTCAAAAGGAATCGGGTTCCTAATCCTCACCTTGAACTTTTTTTCGTGGAATTTTATTCCTTTTAATAATAGTTTTTTATTCATATCGCTTTTCTTATTGCTTATCAAAAAGCGATTGAAGCAATTGAAGTGGTCTGTCTGGTGGTTCACGAATTTTATAAATTTCAAATTATCTGTAGTCTGCCATGAGTTCCAGTTCTGCTTATATCTCAGCAGAGCCTGGCTCAGGAGCTTCGGTTTCAAATAATTCTGGTACGTCTTCAGGGACTTCTGCAGTTGATCTGAACGTTGGTCATGATCTGGTACCGAGTAAAAACGGTTCTTCTGACACTACGTGGCTCCAATCTGCGGTTTCAAATACTGTTTCTGATAGTAGACCGGTGTCGTCATTGGTGGAATCTTCTAATGTAACTTTGCCCAAGTCATTTTACCAGAAGCTCTCAAAAAGCGAACAGCTCAAGATTATGACCCATGGTTATGTACATGGACACATCCACAAACACGGCGACCATACCCATATCCATGGCCATATCCACAACCACGACCACGACCACCATAACAGCGTGACCAAACAGCCATCTGCGTCTATGGCAGCTGACGAATCGTGTCTGGAGTTTGATGATCTCGAGTTGTGCACTGACATCTTCTGCGACGATCTAGACGACTGCTTTTTCTTGAACTGTGACGACTCAAAAAATTCCTCTTGCCAAAGCAATGGATCCTGTGAATCAGGAAACTACTTGGAGGAAATTTGTTGCAACGACATCCACTGTATTGAAGATAGCAGCAGTGGCACTTCCGTCGAAAAAAGTGATTCTGAGTTCTGTTGTGATAACTCTAATTGTACCAGCTACTCAGTCTACCGTGGTGAAGCTGATTCATCGACAAGCAATTCGCAGGCAATTTGCAATGATCCTCAGTGTGTTTCAAACGCCAATACATCTATAGTATATGATTGTTGCGATACAACCACCCCAGCCTATCAAAGCAACCATCAGAATAATTTATGTGATCTACAGCTTTCTAAGGAGCCTATGTTTGCCAATTTAATCAACGGTGTCCACCAAAATTTGGACCAAATAGCATCGGATTCAGAAGAAATACAACTTCAAGCTACAAAGAAAAGAAAAATTGCTGATAAAAATTTTGAAATCCATTTTCCTCATCATTGCCATCACTCTGATACTCAAGAACAAGTCACAGGTTCAGTTACTGATGAAGCACCGGGTCACCATCATTTCCACCAATCCTGTTTCCATACAACAATTCAAAATGATTCCGTAGCAACGTCCTCCTCAGAGTCTGCTAATAAGTTGTTGTCGGATTTTGACTTCTATATCCAGTTCAACAATTTTAATCAAATTTTGAACAACTCCCACGAACTACATAATAATAATCGATCATACCAAAAACAAGAACCCTCAATTGAATATTTAAATAATTTTCATGGAACACCATTAGAGAGCAGTTCTGAACAGTACTCTTGCAAGTGGGACAAGTGTTTTGAAAATCTAACTGATGATACATTTTTGAAGCATTTAATCGGACAGCACATTGGCCAGGAATATGGAACTACCAACAACAATCCAACAAACACTGTTAATCCAGTACAGACATTATACCAATGTGAATGGAACGACTGTGACTACATAAATTCAGATCTAAATTCATTGATCGACCATGTAATCACACATAAAGGAGAAAAGATTCACGAAGTAGATTCAATGGTTCCACTAAAGAGTCAGAATCATCTTTTGACGCCTAGTTCAACTCAATCTGGTGTATCTACCCCCACATTAATGACTTCCCCACCGATACTACCAAACAGCGTGGTTCAAACTAAGAAAGAGCCATCTGCTGAACCTCCAAAATTTGACGATCTTAATATAACGGCAATAAAAATTATGCCTAAGAAGAAGAGTAGCCTTAGCATTCATCCAGAAGATCCCAACTTCACTTGCAAATGGCAAATTGGAGTAGACAGCGACGGAAATCCTATTCCCTGCAACAAAATACACTCCAATGCAGGAGAATTACAACAACATTTGGTGGATGAACATATTGGTTCTGGTAAATCCATCTATAGCTGCGACTGGATTGGCTGCGAAAGACATAATGGGAAAATGTTTACCCAAAGACAAAAGGTCTGGAGACATATCCATGTCCATACCAATTTCAAGCCATGTAAATGTGAAATATGTGGAACTACGTTTGCCGTGGACTCGATGTTGAAGCAACACATGAGAACACATTCCGGTGAAAAACCGTTCAGCTGTTCCATATGTGGAAAGAAATTCGCAACCAGTTCTTCGTTATCTATTCACAACAGAGTACACACAGGGGAAAAACCTTTGGCGTGCAAATGGCCCGGCTGTAATAAACGGTTCAGCGAAAGCTCAAACTTAACTAAACACATGAAAATACACTTCAAAACTTTCAAATGTGAAATTTGTAATGAAGAATTCGAGAAGAAGCCCGATTTTACTAAACATTTGAAGTCGCACAAGACTGACGAAGGTGAGAATTTCGAAGATGTGGAATTGAAATCGCAGTTGTTAAGTAGCTAAAAAAGTGAGGATATGTACATTACTAAACCTATTGCTATAATATATAAATTTATATATTTATCAAATCTCCTATTTGCAGAAATAATTTATCTATATATTACTGTTATGCAAGAAATATACTGCATATATCTCTAAACGTACTCTATTCTCAATTCGAAGTACGACATAAATGTCGGGCGACATTTAAAACTTTTCAAATTATCTAGCCTTTCAGAGAACTGGAATATTATCCTAATTGAAAGACCTAGGGTGAGATATATCCACATATTTATAGTGAATATGAGACCTTCTTTAGTGTCATTAAAGTCAGTGAGAGTACCTGTACCTCATGCTGTAGTGAAACCCTACGAAATACCTGCTCTTGCCAGCATAAGTCATAAAGACTTACCCAATAATGGCTTCGGAAAAAAAAACTACTCCATCAACGCAACCAATTACAAGCACTGGCCAGTATACTTGAAGGTGCAAAATACAAAATACACAACAGAAATCAAGAAAATCAAGGGTGACCTCGCCCAGTTTAAGAAGGACTTGTTATCCTTAAATCCTTCCTTGGAGATAACAATTAACAAGACTGCTGGCTATGTGAACATAAAGGGAAACGTAGTAGAGGAGATAAAGTCCTATTTCGATACTTTACTTCCCAGCCGTATATAATTAGCTACGAACTGAGAACTGAAAATGGTGTGACCTAACGAAATAATCATAAAGCATGATGACAAAACCATATAATGATATCTATATATATTACAATGTAAATAGCACAACCCTAATATATAGTGAAATACTACATATTCTTCCCCAGGTGCGACAGTAGCGAAAATGCATATAATCGTGGCATTTATTGGATAGCATCAAAACTGATCTCGGAAGAAGGTGTTGTTCCGACTTCCGAAGAAGTTCCGAAAGCTGCTTGTCTGATAGATACAATCCAGGGATCACTAAGTAGTTCAATAGCACTAGGTCTCTTTTTGGGATCGTGCTCAAGGCATCTCGATAAGAACGCACGACCAGTTTCGCTCAATTGGTCAGGAGAAGGCAATTGAGGTTTGTGGCCAGCTGCTATATGGTACATGATAGCCCATTCGTTATCCAAGTTGGACCATGGTCTTCTACCTGTAGCCATCTCTAGAACACAGCAACCTAACGACCAGATATCTACCACTCCGTTTCTGTCACTTGATGACCCGGTGATAACTTCAGGCGACATGTACATTGGCGTACCAGTCATGGAATTCAAGTTTTGGTTGTTGGAGTCGTTGGACAGTCTAGAAGCAGTTCCGATTGAATTCACTCCTGGAGCTCTGGTTCTTCCACTAGTTGCAATAACTTTAGCAGCACCAAAATCTACAAACTTTATAACACCGTTGTGGTCCAAAAGAATGTTCTCTGGCTTGATATCGCGATGAACAACACCCGATTGGTGCAAATAGGCTAGACCTTCAAGCATCTGCAAAGTATAGACTTGAATAACCATTTCATCTTCGATACGCCCATGTGTCAACAATCCGGAAAGTGATCCGCCTTCACAGAACTCCATAAAAATGTACACCTTGTCACGATGAACTTCTACACCAAAGTATTGAACAACGTTGGGATGGTTCAACATTTCCAAAACAGTCATTTCATCTCTAATGGATGGAACAATATTCTTGATCGATTGACTGTCGTGAAATCTAATCTCCTTAACAGCCATGACACCACCAGTATCTAAATTAACTGACGCAAATACTTGACCAAAGGTTCCACCGCCAATGAATCTACCCTTCTGCCATCTAATCGAAACACTTGAAAATGAAGAAGCCAACAACGTAACGAACTGGTATTCCAGATCAGTGACATCCAATACTCTACCAACCGATTGCAATTGTTCTTGCAATTCCTTTCTATACTCTTCAATCTCATTGATCTGCTTTGCCAAATCGTCCTTATACATCTGGAGGATGTACTCATCATCGGCACTGTTTTCAATTTTATGCTTTTGTGAAGTCCACTTCAATAGTCTAGTTCTTTCTGCTTCACTCGATCTGGCTCCCATGATATCGAAATGGGAAATAAGTAACGACATACAACGAGCAACTTTCAATTTCAAAGTATAGAATTGCTCGTCGCTCAAAACCAAGACATTGAAACCTCTAGTCATGTCCATGGCGAATTCAAGTGCCAAAACACACCATCTGAAAGTCTTTCTGTCAGTTGGAATACAGTCATCACATATAAAACTTACCCATTCAATTGAGAGTTGTATTAACTTCATGATAACAGTCGACTTCCGTGAAGAATCCAAGTTTTTGACAGAATTCTTACCATAGTCTCTTGCGTAGACAAAGAAATTGTTTATAAGGGCGCGGCAATCACCTTTTGGACAGCACTCCTTACATTTCTCTCTAACAGTCTTCACAGAATCTAATACCGACAAACACATCCGGAAGAAGGCTCTATTGATCTTAGTCAATTCATGGTGAACACGAGCTAAGGAACATCTTTGTTCAATAGGCTTCATCATGCCTCCTATTAACATAACCTCACTGACGATGTCTAGGAACTTTTCTCTGACGATATGCAAGCTGTAATATGGCAACTTAGTGATTAATAGCATCTGGCCCGTTTTCACATCCGTAATTGGAACTTCACCTATTTTAACAGTAACTACATTTCCTTCCCACACAATTGGCTTCGGTGGACAAAGTGCTATCACATAAGAGAAATCACTGTTCTGTGGTGGGCTTGGCTGAGAAAGGTAGTTCTCATCGATTTCTATGCTCTGGATTAACTTCAACAAGACGGAAAACTCAACATTTGTTTCATTGGGATCCAATCCGATATATGACCCATTGATTATCTTCAAAATTTCTTGTTCATTACCGTACAACTCGGAGCTCGCAAAGAAATAAATGCCCTGACCTTCAACCGTACCAGTGTACACCAAGAAATGGTTTGTAGCTTTCAATGCTTCCAATAAGTTCTTTGTCAAGTTATTCGGAGAGGAAGGAAGATCGAAAACCAATGAATTCGTGAAGTCCCGCGAGATTTCACCAGTAAATCTCGCCAACTTACGGCGCAATTGTCCAAAATTTTCGGTAGTTGAACTGTACCATCTAATCATTTCAGATGCTGAACCACATGGAGGAGACCTCATCTGATTGTTATAGTACGACAACAAACGATGAATCAACTTGGAGGTAAGCAACGTGATTTGCTCAGCCACAACTACACTACCACCATCAATAAAATTGCCTAGCAACTTCAAAAAGTCCCAGGCTTCTTCTAATTCTTCTGGTTCTTTAAAAGTTCTAAATGTCGTAGGTGATCTCGAACTGTCAAGTAACTTTCTGTTCAACAAGACCAAAAAGTACCGCACACAGCGAAGGACAACTTGGTCAAAATCCAGGTTCTCTCCTTCAAAGAGATCACCAAGGACCCACGTCTTAGCAGCATCTGGCTTACAGTATTCTTGGATTCCCAGCTTGACCTCCAAAGCAATGGTGATGTAGGATTTGAAATCGTCTATCATCTGATCAATCATCATCAACGTTGGATTCTGCAACTTCATGGCATATCCAAGTCTGACATTGATGATTTCTTTGATTAACTTCATCGGCACTATACAGATTTGAATCAAATCATGAATGTAATCAGGAAGCTTCATAGTCTCAAACATATGTCCTAATCGGATATAAGTTTCCTTGGACTTAATCATCCATGGCGCAATTGGCTTGAAAATACGCTTCAGGAATATAGTATGTACATCTTTTTCTTTCATTAAGCGTTCTGCCAAAGACTTGTCGTCCTCATCAAAAATCTTCTTAACGAGCTTATTGCTTCCAGTACTAGCTGTAAGATTTGAAGTTGAATTTGGAGTAGTCGTAGTCGTACGACTCTCAGCCGGACTCTTGCTGATATCCAACTCATCATTACCGATCCATACCCTCAAGGAATTGGCTTCTCTAGATATAGCATCAGTGATGGTGAGCCAAGCATTGAGAGCATCAATACGATTGACAAATGCTTCAGTTCTACAAGCTGGTTTATCGTTCCTCATCTCTTCTAGCGTTCTCCAGAGTTCACTAGCTGTGTCGTATCTTTCTATTATACTCACCACTTGGCTTCTCGTAGGGTTATTGACTGGGTCTTCGTAACTTACTTCAAAGTTCATCACGTCTTCGACTAATTGATCTACTAACGTTCTTCTATATCCAATAATTTTTCTCTGGTCGTCTTCTGTTCTATTATATATCTTTGCTCTGATGCCAAACCACAAGCTTTCCTTGTAGGTAGCATGCAAAAATGACTCCTGGGAATTCTCTGGGTTATTGTTGTTAATGATCTTGGTCTTTTCCGACCTCACAACATCTCCTGTAAGAACTGACGTCAACATGGCCTGCCATTCTAGTCTTTCTATCACTGCGGGGTCATCTGCTTCATCAAGACTTAGCTGTGTTACGTTCTCATTAGGGTTAATATTGAAATTTGTGTTCGTACTCTTGATCATCAGGAATGCCTGGGAAAAATCAATCTGATATTTGTCGTCGTCGAGGTCTGTTAATAAGTTTGTATTCCCACTTTCATTTTCGTCATCGTCATCGTCATCATCATCGTTGATATCGTTGTCTTTAGGATCTTCATCTGCCCCGGTGATTCCTTTAGTGTAATAGTCATCCACAAGCTGGTTCTTCATCTTACGCAAATAAGCTCTTTCTTGTGCAAGGTACTGGGTGTTGTTGATGTGATGATTCAGTGAAAGATTCTGAGTTAGATTTTGTGAAAGTGTTCTAGACCGTGATCGGTTGGCAGTGGCATTCTGCAAAGTGCTAGAACCAGAAGTAGGCGAATGGCTCGTGGCACTATGCGAATGAGTAGGAGGAGCGGCAGAATGACTGTTGGTAGAATGTACTGAGTTTGTATGACTGGAAGTACCACCATTATTTATGGTAGATGGGTTATTGCTATTTCCATTGGCTGTAAGCGAGGAATTGTTATTATGAGATTGAATAATATTTGAGGTAGAATTATTACTGTTGTTGATGTTGGAGGAAGTGTTATTAGTTGATACATTCAAGTTGCTGGTACTGTTTGTTAGAGAAGACACAGAGACAGTAGAGCTGTTCGATGTCGACGACAAGGTTGAATTTGCGTTAGGACGATCTCTTTCTCTTTCATTTCTATCGCTTCTTTCTCTTTCAGATCTTTCCCGTTCAATTCTTTCATTTCGTTCTCTCTCTGCCCGTTTGAGATGCGAATTGGGAGCTACACTAGCGATAGCTGCCGCTGCAGCAGCTACAGATACCGATTGCGTGGTTGTTGGGTTTGAGTTGGCGGAAGTGTTTCTGAGAAGCGATGGACGACGAGCTGCTATGGCTGGACGAGTAACCCTTTCTGAAGATCTGCTAGTTGAAGAATTGGAATTGGCGAGAGGCAAAACTGAAGACATCTGTGCGTTTGAACTTGTGCCATTGGTATTTGTGGAGCCTGCGGATACTGTCAGGCCAGACTGTGAAGTGGAAGTAGATATGGCTTGTGGATTGTTGGAGGTGGAGTTGGAATGGTCTCTCGAGAGAGAAGGCAGGAGCTGGGTTGAACCTGTCATCCTGAAATGCTTTTGATTCTGTAAGTATTATATCGGTGCTGATGCTGCTGATTAAGATAACGACAAGACAACGTCAACTCTGTCACAAGTAGCCAACAATTAGATATAGGAAATACTGAAGAAGAATGGCAGTCAAGGGTTTGTGGAAATTATCAAAACCTTCTATTCCAATCTGTAAAGCGCGCGAAAAAAGTAGCATGTGCAGGTTAATTGTGTAATGATAATGAGAATTATAGTGAGATGTAATAGTGAGAGTCACCGAGAGAATAAAGAAGATACAACCAAATGATATGTTGATAGATATACTAGAATGGGTAAAGGATGTGATATAACTATCTATCGTATTTATCTTATCTATCAAAAAATCCAAGTAAATATGATAAACGGAGGTATGCTTGATTTTGACCCCCTGGGACTCACTACTTTTCTCACAACTCCCAAACTCCCAAACGTGACTTTCTCACTACTTACTTTAATCGTTACAACTATATTTCACGATATTCACCAAATCTGCACATCTCACATAAAACATGATAGAAGTCCTGGTCAACGACCGTCTCGGTAAGAAGATCAACGTCAAGTGCCTCCAGTCAGATACCATCGGCGACTTGAAGAAGGTGATCTCGCTCCAGATCGGCACTCCCTACGATAAACTTATCCTAAAGAAAGGCTACCAAGTCTACAAAGATCATATAACTTTGGACGATTACGAAGTCCACAATGGCTTCAACTTCGAATTATACTATGGTTGATTCATAATTGTATACTTAGAAATTTTTTATGGCTATATCATTCTATATATAGTCAATGAATCTATTTTGTATCTGATGAACAATTATTCAGGAATAACAATCGGATTTTTCAACCATCGTAAATAAAATAAATTCATTTCCATACACAAACAATATAATTATGTATCACTTGTCATTATCCACTAATACCCTCATTTCACCACACTTGATGCCTTCGCTATCAAACATCTTCTACCAATTCTCTATTCTATATATACAATGCTAGATTAATTATGTAATAATACAAGGAGTCTTGCCTCACAAGAAATACTCCACATGCTGCTTCCTCGACTTCTCTCTGAAGAATCCCAGGAAGAAGTCACCGTTGCTCACGGCATATTCGTCTTCGGAGTTGATGCCATTTACACTCTTTCCCTTCAAGGTATCTTCATCGTTCTCAGGAGATGCCTCAAAGATGTTGAAAAATTGTCCTGGCAAGACACCCTGCCGCAAGCAGATCTTGGAACTATCGAATCGGTCTTCGTAGTCTTCGTAGCTCATGTCGTTGCTGATGCTGTTGTCGTCGTCATTGGAAGTATTAAAATTGCCATCATTGCCATTACTGGATGCCGCAGTTGATGTACCTTTGCTGTCATAGTTTGAATGAAGAATCTCTAAGACGCTCGCTTTGTTACCACATCTATAGCAATAGTTAGGTGCTGACCATACTGTGAGACATTTACCCTGCCAGTAGCTCGTATAGCCTTCGTTACAAAGCTGATGGGCCCGAATCATCTGAACAAGACTGTTGTCGTGACAGAACTTGTTGATCACATCAAGTCCAAAAAGGTATCCAGCACCTCGTGGGGAAAGCTTGAAGTCCATGATCTCTGTGTCTGGATCGGACCAAACAAGATCTGCCATGATTCCATCATGAGGAATCTCCCGGAACCGATCAAGCGCTCGGATCTGGTCCAATTGCTGACAGCTTGGCGATAATCCTCCATGGGCAGCAAATATTTTGCCGTCTATGGTAGCTCCTAACGGTAAGTAGTCAAACAAGTCAGTTATATACGACCATACATCGGCACTGCCGTTGTACTTGTTGAGAACTTCCGAATAGAATCCGTAATTCGTAGTGATGGTTCGCGATTCGTGATTGCCCCGAATCAAAAAGACACGATCTGGAAATCGCAATTTGAGAGTTATGAGCAAAGAAATGGTTTCAACAGAATAATAGCCTCTATCTACGTAATCACCGAGAAACAAGTAGTTTGTCGTGGGAGGGGCGCCTCCGATCTGGAAGATCTCAAGCAAGTCATGGTACTGGCCATGGATGTCGCCAACGACAGCGATGGGCAGCTGGAGATGCATGATGTTGGGAACAGACAAGAGCTGGGTTTTGAGAGTATGACAGAGCTGTTGAATGGTTTCTGGCGGAAGAATCTTGGGAGGTTTATGTTCGAGAAGCTGCTCTAGACAATAGTCGAGATCTGTGGTGGGGATTCGAAAAGTAACAGTCATGGCATGCTATGAAAAACGACAATGATATAGGATTGGATAGAATAGTATTCAATATGATTTGATAGTATCAAATGGTAAGATTATGAATTGAACCAATATGATCAATCGAGATCAGCCAATGGTAGACACAAATTATGATACGATGTATGATATAATACAGTACTATCAACCAGTGGTTATGGTCTATGATGAATAACTATATGATTCTATGATATGTCAATTTATCTATGAATCAAAATGTATAGTTACGTGTGAACGGTAGTCTAATATGCAATCTGTATGACTCTATAATGAAGACCATACGGAGAACAGGAATCGAAATATTGATGCAACACTCTAAGAGCTATTTTCACGAGAATGCACTCAAACCACGGAAACAGGCCAAATTCGTAGTAATTATGAATAAATAAGAATTGCTATCACAAGCTTTCTTACGAATAGTTCAACAGATACTAAGATAATACAATTGACACGATCTTTCTGAAAATAACGATCTTCACAAAGGTGATCGATTCTTATGTATTATTCCCGTATTGAGTATGAGTTACCGACACGAAAAGGAATTAGAAGAACGAATACAACAACTATGAATCGAAAAGAACAACAATCACTTCGATAATAAAATTAACCGACTCTATGCGCTCAATCTGCGTTTGGCAATGCGATTTCGAACTAAGGAGAGATACTGCATGTGGAAGTCGAAAAGCGCGACTAGCGAAAGAATTTCACTGATAGGCCCATGATAAAGGATGGAGTTAATTGCTCATAGTTAAGATAATACCTTTTCACCATAGTCAAGAGGAAATAGCTCCATAGTTACGAAAATTCGAAAATAATAACAATAACGACTAGAGTGTCTCAAAAATAGTCTCCAGATTACATTTAGAAGGCAATAGTCACACTGAAATGCTCTACCTTTATTCAGTTGGTTGGGGTGCACTGTTTCGAAGCTATGACAAATGGCTGCGAATTTGAGGAGGATTTTATTTAGTTTATTATCTCTTAGTACATGTTTTCACATTTATAATAACAATCATACTCGTTTATTTAATTTAGAACTTTTACTGCTCAGAAAGTACCTGGGAAATACTGGCATCTAATATTTCCAAACCTTCAGCAATGACATCCTCAGGAATATTCAAGGCTGGAACAATTCTAAGAACATTCATACCGGCAGTGATCACCAACAAACCATTTTCACGACACTTGGCAACCACCTTACCACTATCCACGCTCGAGTTGAATTGTAATCCTAACAATAATCCCTTACCCTTGACAGTGTCGATATTGTCAGGGTATTTTGCAGCGATTTTGTTCAATCCTGCAACAAAGAGTTGGGACTTTTGCTCAACGTTTTCTAAGAAATTCTCGTTACTGATGGTATCAACAATGTAGGAACCAATTCTCGAGCCCAATGGGTTTCCACCGTAGGTGGTACCGTGATCTCCGACTTGCAAGGCGCTTTCGACCTTTTCGGTGATCATAGTGGCTCCAATAGGGAACCCGTTACCAAGAGCCTTAGCAATGGTGACAATGTCGGGATGAGCTTCTTTTGGTAAATGAGAGTGGGCCCACAACTTTCCGGTTCTACCCAAACCGCACTGAATTTCATCGTAGATCAATATGACGTTGTTGTCATTACAAAGCTGTCTCAATTGGAGCAAAAACTCGGCTGAGATTGGAGTGACTCCTCCTTCACCCTGGACAGGCTCTATTATAACAGCACAGGTTTTTTCCTTGCTAATTAACTTAGCCACGCTGTCGATATTTTCTGGAGTAGCCACTTGAACACCAGGAATCAATGGTGCAAAAGGTTGCTGGTACTTAGGGTTAGGTGTCACCGACAATGCACCCATGGATCTACCATGAAATGAGTTTTCGAAGGTGATGATCTCGGTCTTTTCTGGACTAACAGTCTTACCGTACTTTCTGGCAAATTTCAATGCAGCCTCATTAGCTTCAGTACCAGAGTTACATAAGAACACTCTTTGAGCATCATGCAATCCACCAGACTGTTTGGTTTTGTCCACCAATTTGTTGGCCAACTCACCAGCAGGCAAGTTGTAGAAGAGATTGGAACAGTGCATCAATTTTCCAGCCTGATCGTTTATGATTTTGGTGATTTCCGGATTCGAATGCCCAAGACAAGTCACAGCAATTCCCGAAAAGAAGTCCAAGTACTGTCTGTTTTCCAAGTCGTACAAATGGGAACCTTTGCCGTGGGTAATTACCAAGTTTGGACGAGCATAGGTTGTCACAGTGTATGGCTTGGTAACAGTAGTGATGTACTTGCCGGTGGCAGTATCATCGCTAGCATCTGGAATCGATTTGATAGTACTAGATCTAATAAATGTAGTGGAGAATTTCTGGTTCTGAACCAATTTTTGGCGTTGAGCCGACTTTTTAAGCAAGGAAGTGTAGATTTTCAACATATTTAGCCTAATGGTAAATTTCTAAAACACTCGATTAGCTGGACTGAACGGTGGAGATAATGCAAACTATTTATAATAACCTCTGGGGCCTGCTGAAAAATTCGAAATTTTTAGAAAAAAGATTTTACATCGCGGTTGACTCATTGCGATTACCCGATTAGGAAACGCTATCTAGAGCAAAAATTGCTAATTTGGCGCCTGAGCTAAAAAAGACTTGTGGTTTGCTATTGGAATATTATGGAAATATTATGTACTTATCAGACGATTTAGAGTAAATATTCAGAATACTGATATTATGGAGTTATCTTTCACGTATCACATTTTTTATTTACGAGCATCACTCTTTGAGTAGATCTTAACCGAAATGCTATGATTTATGTATTTGTATTGTATCTAGAACCTATCAATATCTATTGTAACTTCGATTCGGCTGTCGCCTTCGTTCAAGTTTTTGATTTCGTTACGAATTATCCGGTCGACTTCGTATCTCAATGTGGTCTCTTCGTCTGGGTCTGCACCTTTCATCACTACCTTCAAGCCGACTACGTAGAAATCGTATTTGAATTTCGTGATGTAGAATTTGTCGATGGTGTGTGATCGCTTGAAAGCATCAACAGCAATAATACAATCCATAATATTACCTTTGAGAACATGGTAATCGTAATCAGAGTAAGGATATGAGCAGAGAAGTATACCACCCAAGGTTTTGACCAATTTCCAGCCAGTGTAAACCAACGAAAGAGAAACCACCAACGTAGCAATATCATTGAGATCAAAGGCTGTCTCATCGACAATCAGCTCAGGTATAAATGGAACTACAACCAAGAAGACAGAATAAATGAAAGTAAGTAAATGAGTAGGGTTTCTTGTACAAATATTGATGAACTTTTGTAATTCAGTTAAGAGCTTAGAACTTTTATTGGGCAAATATTCTTCTTCCAAAATTCCACCCTTTGCTCTACTTATTTCGTGAGTAGAAATTATTTCATTTATCTTGTCGTGGGCTAAGACCTTATTAGAACTGATCAAGGTAACTGCCATTGTGAAGATAAGAACGAGTTCGTACACCAACCAGTTGGCATTACTTCCATTCTCTCCATGGATGTGATGAGACAGGTGCTGATCTCCATCGTGAGCACCGGCTCCTTCAGAGATGTAGATGAGAATGATGAACTCTTCCATAAAGTGGCTCACCAAATCCAAACCTACCATGATAAGCGAAGCACTCAAGGCAAAACCTACCAACACTTCCAATCTCCCCAAACCAAAAGGATATGCTATCGAGGAGTTGTTCCACACTTCGAAATTAGACATTATATCCACAAAAACTATGACCAATGACCCCAATGAGTCATAGAAAACAAGATGCGCCAAAGTTGAGAACGATGGCAAGCTGAATTTGAAACCTACCACAAAGATGAAAAGTGCCATCGCCAAATGAAAGACAGACCACGAGAGTCGGAACGTCTGTGCTGGTTTTACAGATTGAATCAGTTCTCTGAAGTTAGGAATAGGGTACAGATCAGGAACATTGAGCGCCTTATTTGAAAGTGAAAGTGATGGAGGTGGTTCCTGGAACAAGTTCATCGATATTGATGAATGTTTGTACTTGTGTCCTTTTCTATGAGCTGGTTTCACCTGGAGCGACAGCCCGGAGTTGTTGGAATTTAACATGAGCTCCTGTGGCTGGAAATTGAAGGGCTGGTACGACTTAGAGGGTGAAGAAGATCTTCTGATGGGAGACTTAGATCCATAGGACCGGGACATTCTCGACGGAGAAGCGTTTCTCACTGGCGAAGAAGATCTATGTGAACTTCCCAGAAGAGGAAGTATACCGTTAGGTGCCAAACTTTGCTGTAAAAAGTCAGCATTTCGCGATCTAGGCGTGTTATCTATAGCACTCTGGATAGAAACATCATCGTCTTCGGCTATGGCAAAGTTGCTTGCGTCTAGAAGAAAGAGTCCAGACTTGGGTCTGGCTCTAGGAACAGTTTGTCCGTTAGTAGCTACAAGTTTCGGAGAATTTGTAAGAGAATTTGCCGAATATTTTCGATAGTGGTTGTTGCCAGATATTGTAGGAATGAAGGAGCCATTTGAAGCAAAGGTGGGCGTAGCAGGTGCAAGAGCCAGGTTAATCAGAGACAAATTGCCATTTTCGGTCAAAGATTCAGACAGAAAGTTGGCAGACGCCAAATTTGAGAAATCAGCTAGCTGGCCATTGCGGTGATCCCCCAAAGCAATCTGTACACTCCTTTTGTTGTTAATGTTGTAGTTATTATTGTTTGTTTGAGAAATATCTTTGGAGCTTTGATTGTGACAATAGGTATTTCCCAGTGACGATACAGACGATAAGTCGTCGTTATCTTCGGCAGTTACTTCGTTAATAAAAATATCTTCAAATTTTGACATGGCAGATTGGTTGTGACCTTTCGAGAATTCTATTTCTAAGAAAACTGGAGGCACGATCTTCAGTGATTATGTGTATTGAAATATGAAGTTTCTAGATGATTTTTTTAACGGAATAGTAATTGTTTCTTCAAGGACTGAAATGATTATAAAGTGATATAGATTACGTAGAATACAGTAAATACGTGAATAGTGCTTTATTGAAATAACGTGCTGTAGCTTGGTTTAGTAGATATGTTTATGTATGAAATATGCTGTTCTATAAATTTTACTAGCTCAACCATTATGGTACATTTTTTTTCGAACATTGTCTAAAAGATTGTCGCGTTTTGGCTTTATTTTTTCTGCGACATGCACAGGTGGCATTTTGCAGCTAAATCGACCTTTAGCCACTGGTGGATAATTTGTTAAAATTGTAAATCAATGTATTCTCTTATTACTATGTTATATGTATGACTTCCTAATTGCAAATAACAAAATTGAATATCCACTTTTAAAACTAAAACCACTGCAAATACTTTTACTGAGCATATATGTAGACTTTGTAGAACACACTCAATTTGTACATTCTCTATTCAATTTAAGGAGGATTTTCTTTGGTAGTATAAGAGTCAAAGAGTTGTAGATTAATACATCCGTCGTTCAACGAAGTGGTGCTTGTTCCTTCGAGTATTTCGAAACTACGCAACTTGAACGGTTGGCCCTTTGGTCGTTGGTGCGGATTGGCTATAAGACCAAAGGCTCCAGAAAAAGTCGAGTCATTTGATGAAGAGATAAAAACCATATTACTATCGTTAAAGCCATGGATATCCCCTCCTTTCTGAAGTTCTTCTTCGGAAAGTGTTAGCGCACATTCGACACGATCTTCTGTGATGTAGACCTTAAATGGATTCGTTTCGGTTGGTTCTGGCAAATTGAACAAATTAGACACCTGGTCATAAGTAGAAATATGATTTGCTTGAAAAGATGTTGAATCTGAATTTGGACGAGTCGAAACCAAAGGATCTGCTAACACCTTACCTGAATCTTCTAAAGATGGAGGACTCTGCGCTGTCATTCCAAACCCAGGCGAAGTTCCTTCCGACAAATCATTCTCTGTTTGTTTGCTAACTTCTTCTGTAACTGAAGATTTCATCAACAAGAGTAAATCATACAACAAGATCCTCAATTTTTCGTTTCCTTCAGCAATAAACTTTGAGTTGATCAAGAGAATTAAGTTTTTAATGAATTGAAATTGCTCACCATCTTGAGTCACAATTAGCTTCGTCAAAGTAAGCTTGTGAATGATCAAAATCCTCAAAAAAATCGAGATTGTATTGCTGATATCTTCAAATGAATGTTCTAAACAATTAGCAGAATTTACAATCAGCAAAACGTTAGCAAGAAACTTATTAAGCGATTGGAAGAACGACGTTGAAGACTCAACTATATTTGAAGAGGAAGACGAAAACTTCTTGAAGTAATCGTTGAAAACTGGAAGCAAGTTGGTATTACCAACCAGATTCGTCAATGATAGAACACTCTTATCATTTTCCCATTGGTTAAATGTGGTAGAACACAAGAACTTATCCTCTAACATCCCTAAAATTGACACAATATATTCCCATGGTAAGTAAATGAATAGCTCTCCAAAGTATGAATTCATTGGTGTGAAGCCAAAACTAAGGTTTTCCAAGAAGCTTCCAAGTAAAACTTGCAATCGCTCTTGTATCTCATTTTCCTGAAGTACCAGCAATTCTTTGATTGTCAATACTCTCAAAAGAAGTTGAAATATAGGAAGATTAAATTCATCAACTTCTGATGCAATTATTTCTAAGTCGTGTAAACTGTCAATTGGGGTACACTTCTCGTTGTTCAACGTGCTGAGCAAGCGTATGCTATCTTCTGTTGATATTTTAGATATCAATTCATCCAGTAATAACTTGGTATTGGCAACAATCAAAGCATTCAATATTCTAAAAATGCTGCTTCCGTACTTTTCCATTAGTGGACAATCGAAAATAGATCCTTCAGTTGCTTTTATTCCCTTGAGTACTAATACCAAAAAAGATGAAGTTGATCTTTCCCTATACCATTGTCTCATAATCTCGAGCTGCAAAAGTTGACTGTTCGAGAGATACACCTTTTCTTCTTGACCTGACCCAATAACAAGATCAAACATCAATCCTTTCAATTTGATTTTGAACGTAGGATCTTCGGCAATCGGTTCAAAGTAGGCAAAGAGATCATTGATTCGGATAAATTCATGGATGATCAATTTCTTCAAGAATTTTATAACAATATGAGTTTCCGTATCTGACTTTATCAATTGTAAAATATAATCTTGAGCTAGCTTGCCAAAAGAATCAGCATCATCATTTCTCATAAGATATTGTGAGTTAATCAAGATCTTTGCAGCAAGACCCTCTGACTCTTCTGTGAGGTCTGACTTCAACATATCCAATACTTTTGTTACAATTTTCTCGTTTGAATTATTCTCGTTTTCTTCAAAGTCCAATTCCAAAGTGGCAATAACTTCACTAACTTCACCACTCTCCATAGGTTGAAATGAAGACTCGAGGAGCGAGTCTAGATCTTTTCTAAAATCTGAAGAAGTGTATCTATCTTCCGTCTTTCCAAGAACATTATTTTCCAGTGCATTAATCTTCATTGGCGAATCAAATTGTTCTTTGCTGAATAAGCTGTTTCTTTTTACGTTGAAGCGAGAGTCAGTATTTTTATCAGCCAGATAATTGCTCTCGACCGCAGTGTCGATAAAATTCCAAATTTGTTCAAATTTGAAGTAGTCGAACTCTCTTGTCTTGCAATCTTTATAATTCTGGATTATCAATTTGAATAGCTCATAAGCAGTTGAATTCGAGCCATAGCTATTGCCTGCAATAAACTTGACTAATTTGAAATGTTTTATGATCAATCTGGCAATCAAGTAAAGTGATTCCAAATAGAAAATTATCATCCCTCCTTCATTCTTCAAAATAAACTTAACCAAAACTTTAAAAAAGACAGTCAAGTTATCACAGTTAGAATAGAAGCTAAAAAGATTGCTAATGATCAATGGGTTTATATGGATCAACTTTGGAGACTCAGTTATTTTTGACTTTAGTTCATTAGTTAACCAATTGACTAGCAAGAACTTCAATCCAACATTAAGATCCTTGACGTAAGCTATATGTGATTCAAACTGGTCATCGAATGTGTTGTTGAGTGTTCTGTCAATGAGCTCTCTTTTCAAGATTTCTTGTCCCATTTCAAACTTTTCCTTGAAATTGAATCCAGTGGAAGTCCATTTCTTAAGAATGCTGTCACATTGTCTATTGTTAATGACCGGCAAATTCTGAAGAATCGAAAGATGAGTCTTGACAAGCAGATTTGAATTGTCGTTAAGGATATTGTCTTCATCATCTGGAGCAATATAAAAGATTCCCGAGGCAATCAACTTTCTTAAATAAGATGCAATGGTAAGAACCTTAAGTTGATAAAGCTCATTAATCAACACATAAAGGTCATAATGGACAACTTTTGAGGAGTTGGTGTCAGCAATATTATAGATAATATCCAAAATTTCACTTTCAAATTCTGCCTTCAATTGGCCAGAACTTCGAGTTGGGCCAAGAGTTTGTAACACCTTTCTTTTAATAAAATTACAAATTATGAGAATGTCTTCACTGGACTCTCTGGAGTTACGATGTCTGGTAATGCACCAGTAAAGGACTACTTTTAGATTTGTTCGCCATTTAGGGCAGCCATTTATTGCCGTAGCTGTCAAAAATGTGGGAGAAGTGACTGGTTTCAAGAAGTTGGCAAGCTCGTCATTCAATTTTAACGAATCCAATTGACTAATAATCTTCAAAATATCATCCGAACTTCGGTTTATAAATGTGGTTTCGTTATCGAAAATGTCGATTTTGGTTGTAGTCGATCCTGCTGTTGATGCGAAAGATTGGTTCCATATTGAAGAGCCTCTTCTTCCAGCAGAATTAAGAGTTGCCCTTTCTATTGTTGAAGGTTGTACGTTTCGCATGTTTAAGATTAAACTTTCGTTTCTGTATTTGATCAAATCGAACTGTTTCAGTATTTCTTCGAGTTCACCTTCTGTCAGGGTTACATTCTTGTTAAGTAAAATTGAAAAGAGAATGCCGTTGATAAGCATCCAGTAGTTGGGTATTATAAAGACGTTGGTATTGTACTTGAAAAGGTAGGTTATGGTATCCCCGATCATATCGAGAATCTTCTGGCGCAAAGGCTCTGGAATTGATGCTTTGTGGTTTTGAACATGAGACTGTTTGAATGAATATGCATTGATCTTCAGGATAAAAAGATAATTCAAGAGCAATGTCTCGCTTAATTCCTTGCAAATGTAGTCAAACTTTAAGATATCGTTCCAGAATATCTTGATGAGAGTTAATGCAAATAATCTCTGCCCGTAGTTCAAGTCTAAGTCAGCACTCCAGGATTCTTCGATGAAATCATCCGTTTCTGCTCTTGTCAGGGAAAGCAACTCTGAAACATGGAGCGGGTCTAAAGGAAGACCTTCCTTGAGGAATTTGATGACAAGAGTCAAGAAGAAACTCTTATCAAGCAAAAACTCTATATACAACGCCTGGATGTAAGTTAGCAAGTACTTCATTTTATTCATGTAATACTGCTTCCGTTCAACCGTATTGAAGTTCAGAAGCTCCTTGGCAAATTTGTAGATGTAGTCGACTACCTGCTGGGTCCATTCCTGGAGCCAATGGATCTCGAACTTCTCAGGTGAGTTTATGTCTAGAGACTGTGGAATTGGGCTGTTGAGAGACATTCGTGATTGGTGTTTCCTTCTCAAAGCCACTAATTCTCCAAAGAGCACACACTTTGTAAACCACAAGGCTCGGTTAATCGGAACAGATTTGTTACAGACGGCATCGATGAGAATCTTGTTTCTGATACCGTGAGGAATTTTCTCAGCGATCTTCAGCAATGACAAATCAGGATTTGCAAGATCTTTCAACCACGATTCCTTCTTAGAAGCTGTCAATGTTACTCTGGGTGGAATCTTGAAGTTGTTAGACTCGTACTTGATTTTGTTGATTATTTCGTTTCTTGTCTTGTATGCATTGGCCAAATGCTGGGAAAGTTCTTTAAGGACTTCATTACAGTTTTCGGTAGATGAAAAAACCGTTGCTTGGATCAAATTCCTGGCGGAGTAATACTCATTAGCTACAACAGGTGTCTCAAAGTATCCTTTATTTAAATAGGCAGCATTGTTTAACTTTTGGTGCTCTTGTTCCTTCTTGTCGCTGGGTAAAGCTGTATGGTCTTTCCAAGGCTTATAATCTGGATATGTGACATCATTTCCATTCAAGTTGCCGGAGCCGGTGCTATGCTGGGATCGAAAATTGTCTCCATTTATTTCAGATCCATTGTCGATGTCATTAAGTGGATACAAACCGATATCAGGCTTTTCCATCAGAAATTTGAGCTTGAGAAGCTCATCCTGAGTGGACTTACCAAACTGGGCCCGATTGCTCGACGAAAGCAAACTGTTGCGACTCCGCGCTTTGGACATGTTTGGAGAATGAATTTAGCTTGTCCTGGGAAGTTCTAACAGGGGAATTATCGAAATTATTTGGAGAATGTAGAGGAATTCTCAATCATGGAGACGTCCCGTTGGCCCAAGATTCTGGCGAATATACCTGGTAGTATATCACGTGATATATCATATCATGATGCGCTACCACCAAGCCAATTTTCTGTTTTCATTGCCATCTTAAGCGCGCAATCGATGCGCATTGCTAAATACCCCAATAACTGCAAATTTATCAAAAGATAAAGCAATATAGAGCACACTATTGTTTGGGCACAAAGCCTTCATGACAAATCGTTTATCATAATAAAGTTTTTAGCTTATTCATATGTTCTTTTGAAAATATTAGTTCCTTACTTCTACGATACTATTTCTTTCAACTAATTCTCCCCAAAAACAGATTTATATCTACATAAGCAAGTGAGCATTTTCTAAGCAGGTCAAAAGCCAATACAAGACAAGCAGATATTTCTCGGTTATATTGGCTGCATCTAAAACAAGAAAAATGAACTGGAAATTGCAAGCGAACCATTTGTTCTGGTGCCACATGGTTGGTTCTATTTTTGGCAGCTTGGCTTCTTGGCTACCGCTTTCTTATTTAACATACTGTTTTACTTTATTCCTTATTAAGTACTGTTCGCCTATTACCACTAACTTTTCATATTTTCCTAATAATTTAATTAAATATCTAACGCGTTCGGCAGAGATGTTGAAAATGCACATACAATTGATCCCACCATAGCCCTCGGAAATTTGCATGGTCTGGAAATCTAAATTGGGTGACATACGCACCAAATAACGACTCAATTAAAAACTTCGAGCGCTGCAAAATTCCGAGGGCTACGGTGCAAATGAGCGGGAACGATTGTATTCAAGTACGTTTACTCTCGCCCCATAAATTACCTATAAAGTGAAACAATGGACTACCATGTGGAATCAATGCACTCTATGATCGAAGATAATGGTCGGGTGATCCAATTATCTCAGTTTATTTTGCTTGTCTTCCTCAGATCCGCTGATCTAGCTGCTGCATTGAAATAATTGTCTCTCAAACTACTGGAACATTTACTTAGATAGATACTCTGTTCCTTTGAGTTCCCTTGCTGGAAGTGATCTTTCATCTTCTGAAAGTCTCCTTTCAATATTGCTCGTAGATGATCCAATATTCCTCTAACAAAAACCACGTCATTGTAGCGATCAGCCTGCGATAATGTTATTGTCATTAGGTCTTGTCCCAACTCAGACTTCAGATCTGCGAAACTCCACGAATCAATAGAATTCGGTATGAGTACACTCTTTCCATCCTTGCAGAAGTCCGTATTGTTGGAATCCCAAAGTTCTGGAATAATATTGAAATCTAAAAGAGAACTAACGTAGTCAAATCTGAAATTACCATCCCCTTCTTTACCTTTTGATAGCAATATTATATGTGGACGGTATCCAACTTTGATGCAGCCAGTGTTACGATTTGTTGTTCGAGCTAGCCCTATCCAGAATTTCCTATTCAACTCCTTGGGCACAACACTTGGAGAGACTGCTATCAAATTGGAACCTCCTCTTAAACTGCCCATCTTAGTTTTTTTGGATGCGTTTAGTTCATCAGCTTGTGAACTTTCCATGAGTTCGCATTTGCCCGTGTCAAGAGGACATCTTAATACCGCAAGTGGACTGAATTGGTAAATTAAGTAGATATCGTTAGGATTGTCAGAGTCAAAGAATGGAGCCCAATTTTTTTCAGAGTTTCTCAATATGAAGTTGTTGGTTGTCATCATCACAGCAGAATGTGCATTCTGGAATGGTCTGTAAACATGGAGTCGTCTTTTATATCTTTCGATTCTTGAATTATAAAGAATAACAGGCTCTTGTTCCATTTGAAAACTAGTCTCATTCTGAAACGAACGAAGCAAAATTCGTGGATCCTCAAATCCCAAATTAAACTCCGAATCAGCAAAGCTGTTCTTGACTGGTAAGATGTATGGGTACGTGATATCCGAGTTTTCAAATTTATATCCATCGATTTCATTCCAATTTTTATCGAAGATCTGAATGTATACCAACAGCATATTAGGTTTATCTGCTCTTTCTACACTAGAATATACAATCCTATTGGTATAGTAATGGACTTGGAACTTGTCTAACCACACCGAACCTCCGCAGAATTTGTGCCATTTTTTATCCAAAATATGCTCTTCGGTCTCGTCTTCTTTATCCTGAAAACAATGTTTAAGAGTATCGTCCTTGCCCAGAATAAGTAATTGGAGAATCGTATCTCTTATTCTTTTCTTGTCATCAGAATTGCCTATGCGTAGTGGTTTACTACAACTAATACTGGAATTATCTTTAAAGTACGAATCTTTGCATTCAAGGGTTTTGTAGTCAAGATCGGACAGGTTTTCTATGAGTGTATAACCAGACACTTGTACTGGAGAATACGTCTGGTCCTGTATTAACTTGCTGACTGGGGAAGTATCATTGCCATATGGCGATAGAATATTATTTCGTTGGGCAATGAAGATTGTGAACATGGTAACAGTGAAGAGGGCTAACACGATTGTGGCAGTTTTTCTACTGATATCTCTCAGAATTCTCTTTAAATACCTGGTTCTCAAGACAGCATATGTCAATCCTACACCCGCCGCTAGGAGCAACACAAACTCTGCTTGTTCATTATCATTTACATTCATTGGTTCCCATTCTGACATGGCGTCAATTCATTAGCTTACAAGAAAGAATATTGCTTGCATTACTTGATAAGAAACTTCTTCTGGCATTCCCATGCTTAATCAAGTGTAGAATTCGATTTGTGTTAATAATCAGGTGACTTAGTTAGTGAAATGAAAAAGTCTGGAAGAAATTCTAATCGAAGATGAGCAGTCCGCAGTTTTTAGTCATTCCCAACATTCTCATTAGAAGATTAATAAATAATATATGCCAATATAGCCAAGAGAAATACTGCACAGCATCTAGAAAGGAGTATTATATAGAGAGCCACGAGATCCATCTCTGCTGCTCACAAATGATGCGCTTCCATATTAAGCCTCGTTGGTGTATACAGGGATTCAGCACTAAGCCGTCCGCAGAAGAAAGCAGTCTTCCAGTAGTAACCGTTCTGGATCTGAAATCAGTCTAAAATCTATTACATATTGGCAAACGGACCTAACCCGATCTAAAAAGGCTCCAGAAAGAGACGTATCAATAGATCAAGTTCTATAAATAAATAGCTCCTCTTTTTCGAGTGTAGATATTGTAACTGTAACTACCGCGCATTGGAAGAGACGGAGAAGGATAAGGGGAAAGCATTATCTTGGAAATGCTGGTGATTCAATATAATATTTCATGAGTTCGATTGGACAAAGTCTTGATGTGATGGATATCCTAGTTTTCTTGAGCTACAAAAAATACACCATGACGAAGCCCGAGGAAAACGAGTAATCGGTCATTATTTCCTATTGTTTATTAATGATTCTACTTTTTCGTTGACAGTATTTTCCTACTCAAAATTCAAGATTTTTTTTAAAAAGTCCTATTTTGAAGGTGTTGAGCGATGACTTCGATATTTTTTGGCGAGCAAAATATCATCATATAATTTATTTCGATGCAGTTTACTTACCACAGTTCAACTCCGCAAATCATACCATTTTAATGTAACTAGAGATCATATATATTATATATACAGATGGTTTTGTAGTTGTAGCCCCTTGAATATGAATCTGCTATGTGTGCAATTAGCTAACAACTTGGTTGCTATTGCTTTCATATTCAATATAATCCATATTACTATTTGAGATAAGTTATGTTTCGTCGATATATCCTTCCGTTAGCTATAATTTTGGCTCTTAATTTTGGATTTATTTATGTTCATTTCTTCTTCAGTGTCAATAATTATACTCCTCTACTTCCTTTGAGTGATCAGAGTATAAGTCATCTTCCGACGTTTCCCAATGCTTCATTTCCTGTGTTCGGTCATTCTATTACCTTGGCTCCTCCTTCCAAATCCCATTATTATTGGTACCAAATTTTTGATATCTTCGATAATAACCGATTTGTACCAAAAAAAGACTGGAGAAGTTTTCTCAAGGTGATTAGGTTCAGGAAACCCACTGAAGATAGTTTCCATGGCAGAAATGAACTATTGTCTCACCAAGATCTTCCTCCTGAACACAAAGAACAGTTAACAAAATTGCACACAAATGTTTTACATCAACTTCCAGACAATTTAGGAACTGAAACCTATGTACCTGGAACCAAAGGAATTGTCTTTGTTGGGGGAGGCATGTTTCTGTATTTGGCATATTTGGCCATAGTACAATTGAGAGACAATGGATCAAACTTGCCAATCGAAGTTTTCCTTCCAACTTTTGAAGACTACAGACGTGATTATGAATTTTGCGAGAAGACTTTACTTTCAGTGGGTGCAAAATGTGTTATTATGGAAGACAAGTTTGGAACTGCTGCTCTCAGAAAATGGAGTTTCGCCCGATATCAATACAAGATAGCCTCTATTCTATGCTCCACTTTTGAAAAAGTGATTTTCTTTGATGTAGATGTTATGTCCCTAGTTAACCCTGATTATTTATTTGAATCAAAGGTTTTTAAGGACCACGGTTTGGTATTATGGCCAGATTTTTGGTTGAGACCGCATTCACCAGATTTCTACGATGTGGCTAAAATTAATGTTAACGAGAAGCTTCGCGTTAGATATCAACAATTTCCTCTCATGCATCCAGTTCAAGTTGATGAAAATGTAAAGATCAACTTTCACGATAAAGAAGGTGCAATTTCAGATTTTTCTACAGAATCTGGCCAAATAGTTGTAGACAAGAAATCACATGGGAAAATGTTGCTAATGACACTTTACTACAATGCATTTGGTCCAAATACCTACTATGACTTTTTCAGTCTAGGATCTCCGGGAACTGGAGATAAGGATACATTTTCCATTGCGGCTACTGTTACTAATTCCCTGTACTACCAAATAAAATCCATTCCCAATCAACTTAGATACCTTAAGGACGAGGAAACTATAACGAAGATTGCTCACTTGTTAAAGGAACCTGAACAAGATTATGCAATTTTTACAAGTGAAATGAAAAGATTACTGGAAATTGACAAGAGACGAAAACAGTCGATGGAAGAACAGATAGGAATGCTTGAAGAATCCAGTAATAGATTTTTCTCTCCCGAAAGCGAAATACCCTATTTTTGCATACATTGTAATTTTGACAAATTTAACCCGTTTAGGTATAATGGCAAATTCGAATATAAGGGTGCTACTAGGTTGAATGAAAGACGATACAATAATCTCACATATACCATCGGAGATGAAAAAATAGACTTCGAGTTGAAGAGATGGTCCATAGTTAAGAAAGCATTATGTGTTGATAAAATAAATTTCTGTGCGATTAAGGACGAAGACATAGGAATTGCCTGTCTCTACATCAATTCAACAATTGAATGGCTAACTAATGAAAATAGGTTAAAGCTGATTGATTGATGATTACATCCTTAAAATAGAAGAATTTAAACCCACTTATGGAAAAAGTAGCAACAAACCTCAGGTGATCATTTTGAAAAAAGTTCTTACTATTAATAACAATTTGCGATTTGGAATGATTGTTAAAATACCTAATAGTACAAGATGATAAAAAACCTATAGCACATATAAAAATAAAGATAATAGATATCTTTGAATGAGATTTAGAAGTACTACTTTGAAGGATAATATTTCATTCGAGTTTCAAACGAACGAGATCAAAACAATTTCTATCTGTATTTGAAATAAACGTTGTTCACTAGACGAGAGTATTCTTTGTTTTGAATAAAATGATTCTGGAATTGTGAACCGAAGATTCAATCCAGTTGAAAGAGCAAGAAAATATAGAACAGAAGGCATCAGAGCAAAGCGAAAGAGCTCAAGGGAAAGTTGAATTTCAAAATAAGAAAGAGCTTTATATACAACGTTTAACAGTCAAAGTTATGTCATGGAAAGTAGGAATTGTTCAATTCTTTTTAATATGTTCTTCAAATCAAGTCATATTTTGACCATTAGTAGAGCTATGTCAAGGGTACAGCCAGCAGAGCGAGATTATTGTTGATGGATATGTTCAGGGGAATGGAGAATCATAATTATTTTTCAGTGATATCATTTCATTGTGCCAAAAAACAATAGAAAAAGGACTATAGAATTATGAATAAGTACTCAAGAGGAACCCCCAAAGGGCAAAAACCTAGAACAAGAAAATAATATATACAGAAGAGCGGCTGCAAAGTTTTCATAGAAATAAGAAGTGGAAACCAAAATAAGATAGTTAAGAGTAGATACAGACAAGAGTATATGTCTTACCCCGAGATCCGGTCTTAGAATTATACAAATGATGTGAAAGAGAAATCATGGCTAATTAATAGGTATCGTCAAAGATTGGACAGGCAATGTCCACGGAGCAAGATGGTTGCCGAGCACAAAATGTGAATAAATGTGAAAGAAGATCACCATTTGATGACTTTTAAGACAAATAATGATGACAAAGACATAGCCATGCCTTCGTAGATGGTTTATGTGGACCCTATGAACTTCATTGAGTCTATGGTTTTACGAAATGGCGTGTATTACGATCAAAGTCTAACCTATTGTCTACATAGTGTATAAATAATCCTCTAATCCATACCGAGAGATGGAGGAAATCCGAAGATAATCTTGGTGATATAATATATAATAGGGATCAAAGATTTCTGTAAATTTCGATATAAAGTGATTTCAATGGACAAATTGGTGTGTCTGGAGTGGCGTTACGATCACATTCAGAAAGGGAAAAGTTAAAGTCTATGCTCAGATTGGTTCTTACATAGACGTCAAAGTAACCTTGTATATCAAAAATGTTTGTAGTATTTTTAAGTGCTTTTTCCAAGTCTTTAATTTGTAGTTTCGTGTTATTAATACCATGTTTCAAGTCATGCTCCAGAGGGTTACCAGGTGTGATACTGTCTTGATAGGCTTGGATGGCGGATTGTGCTGAGCATTGCTTTCAGTAGTGTGTTCTATTAGCTTGTGGAGTGAGGCTGGAATGGTTTCCGTGAAGTGTTTGATAATGATCTTTGTTTGATCCTTAACACTTAATTTCGGTCTTAGATTGTTCAGCTTATAATCAAAGGATTCGATGTTGATTCTAACACTTTGCTTGTCAGCGGTATTTCTGCCGATGGCACTTAGAGTAGAAACACGGACATCCTCAGGCGTATTCCAGTCATCAAATCTCTTCTGTTGACCGTTAAGTTATCTAAGTGATTGATGAATACTGTGTATTCGTCAAGATTATTGTATTCGTCATCACTGACATAACCCTCTTCAGCAAGTTTTGTTTCAAGATCCTCCAATCTCTGTTGGTTTTTTTTGAATGTCGAATTAGCTTCCTTATTGGGAACGGCCAGTAGAAAAGTGCACATTTCGCCTTGGGAGGGGAGGGTTTGGAGCGGGAGTTAAAGTACTTGCCTTGGGATATGAGGAAATATCCCCTTTCTTAGAGTTACCTTTTGAGGTTCCCAAGATTGGGTATTCCTGGTCAAGGACTTGTGTATTTGTTTTGGGGGAGTCTGTATTTTCTGAATATTTTTGTAAGTTTTGTAAGTTTTGTAAGTTTTGTAAGTTTTCTGTGTTTTTTTGGATTCTTGAATTTCTTTTAATTGATGGAGAGTAAGAGAATCTTCTTGTCTCAGTAAAGTAGTTGAGTTGTCAGTAGTTTCCCATGAAGAAACAATTTCATTATCCTCATTTGCAGCCATAGGCTGGTCCTGCATTTAGCGATCACGTGACCGCGAGACAAAAATTTCTTTTTAAAGTGATTGATATGATTTGTGTATGCAATCAAAAATCATGAAAATTGGGCGTGTGGCGTAGTTGGTAGCGCGTTTGCCTTGCAAGCAAAAGGTCACTGGTTCGATTCCTGTCTCGTCCATAGAATCATTTTTTTAAATAACTGGAATCTCCAAAGTTTGAAGCTTCGGTTTCCGGAACGTTCAAAAAATAATGGTTCGGATCCTTTGTTCTCGAGAAACACGCTATCAAAACTCCGAGTATTCGATAGGAGATTAGGAAGTACGAGTAGACTCTATTTTGCGTCCGAATTCGGATCGAATAATTCTTGGAGTCTGATAGATGAAGATGTAGAACCAAGTTGAAGTAGATGCAGAAACAATAGCAAGGAAAGAAGAGACTTACACAAGAGTGTCATTGTGAAGATTGATGATCTCACGTTTCTACTGTTGCCGAACATGAGTTCTGCAATGAATTTGGGATAAATATTCCACATCGTTTTGAACTCCGTTGAGCCGGGTTCAGATACATTTGAACAATCGGACTTGACATCATTTACCCCACCATATGTAGCTTCATGTAGTTGAAATGTCAGAATCTACAACGGTGATTTGCAAATGTAACAGGTGATAGAACAATCAATTTCGGACTTTCAAACAATCAACCGGAGTTAGGCACTTCTGAATCGGCAACTATATCTTCTTGAGTGAACTCACCAGGAAGTCCCTTCTAGCCATTGGTTAGCACAAGGCACGATGTACCGTGTTGTACGCGAACCTGGAATAGAATCATTGCCTAATGCGGTCTATGAGATTTCGGAGTTTTTGAATATGAAAAGTATGAATCAATAGCGTTTCTTTGGACTTGGAGCGGTTGCACAGGTTGGCGTGTCAGAGTTATCAGCTAATTTCAGTCAGTTGTGTTCGTATATTCCAGGAGTAAAGTCGGGTCCTTACTCAAAGTATCGGCAATTTTCACCAGTTTTCGCTGAAACGGAACCCGTCAAAAATGTTGGGCAATTTTAAATGGTCCTGATTGAGTTTGATTGGCTTTCCTTTGACAACGACGAGCGAGGGATATTTTTAGTGGTGAGGCGTAAAATATTATTGTTCGTTACAAACTTCTTTATGTGTAGTTGTTCTACTAAGAGAGCGTAGAAATGGAAGTTGAGCACGACGGACGAATTGTTTTATGATGACCGGATTATTTACTTCATTATCATCAACTCGATTTATCTGGAGCTCACTCGACTTCTTGCCGTAACCTAGTGCCCAGTTCATGGGCATTTCTTTCTTAGAGTAGGTCACAACAAAAAAGGTGTTTGGCTCGCTACCCCAGAAATCAGGTGAAAAATTAAAAAATAAAAATAATTTTAGAGCTGTAATGAAAAGTCCCACGCACCTAACGCCGCTGTGGTAGCAGCCAGGAAAATAAACAGCGTGATCTTTGAATTCGATCTTTGTTTGAGAAAGCTCCTCCTATTTCAGGTTTTAGGTTAGCGTAGGCACCGGCTCTACCTAAGAGTAGAACATGTGACACCGCCGGAGCAAACGCAAAAAAAAACTAGTTAAAAGACAATTATTATTTGCCAACTCCACAAATCTGCATACGTAGTCCTAAAGTCTATACCGCTATACATTTAGAGATTGTAAATCCCTACAGATCGAAAATACCGCTCACTAAATCAAAATGCAAGCTTAGTGAAAACTTTCAGTGAATTGTCGGAGGATATATATATAGGGCCCGGACTGCTTGCCGTATAAAAACTCTTTTGCAAGCAGTTTTTCAGTTTATATAGATTCGATATCTCTTATTGTTTCCGATTTCTATTTACTGGTGTACATTTCCGACAGGCCCCTCATTTCCACTGTAGTCTGGACTGTTCTTCCAGTTAGCCAAGTCTTAAATAATAGTCGGTTTCGGCCCCAATTTCCCGCGTCGATTTCCGAAGCACCACTTCCATATTGCATGGCATTCAGAAGCTGCCTCAAACCAGATAGCTTTCATATATCCTTAGTTCCATAGCAAACATATTCACAGTTGACATCGCTAGCTGCCGTTCTATAGCTTTCCCGGCCATAGTACATTTCCCACCACTTTCCTAGCGCTAAAGTGCAAGAAAAAACCAAGCTTGCTGCTGTAGACTCCATAGTGTTTCCGGCTCCTGTACCATGGCAGTCGGCTATAACCCTATACCTCTATTTTCGTCTAGCTATTCCTTCGATATGGAACCCAAACTGATGACTATCATATCCCATGATTCACGCCCTTCGTCGCTGATGTCGCTGGACTCATCGCTAGAAGACCAATTTGAGTCCGTCATGGAAAATTCGTCATTGCAAAATTCCCTGGACGCACACTCCGCATTCGAACATCCTGCGGTGAATTCGATAAAGAGTGAAATTCTAAATTCGGAATTGGCATCTACTTCTTCCAGAATCTCCACCACTTCTTCTTCTGATTCCTCTACATCACTCAACATGCTCTCGCCGTCCAAGAAGTCGACACTCAAGGTGTTGGCTGACGGAAAGGTCATGAAAGTGCAGAGAACCCGACAGAGAAAGATTCTCTCGTGCATCTACTGCCATTCGAAAAAGATCAAGTGTCTGAGAGTGCAGCCCGTGTGCAACAACTGCGAGAAGCTAGGAGTCGAGTGCAAATACTTTATCAATGAAAGAGTAAGTCGAGGAGGCAAGGAATCGGCCAGACTTTCGGATAAAGAGAAGCAGTCTCGAGGCTTGAATTCCACTACAGATAAGAACTACACCTTGAACAAAAAGCCCAAGAGCAGAAGTTCTAGTATTGCTGATGGAAAGGATAATTCTAATAACGTAATCGACAGTAATAATAATAACAACGACCTCAATATCGACATCAATAGCAATCGTATCGACGATCGGAGTTCGTTCTCCTCCGATGATCAGGACATGGACCTTGTCCTAGAGAAGGATTCGTCCCCAGAGTCGCTCATGATGGTTTCAGGCACGGACTCTTCAAACACCACCAATACCAGGTCCGTTAGTGATGGAAAGACTGGCAATGTAAATGGTAGTGTCAATGGTCTTGGCCATAAGCGTAGTGTGAACGAGAACTCTCACAATAGTAGCAACAGGAATGGTGACAATTCTAATAATGGTGCCAGTGCTGGCGATAACGCCAATGGCAATATGAATGGGTCTGAGTTCAAGACAGCAAGTCCCAGCACGATTATTCCCGATCTTTCACTCAATTACTTGAACTTGAACTTCAATCTTCACAATGCCAACCCCAACGATGAAGCTAGTTCAAACAACACGCCAAATAACACTACTAAGATGCCCACGATCTCTAACAGTGTTCTCCAAACGCCGATCATAAACAGTGGTTCCAACAACATGACCAACAACTACTTCAACACCAACTTTCTGAGTCAGGCTCCTAATGTAACCTCTCTTCCAGGCACTACTGCTATTCCTAATGGTCCTGCTACAGGTCCAGAGGACCTGTATTCGTTCAATTTGAGTTCATTCACATTTGCTAACCAGGAAGGCTTGATTGCTTCCAACATGCCCTCTATAGTAAACTCTCCTATGGCACAGCCTAATGCTCAGCCCTCTTTATCTCAGACAAACTCAACTACTAATATCAACTCGTATTTCACAAGAAACTTGAATAACGAAGAACCTACTTCAAGAGTCGATTCACCTTCAGGTATGGCCAAAAACAGTAAGTCAAGAGCTCAACCCAATAATCCGGGTTTGCACAACTCGTTGAATGCATACTCATCAAACCCAGCCACTACAATGAACTACCTTTATGGAACGAACACCTATTACGACAACGAACATCTTTTGGAAGACCTCTTGAATCACTTGCCCAGTGGAAGAGAACGTTCATTTGAGCTCATCGACCGCTATATCAACTCGGTCCATTTACTCTTGCCAATTGTAGTCAATCTCAGCGACTTCTTGAAGGAACACGAGAGGTACTGGGATCTTAGTACAGGAGTCATAAACGGCAGCAGTAACAACAGCAATAACAGTAACGCTAACAATAACAACGGAAATAACGCAAATAGCAATGCAAGCCCTGAAAGTATATCTTCAGCAGGTTCCAAGAGCGATGACGCCGATTTCAACTATTTGCAGTTCTACACATTGTTCTTCCCTATTTTGTACGCTTCTACCATCTCTGAATTCGAAGAGTATGACAACTTGTTGTTGAACCAGGATATCAACCGTTACTTGAAGGCTTTTAACAAGATCTGCCAGTATTATAACTACCCTCATGGAATCAAGACGATTCCCCTCTTGTTAGGCAATGTGATTATCCAGTCGACTTCGCCCAACCCTTCGACCATGGAAATGTCCCAGATAATAAGATACGCTAAGTTCTTGCAGATGCACAAGGACCCTTTGATAAGCTTACGTATAAACGACTGGGAAGTCATCAAGTTCAGAAGATTACTCTGGTGGGTCATTTTCGGCTTGGATGCCTTGACTTCTCACAACTTCTGCTTGCCTCCAGTGTGTAAATTCGAAGACTTTAATGTTTTGATGCCCGAAGAAGAAGAACCGATTTTTGACAAGTTGGGAATCATCAAAGAAAAGAAGTTGAACGTAAGCATACTTTCTATGAATGTCAAGTTCAAGTATGATCGCATTTTAAGCGAGTTAGTGTATCATTTGCACAATGGGTTGTCTTCCGATATTACACCCAACCAAATCAATGAAATCAAGGGGATGATCATAGACTACTTTAAATACATCCACAGATCCATCTTTAGAATGAACCAGTTTTACAAGATGAATCCCCCTACTACTGTTCAAGAAATGAATTTGATTAATTTCATCAAGAATCATTCTTGGAGTTTTGTAGACAGAGCACTCATGTTGTTGCACAAGAAAATATTGTTTGGCGACTCCACGGTTAACGACTATGGATCGGACGATGGAAGAGGAGGCAAGTCAAGTGGAAAAGGAACGGGGGAGTTGGAAAATTTGACTAAGACTAGAGGTGGTATTCTCTCTTTGAGTCAATACGAGGACACTTTTGGAAGAATCCAAGAAGCAAACATCATCAAAAACTTCAACAACTCGTCTATTTCATTATTGAGATTCAACCAGTTTGAGAACTTTTCCTATGAAAATATGCACAACAACTTGATTCCTTCCATTTTACATAACTTGAACGATTTCTTGAAGTACAACGATTTCATCAAGTTTGGAAAATACAATTGGTATATCAAGAGAACAATTCCCTTGGATTCGATTATTTTGATGTTCATCATCATAACCGTCAAGTTGAAGTACGAGTTCATGACCATGAATGAGTTGTGTATCTACGTCAAATTGATCAACAAGGCATTATTCATTTTGAACAGAAAATGGTTCAAGAATGAAAAGTATAAGAGGATGTTGTCTTTGACTAATTTAACCTGGGAATTCCTCTTGAAGAGGTACAACATCATCGAATTGATCAACCAATACAACGAATCCACTCTTAGTGGAGGGTCCACTGGAGGACGGGTCGAGTTCTTTGATTACCAAGTCACCAGCTACATGAACATGAACGACCTTTTTAATGTCATGGATGTTCCTCAGCCTATGTTCAACGATTTGGAATTTTTGGAAGCTGCCGAAGAAGAGCAGAAGAAACGAGAAATGCAACAACAACAGCAGAATCAATTACTTCATCCACATTCCAACCACCGTCACCATCGCCGTGGTAGCCATGAATCCCGTAACTCCATTAGCCCAACACACAATACAAATGGCAATGGTAATTCTAACAAGGACAAAGAGGCAAAGAAAGATAAAACGGATATGTTTTCTAATTCTTTGATCCAGAGTTCAACTTTGGATACCTCTCGCAGTCATGCCATTAATAAATTGACAATTGTCAACCACAATTTGAGCGCCGACAGAAAGACTGAGTTGATTCAGTTAAACGAAAAGATCTACTACGACTTGAGAAACAACTTTGTAGACATTAACGACTACTGTGCATTCTACTCCAGTTTGGAAAACATTCTTCACGAATTAATGGATTATATCCACAAGGGTTGATCTCTTGCGGAGAAAAACAGAACATCTATTTATTGCACAATCTATTGTATCTTTATTTATTCAATTCTTCATAGTGGTTGTTGCAAGACCATATCCAGTCAGACTTCTAGCATTACTTTTCTATTAGAATAAATGTATTCATAAACCAGCAGAGTTATTAGGCATTTTATATCCATACATACAGTTATGTATTCTGTTTGTATTTCTTAGATCCGATTGGTTATATTACCATGCATGTCAATGTACTGGTCTGATTTCTGGGATTTAGATCGATGTGCATAATTTGAGGTGATAAGACTTAGTCGACCGGCGATAAAATTCTGTAGATATTTTTCCTGAGATAAGATCCCTGGTTTAAGCAAGAAAATATATGCTCGAATGAACAAGATAATTCACTAAGAGCCGAATTTTCACTTGCACTAACCTAATAACGTATTAAGTAAACATTAAGATACCTGCCATGCATTGTCGGATTTATATAAGGATGGTAGGTTAAGAGGTCAAAAAAGATCCTTCTTACATCAGTATAGTTTCACAACACAGTCCCAACTAAACGGGATGCTGCAATATCATTGACATTGAAGTCATGAGTAGAGTAAGTTTTGAATTATAATGGAAAATGGAAAACTTAATCACGTGATAAAACAAATATACAATTTAATTTGAAAAATTTGTTAAGCAAAGAATGACTTCGTGGCCAAGTTGGCTAAGGCGTAAGACTGTTAATCTTAAGATCGTGAGTTCGACCCTCACCGAGGTCGTCCTTTATTTTTGCAAGCAACTACCTAATTTCATTTATTCTAGAACACTTCGTTACATATCTGTCTAATGAATTGCTACCATCTACTTTTTCATACATTATTCATAAATTGTTGAGGTACTAATATATGGTATTATCATCTGGAAGTGTAACTGCATGAGACTTCAAAGATTTTAGGTATAAGTAGTAGGAAGAGTAAGCAGCATTTCACAGATCATATTTCATATTCCCAAGCTTCCCAATATGTACACATTTCATGATTCGACTCCAGTGAATTTGAACTAGAGCAAAAATCATCTTTCCTATAACTTAATGATGGTGCTTATCCAAAGGTTCAATCACTAGCTTCTCGAACGTGTACATCTGTGAAACGGTGGTTTGTCTCTGCAATTGTGCTAAAGAATCAATACCGCTATTATAGAACTTGTTGATTTGTCCTTGGTCCGACAATCCTTTATGTTCCTTGAAAGAGTCATGGATCTTTCTCTTAGCATATTCTCTGAAGTTGTAGTTATCGAACTTGTATGCTTTTTCCAACAACTGCTTGTACAACAGTAACACTTGTCTCGAACCAGCCATTTTGAATATTATGAGAGGTAAAAGAGTCGTAGAATAAAGAGGACTACTCTATATGAAAATATTAGATGGAGCTGAATAATCGAAACTCGGATCTAATTCCGATGTCGAAGAGTAAGTTCCAATATACAGGTTCACGTGCTCCCACCAGATTGCCAGATTCTGCAATACTGATTTGGAAGGAATAGACAAGGAATAAAATACAAAGTACGGGATGTGATATTATGACAATACATATTATTTGAGCGTATTCATTGAGTTCTATGTATATTACAAATGCTATGTTGTTTGAATTGCCATTGACGAAATTTTGTACTTTGGATATTTTTCCTTCATATGGACCATACATGCCAGCAGATATTAATTGAAATAAATCCAGTTGCCCTAATTCTATTCTACTATTTTCAATTGATATGATTTCACATTTTATCATCAAATTTACAACATCATAGCCTACTGCTTATTGTTCTATGTACTCTATACCTTAGTTTCATGTTCAGATTCTTCGGAAGCTTCAGTCTCTGCCATCTTTCTCAAGTACTCCTCGATCTCCTTTTCATTGGCTGCTCTTGTCTTGTGGTCCTTCTTGCTCTTCTTTGCACTAGCTTCTGCCATCATCTGTTCAAAGATCTGGGCTTCTTCTTCTTCCTCGGCTGTTCTCTTCATTTGCGACATCAACTTGGCCATATACAAAACTGCTTCGGCTCTCTGGACTCTCTCTTTTCTCGAAAACTTCTTGTCGTTCAAAACTACGTTGGAAACCTTATTCAATATTCCCGTCACTTCAAACTTGGTCGTTGCCCAAGCTGTAGCTAGGAACTTGCCCATTATGAACTTCTCCATCTCTGCCTGTCTATATCTTTCAATTTCACTCAATTCTTCACCAGAAGCCAACGCACTAGCTTGGGCTGCTTCCTGTTCTTTCACCATTTCTTCAACTGAAGCTTGCGCATCGAGTCCTGTCTTCAAGATATTATACCCATTCTTTACGTTGTCAGTCTTTGTCTTGACACTGGTGAATATTTTAGATACTCCAAATGTCTTTGATGCTTGGATTGTGGCGTTGGCTTGGTGAGTATAGATTTTACCCATCAAATGAAGCAACTGGATTCCAAAACTCTCGATCTTTAAGTCTTCGAATTCCTGCAACAACTTGCTCTGGAACTGTGCTAAACTGTCCTTATTGGTTGCAGCACTTCGGTACTTTTCAATTCGAGAAACCAAATTTTTCGACAATTCGTCTACTCTGGCTTGTTTGGCCCTCTTAGATTCCTCGTGAAGTCTTAGTATTTCAGCCCTCTGCTCGGATGTCATTTTCTGCTTCTTCTTCTTGTTAATAGATTCAGAAGTAAGATCCACACTGGCACCATTAGTCTGATTCACCTTACTATCCAGATCTGAAATAGTCAAGTCAGCAACTTTGCCTTCTAATCCAGAACCTGAAGAGCCCTTACCAGAACCTGCAGTACTAGAACCTACAGTTGCACCGGTCGTTCCGCTAGTGGAATCAGCACCGTTGGAACCTACAGTTGCAGAAGCATTATCAACTTCCTTTTCTTCCAAAACTTCAGCGGTCTGACTAACCTCTTTCAACATCGACAACTCACCTATCCACTCGTTGAAACTGTTGCCTCCGAAAATCATACCAAACATCTCTACCGGATCGACATCCTGAGCTACTCCTCCAACATCGGACTTCTTCATTCCTTCAACTCCAAGCTCATCGTATACTGCACGACTATTGGGATCTTGAAGTATGCCATAAGCTTCCCCCAATTCCTGGAACTTGACTGCTGCCTGTGGATCATTGCCATTCTTGTCAGGATGGAGTCTAATGGCTTGCTTTCTATACGCTTTCTTCAATTCCACGTCTGTGGCTGTAGGCTCTACGCCCAAAATGTCGTAGTAAGTTGTTTCTTTGACCATATCGTTCTGAGTCAAATGTTTCAACCCAACGTCAAACCAAAGGTCAATGTTCTTTTATTGTTTAAATTATTGGAGATGACTTCATGGGTTTTATAAAGATTCACTCTGCTGCTCCCGCAATGGGCATACCGAACTGCCCGGTCACGTGTTATCGGTCCGGAAAATTTCCTTTGTCGTTTCATCTCCCGCTACTGCAGGTGTGACACATGGTAATGCATTAATGGTCGCAATAGCTGAGCTATGAGGCTATGATTGCAAAATGACGTATCATCTTTTTGTTCAGATCTATAAATATTCACTAGCTAATTACATTCCACTCCATCCAGATGTAGGGATTCGACTCATTTGATCTGTTTTTTATGGTACTAGCTACATAAGCACTCTTCAATCTAAAAAGAGAACGTGATGCTTTCTAATTCTGGCACAACTAATACAGACTCCAAGCCATTCTTGAACTCTATATCCATCGACGAGTCATCCTCGCCTTCTGCTGCATCCACTTTGATGATAACTTTGGGAAGAATCAATTTTCCCACATTCAATGGAATAAGCACAAGATCCACTTCAAAGGCATTACTCTCAGGACGACCTTTCGAGGAATAAAAGCTGTACTTCTTGAATCCAGACACCAACCAGTTGTCATCATTTTGTATAAACATCAGGAACTTCTCTTTAGCTCCAAAATCGAGATTAGAATGACCATTTTTCCTTTCCGGCGACGACTCGGCGAGTGCTGAAACTTCGTTTAAGTTGTCTGGCAAAGACTCCTTTTCATGCCATTTCTGAATAGTTTCCACTTTCAATCTCATTGGGATAGGCTCTCCAACAAGATACTGAGGTTTTCTGTCGTAGTGAAATTCAAGAATCTGCAAATAGCGAAGTATAGGTACCGGCACCGATATTTGCAATATTCGTGGAATAGGACAAGGCTCAGGTTGTACGAATACTTTGTCAGCTAATACGGAGTCCATCAATTGGATCAATTTATCCTGCTCTTCCTTCTTCTGAACATGTTGTAAAAATAATAACTTCAAAAGTAAACCGAGCTCTACTCCATTCAATATCTTTATGAACTGCTTAATTCCGTAATTATTCATATCAAACTTAACCTTTTTGCCCGCTAAATTCTGGAATATGAACCAGTATTTTTCAAGTCCAAGATTCTTCAACTCTGGTAGAATTTGAAGTTTAAGGAAATGATAGCACTCGTCAATCAAATTAGAGTACTCAATCTTCAACTCTAAGGTATCAGTAGAGACCATAGAATATCCGCTATCCGGAATGATTTTATAGAAGAAGGAGGCAGGTTGCTCACCAAACACAACGAGAGAAGGTGTACCACAACATGGATGAGATATGCAGTAGTGTTCATTTGCTGTTGTCAATTTGTTGTCCATTACTCTGATAGGTAGTTTAGGATTTGATGTCCCAACTTGAAATTTAGAATATATGAAGTTATTCTTAAATAGATCTTGAACTGATACCGAGATTGTCAATGTAGTGTCGACTTCTATTCTTTGCCAGAAACTATACCTTTCTCCATTTGCAATATACAGTAAAGTCACCTCAAGCTCCAATACTTTATTGTCGCTGTAATATTTGTATGGAATAGCGACTTCTTTGATCTCGTTTGTGTCAGCCTTATCAAACTGCTGGATTACGTTTTCGAGTTCAAGACGTAGTCCTTCTGTAATTGCTGTTAGTTGTAAGGAAATATCTTCAATGACGTTAGGACCATTATGAATCGCCAAAGTTAGTTCACTAGTACCTAATTGAATGGTTCTTGAAGAAGTCATATCGAGATGCAATTTACTCAAATCCTGATAGTAGTAAATAGACTCTTGTTCGGACTTGATACTTGAAGGAAGAATTGTTGCACTGTCGGTTACCTGCGCGGAACTTGCAGCCTGATGTACAACTGTAGTATTTTCATCGACAGCAGAATCGTAAATACGGTCATACTCTTTCAGGAACTCTAAATATTTATTAACCTTGATTGTTAAGCGTAAAGGTTTGAAATAGCCCAACTTGAAAGAATTTGTGGACAAGCGAAATGTTTGATTAACCTGATCCGAAATATCAACATTTTCTGCAACTAAGAATAGTTCATCTAAATCTTGGTTCACTAATTGGAACTCAATTGTTCTAAAATTAAAGTCAATTTGGAACAAATTGGTAAGTTCAAATTCCAAATAATACTTGTCTAGAGTTGTATTTTGGTCAGCATGAAAAAATGGGACAACAGAAACTTTGAACAAGTTGTCAAGTGGATAATCAAGTAAAGTGTCTAATCTAAGCGAACTTGATAAGATATTAGAGTACAATTTGGAAATACTTTCTGTAGTTTTGATCATGCGATAATTGTTAATTCCAATCTGTGATTTTGATTTGCAATTGTCTATCAATGTAGATAAAAGCTTTAAATTGGTCAAGGTGATATGCTCGTGGTCAGAGCCATTCAATTTTTCAATGCAATCCAAGTAGACTTCCAACAAGAAGCCTCCCATAAAGTTCCATCCGTTAACAATAAAAAATTCATAGGAATCCTGAAGGATATTGAGTGATTCTTGATAGTTACCTTTTTGATAATTGAGTAATGCGAGATCTATACTCAAAAGATCTATTGTTTTGCTTCTTCCACAGAATACCATGTCTTGAATAATTTGTTCTGTAATGTCTTCAAACGAGTGGTGGAAATCTACTTCAGATTTGACCGCTTCTATAACTGGTGTATACGATAAGGTGGTCAATGCTTGAGACTTGGTTTCTGAACTGTTATCCAACGGAATATCTCGCAAGACTAATTCAGGACCATCAAGTTTGTAACCCTTGGACCTTGCAATGCTGACGATCTTCGAACGTTGGAACATCTTGAGTTCTCCCTTGAATTCCAATATTTCATGTAAGTGGTACGAGTTGGTAGGGTCATCAGGATTGCTACTGCTGTTTGCTATCAATCTGGCAACGACAGGTAAGTTTAGATAGCTGTCAACTACGCAGTAAACAAATTCGTCTAAGGTAGAACTCTCAAACGTATTGCAAAGATCATTGAGGAAGTAAATTAGTTTTTGGTACAAGTTTGAGATGTAGATAGCAGAAATTGATATTGTCGAAGCATTATCTGCGAGAGCCTGAAGCAATAGCGATTGGCTCTTGAAGAGCAAGCTCTTGGCACAGAATAAGTTAATTTTGGAGTTACCATTGAAGGATAGCTCGAGCTCATCTACCCAGTCGTCGAAATTATAATTGTCCAACGATTTCGGCAAATTGTGCAATTGTAGATCGAAAAATGATCTATTGGCCTTATAAAGAGCATTTAAATCATTCTCAAGCTCTTTGTACACATCAAGTGAGTCCTGGAAAAGTCTCATGTCATTCAAAAGGTCTGCCAAGGCTAGACGGATCCGAAACTTTTCGATGGTCAAATCCTTGTACCTACCTAAACTGTCACTGAATCGATGGTAGCTTTCATCAAACGAGGTCATTATATGATCCTTTAGCACTACAGCAAACTCGGCAAACAGGTTCTGTTTAGAAGAGTCCGATTCCGGCTTCAATTTGAAGCATCGCGGACCCAGAGAAAAAGTAGGCAGATCAGCGAATATCGACAGTAACTCCTTGCCATCTTCACCGAAGTCAATCTTAAGTTTGTCAAAACTAGACGTTTTGATAATTGTCAGATGTTTATCTTTCGAAGTAGGCGGGATATACAAAACTATCATCCATTCTACATGGGAATTCGCAACTAGGTTCTTCAACCATTCTCGGATCAAGGGCCGAACTTGTGATCGGTATACATCAACATTGTCTATTTTGACAAACATTAACCGTATATAGACAGTTGCTATATTGACGCCACTTTCATTCTCTACAGATGTCTTTTTAGGGACCTCTTCAACAAATCGTACTGGAATCAGCTGTATGGATTTGAGAGGTTTGGTTGGATGCGATTTCCAGTGCAAGTTTGTGAGGGGCAATTTGGCCTCGATGTCCGACCGGAGCAAAGGGTACAAATTGAAAGGATCATAATAGCCCACAGTGAGCGGCTCCTGGAGTGCAGGTTTAGCCGGCTCCATAGAATCAGGGTTTGATGAAGAAAGAGATTGGATCAATAGACCGAATTGGTGAAGTGTTTAATTGAAAATAGAATACAGGATTGGATGGATTTGGATTCCGAGGGCTAAAAATACCTAATACTAAAAGGTTGCAAGAATAAGTACCTAACAGAATTAGGCGATGAGAAAGTATATCAAGACATAGCAGTTTCAAGCTGGAGACCTATTTATTCAACCTTCGGAGAAATTCTGAACTTATTTTCGCAATAACTTTCATACTCAACGGCTTCGAGATTATTTAGAATGGCAATTGTAGGTATATAGTACGAATAGTTCATGTATGTAGTGCGACAATAGTATGAATATTTGCTAGTAATATCTCCACCTTGGAATACAACTTCAGATACGACTAATGGAAATGAATGCACTGTAATATCTGTAACCAACAACATAGAAGTTCGACTTATGTGACGGAAGTTGTTGATATGTCGTCTCTTTTGGTTACATAGAACTAGATAGTGTCATGATTGCTCAACATTATTTGCCTTCAGCCTGTATTCCACTAAGCTCAATTGCCTCAAACGAAGCTGAAGTTGTGGGTTTTCTTAAAAAAAAATTACCTAACTTATCATTCACAGTATCTTGCTCTATAAAATGAACCATCCACTTGATCTCGAATCTCCAGCAAGTTCCGTTCTTCTGTTTATCAGTTGCAACCCACACCTGCCTTGCCCAGTATCTTTTCGCACTGCGGCTCGGAAAAACTCCTCAGATTGCGAAATGTTGCAGCCCTCTCATTCACAACTGTGGATCCCCAGACATTCAGATCAGATCTATAGCGAGATTACTAAGCTAGTTGGTCTTTGCATAGGTTGAGGTTTACGATTCTTCCTGGTGGAGATCGAGTATTTGTAAATTGATTATACATCTTGCCAGCTTTGGAATTTTCAGACGGTTGCAAAATGGAACGCACTAGCCTCCTCCTGAAATCTGGCAAAGCCAAAACCCGTTCCCAAGTCTTCCATATTCTGCAACTCGATCTGCATTCCGATTCAGGAAATAATACAGACAATGAACAGACTCCTTGGATAGACTTGTCAGCCTATGATGTCTCTAACAGCGAAAGAACAACAACCCAGCTTTCTCCTAACTCCTGGCTCTATAAGATCAAACGGTTCTTCAATGACAAGATTGACAAACATCCTCTTGAACAGAACTTTGTAACGAAATTGGACTTCTTCCTTCTTAGCTCAAGCATGCTCGGATACTTCATCAAAAACTTGAACCAATCCAACATCACCCTTGCTTACAACAATGGAATGGACGAATACTTCAAAATGGACAAGAACCAATACAACTACCTTCTCTCCATCTGGACCGCAGGGTATATAATCGGTCAGATTCCTTCCAATTACGTCATTCACCACAATCTTATCAACTTCAGATACTTCCTAGGGTTTATCCAGCTAAGCTGGAGTTTCGTAGCAATCTTGCAGTATAGAGCAGAATCGTTGAATGTACTCTATGTTCTCAGATTTATTCTTGCAGTCTTGGAGGCTCCTCTTTTTATTTCTCTAGAGTATCTTCTAGGAAGCTGGTATTCTCCTCGAGAACTCAATAAGAGATCAACTTATTTAGCCATTAGTTCAGGATTGGCTTCCATAATTGCTGGTCCACTCCAACAAGTTATAATAGAGTTCTCAAAGGGCACAGGTTCTCCTCCATTCAAACTCAATTTCATCTTAGATGCGATTATCAGTTTTCCAATAGCATTATTCACAATTGTGGCCAACCCCAATGTTCCAACGAATACCAATAATTTCTACTGGAACGAAACAGACAAATTGGTAGCTTTGGAGAGAAGAAGGTTGATCGGAGCAGAGACCTCAAAAAAGAAAGCAACCAAAGGCTTCAAGTCTTATAGGCGATATTTAGGCAAGTGGCAAGTGTGGGTTTTTCCTCTTATCTTCTGGGGATTCAATAATTCTGGCCATGCTTCCAGTCAACCTACTATGGTCAGTTGGATGAAGATCGACTTAAATTTATCTTCTGAATACTACAACTTGATTCCCTCTATCTTTCATGCAATTGGAATTGCAGCTGCTATATTAGTTGGCTACATCAACGACTACTTAGGAGGAGTACACAACCATGTATTTATCAAGATATTTTTTATTTCTATGGTGATAGGTTGTGTCCTCTTGAGTTATTGGGATTTGCCTTTATGGCTACATTGGTTTGCCTACTTCTTGATTACAGTTCCTGGCTCCTGGGGTCAACCACAGATCTTTTCATGGGTGAACCGTATACTTGTGAAGGATGATTCTATGAGAAGTTTTGTTATCTCAGTTACGAATACTTTTGCCTATGTCATCGGCTGCTGGGTTCCAGTGTTTGTATGGAACACAGCAGATAAACCACAGTATTTTGTAGGCTTTGTCTACACAGCATGTCTCGCCTCATTTGGATTGATTATGACTTATGTGGGGGATTATTTGACCAGACGAGATGAGAGTAGAGAGAAGTACAATGGAGTTATTGAAGTAGAATTGAGCTACTGATTTTTATGTTGCATTACCATAAATAGATTCTTTAGTTAATATCAACTAGAAGTTCCATAGCATCTATGACTTTGAGGAGTTCTCTCTTTCTTATTATGTACGGCGGAATAGTGTATATGAGTTTACCAAAGGGTCGTAACCAAACTCCTGACTCCACGAGCGCCTTTTGACATCTAGTCATATCCACCAGGTTTTTCATCTCAAGAACTCCAACGCCACCTAGAACTCGTACATCTTGAACTTTAGGGTGATCTGATAGAGGGACAAGCCTCGATTTCAAAGTATTTTCTATATTCTTTACTTGAACTTTCCAGCTGCCTTCATTTACAATTTCCAAACTTTTAGAAGCTACTGCTGCTGCCAAGGGATTTGCCATGAAGGTAGGACCGTGCATGAAACAACCCGAATCTCCTGAGCTAACTGTCTCTGCAACATCATCAGTAGTTAAGACCGCACTCATAGTAAGATATCCTCCAGTTAATGCTTTTCCAAGGCAGAGTATATCAGGACAAACCCCAGCATGTTCATATGCAAAGAGCTTACCAGTCCTGCCAAAACCAGTTGCAATCTCATCGAGTATCAACAATACTCCATGTTCTCGACATAGTTCAGACACTATCTTGAGATACTGCGGATGGTACATTCTCATACCTCCAGCACCTTGAAGAATTGGTTCGATTACAACTGCAGCTATTTCTTTTGAATTCTTCTCAAGAATAGCTTTGAAGCTTGATATATCCAGGTCATCCCATTCTTCACCAAATACAATCTGAGGAGCTTCAGCAAAGAGGTTTTGTGGAAGATATCCACTGTAGATCGAATGCATAGAATTCACTGGGTCACAAACGCTCATTGCTCCAAAGGTATCGCCGTGATATCCATGTTTGATAGTAAGAAATTTCTTTCTCAGCTCTTCGCCCTTACTATGCCAGTATTGTAGGGCCATCTTCAAAGACACTTCTACTGCTACAGAACCAGAATCGGCAAGAAAAACCTTGGTCAAACTCGAATGGGTCATGTCAACCAACTTTTTACAAAGTTCAATGGCTGGGTCATGGGTGATTCCGCCAAACATAACATGCGACATTTTGTCAATCTGACTATGGGCAGCCTTGTTGAGGCCCGGATGATTATAGCCATGGATTGCACTCCACCAAGAAGCCATACCGTCTATGAGGGACTCTCCAGAAGATAAATGTAGATTCACTCCAGAGGCAGATTTCACATGATAACAGGGCAAAGGTGAAATCATGGACGTGTATGGATGCCAGACATGTCTAGTATCAAAGAGCACTTTTTGCCGAAGTCCCTTCATCGCCGCTTTTGAAATAAACAGAGTAGATATGTCCAATTCGGTATCAGATTTTTCTCAGTTTATAATGTTTCAAAATGACTCCGAGTCACATCGAGACTCAGAGTCGCGTTTAAGAAACAATTCAAAGCTCAAGATATATCTACAGAAATTTATATATCTACATAAACTTATATATCTACTATGCACTTATACATCTACATAAACTATGTGTATACACCATACTAGCAATATATTTTTATAAATATATATATAACCTTACTAAAACCAGGACAACTTGTCGTTATAGTCCCAAATAAGAGTACCATCTAGCAACTTTTTCTGTGAAGAGGAATCATTGATCAAAATAGCTGATCTGGAGCCGTTTTCGAGCCCAGCCTTAGAGTGCCATTTCAGAGTGAGGAAGTTCAACACGGTGGATGAAACTTCCGATTCCCACAAGACTATCTTGGTGGTCGTTTGGCCATCGTTGTCAGAGTTTATAAGGAAATGTTTTCTCAACAACTTCAATAAGACAAGGGACTTTTCGTCTCTGTCGTAACCGTCAGCAACGTAGATGTTTAAGATGGTAGCATAGTTTTCTTCCATGTTGGACCAGTCGTAGGTCCAGACTATATAGCCTACAAGGATGTCATTGTCATCCTTGAGCTCCAAGCCAAATTGGTTGGGCTGGAGTCGATCGAACTTTTTAGTGATTTGTTCATACGATTCCTTGACGAAATCGATTCTCTCGTTGTCGTTCTTTTCGTGGAACATCTTGTAGCTGATGTACTTGCTTCTTAAATGAAACCAGTCCACAATGTCAGAAGTAGGCACCAACGTGACGCGCGACAAATGATCATCTTCTACTTTGGCTACGATCTTGCGATGAACCTGTTTGTTGTGAAGCATCAAGTAAGGAGCAAATTGATGGTAGCGTATAGGCGAGACATTTGCACTTACGTCAGTCTCGGTAGCCTCGACATCCTGCAATGGGATATTGATCAAGTCCACGGGGAAAGACTTGAATCCATTTTTTGCATAGTATTCACCTACCTCCGAATACAAGAATACAAATCCATCTGGGCCCAAGTATTCCTTTACGGCAATATCTACAAGTTTGTCAACCATGACACGGGCATACCCCTTGCCTCTGTTTTCAGGGTAGGTAAAGACTCCACCGATGCATCCTGTAGAGACTGTCTTCTGGACAGTTTTTCCGTCTATGTTATCATATCTCCAACCGTCCCTGATGAGCAACTCAATGGAACTCAAAGGGGTATCGTCTCCTTTCTTCTTCAACATGAATACCAACAACTTGTTGGTGCTGTGAGATATCATTTTGGACTTGCCCAAGACGGTTTCTCTAATGACGTAATCGTCAGTAGACAACCGGCCCTTCCAGGCTTGCGAGTTTTGTTTTCTGGTGAATGCAATCAACTCGGAGTCGGTCAAGAGGTCCAATTGGTAGAGATCAGCTGAGTCTGGAGAAGGCATTTTGATCAGTGAGATAATGAGATGCTTAGATCCAGATAGGAAAATATGTATATCTTCGAGAAAAGATTTCAGTATTGGGTAGTGATGGTCAGAAATCTGACTATTCGATATCAACAGAGTCGGATAACTGATAAGTCAAAGAGGTCTAATTTTTCGAAGGTTGACTATGAGTCACCAGTATGAACACGGAGATATTGGAAGCGTTTCTGCAACAACACTGATACTGTGTATGTGTGTATGGCAGTGGCAATTGTTATTTTGAGATCACTCTTCCATCATGGAACTTCTAGTCTATATATACCCAGAACAAAAAAAGTATTTTTTGCAGATATCTCTGAGATGGATGCTAACGTTAGTTGACACCGAGCTTCCGCATTAGGAATTTTACGCGACACGCACTTGCGCTTACTAAAAGATCCGGACGGCAATACAAGAGGAGAGAAGAAACCAGACAGAAGAGGAGAGATCAAGAGAGAGTGTCTGCGGCCAGAACGGAGTTCGACAGGAGTAACGGCCGAACAGGAAAATGGTTTCAATAGCAATGGAAGACTTCTGCATTTTTGGGTGCAATTGTTGTCGGACTTAAATCAAACTCTTAACTATGAGAGGCTCGGAGAAATGCTACTATGGAATAAAGCGAGAATTCTGACTGAGAAAAAATGAGATTTCTTAACTAGGAGAATTCTTAACTAGGAGAATTCTTAACTAGGAGAATTCTTAACTATGGAATTTAGACTATCTCTTATCTGCTTATCTTCGGGTTCCATTTGCTTATCTATGATTCCAGTATTGGATCTTAGCTTGATATTGTTAATCAAACGCGTCTTGTCCCTATACGAGTTCTTTTTACATATGTGGTGTTGAGCTGTACCTCTCTTGGACTTCTATACCTCATAACGAAAAGGACAGTTGCCAATATTCCTTCTCGTTTTCTCTGATTGCTGAGACTCTTAGATATAAAAACAGATACAATCTTCCTCTATTATTCACATCCTCTATCTCTGTATACAATCGTATCTTTCTAGCTCGGATCTCAGCTCGTAAACTCATATTATTCATTTGCTCATATCACTATACGTCTTGAGCAAATCGGCGCTACCAAGTGTCAACTCCAACCTAGATTTAGCTATTTTTCTATATCAACATTTTTCACTCGACCATTCTCCTACCTACTCAGAACAAGATGGATCTCCTCCCTGAAGGACAAAGAAACACCACTGAGGTGTTATGGGAAGACCAGCAGAAGATCAATAAGTTCTCCACCCTCATTGGCAAAAAAGATGAACAGCTTGCTGTTTTGGAAAAGCTCAAGACTGAAAAGGAGTATCTTGACGATTTGGCGTTAGAAATCGAGTTGCTCGATGAAGACGAAAAAATTCAGTACAAAGTTGGCGAGGTCTTTGTGTTTATGAAGCTATCCAAGGCGGTCGAGAAAGTGGAGGTCGAAAACGAAAAGTTAACTGAAAAGATCAGCGCTGCCAGCGATTTAATAGACTCCTACGACGAGAGTTTGGATGATTTGAAAAAACAGCTCTATGCCAAATTTGGAAACAATATCAATTTGGAACGTTAATGTTGAAAAGAACAAGAATTACACAACAATCTACAGTAAATGATAATCACCAATGAAAATACCTTGTATTATAGCATATATATATATTCAGATTAGTGCCAAATACTAATATAATAAATTTTAGTCTACAGCATTCTAGTTGAAGTCAAAGCCCTTGGCCTTCAAATCATCGTCAGAGATAATGAAAGAGTCGATGAAGTGAGCATCTTTCAATTCCTGGTAGCTGTGGGCCAACTTGCCAGTTTTAGCCTTGTATTGAATGTAGGCTTCCTTGATTCCCTTGATGGAACCACGAAGCGCAGTCTGTTCCTTATCCCAGGTGTGAGGAATCAAACCCTTGTTCTCGGGGTCCTCGTTTTCAACAGACTTCAAAACTTGACCGTTCAAGGAGTTGCAGTAGTGGACGTCTTCTGGAAACAACAAGTCGTGGAATTGCTTACCATTGCCCTTCCATTCGACTCTCTCAGCTTCCCATTCTTGCATTTCTTCTACAGAAGGCAATGCGATTCTACCGGACCAGATCTTTGCCAACCAACACCCTTGGGTCTCGGATGTTCTGGTGGGCAAGACGTATCTGGCCAATCCAATGATAGCCAAGTTGGGATAGTTGTACAAGATGATGTGCTGGTAGTTACCGTGGACTTTGTGGCCATCTGTCAAGAGTGGCTTGTCGGTGTCATTCAAGTGGTTCAAAAAAGGGAAAGACTTCAAGTAGCCCGTAGCAAAGATGACATGGTCGACGTCAGTCAAAACCGAGCCGTCTTTCAACTCAAGGCTCTTTTCCTTGACGTTAAATCTGACAATGTCTGGGACATCCTTGATGAAGTCACTTTGTCCAGCAGGCAACAAATTCTCCGAACGTTTCGATTTATAGATGTCTCTTTTCAACTCAGTAGCTAGCTGATAGGCCAAGTCTCCACCAGAAGCCGAATTTCCTACAACTACTATCTTACCCTTAGAAGCCTCAAATTGTTGGGGGTTACGGTAAGACTTGACATGGGTAATTGTGCCAGGATACACTTCAGCCCATTCTGCCATACCTTGTCTATCTGGAATGTATGGAACGTCGTAGTTCCCCGTAGCAATAACTACAGCATCGTAGATTTCTACAGTGTCTTCGAAACCAGTAGCAGACGAAGATAACTTTCCACCTTTGGTTTCTTTGACTACAAGTCTGGAAGTTACTTGCCATTTCTGGTCTGGAAGCAAAGTGAGATCCACAACTTTGGTATTGAACCTGATGTAGGGTACTAATTCTCTGCTGTACGAATCCATATACTTCAACACGTCTGATCTGTGTGGAAACACAGGACACTCCTCGGGGAACTTGATCCCAGCATAGGTCATGATGTCCTTTGGAACATTGGTATCGAGGTAGTCGTAAACTGGAGAAGCCCATTTGTACAGTTCAGTCTGTTCGTTGAAGATGGGCTCGATATCCAAGGTGGACTTTTCCGATGGTATAGGTGTTGTTAAGGCATCTGTTTCTTCGGTATGGTTCCACAAGCCACCAAAACCAGGTCTCTTTTCAAAAGCCTGGACTTTGGCGAATTTTTTCTCTCCGAGAAGGGCCTTGACACAGCCAGCACCAGAGGGTCCGGCACCAATCACAGCAATAGACTGGATGTTCTTGATAGCAGCATGCACAGCGTCGTCTTGAGTCATGATGGAATCTATGTTTATATGGTTGGTAAATTTAGGAATATAAAAAGGGAAATTCCAGAAAACAGCTTTTTATATAATATTTCCCCAAACAGATCTGCTCATCTTTCTGCTGACACCTACAGCTGCAACAGAACATTGTCTTATAGTTCACTTCATACGGATATGAAAATTATAGATGAAAATCCTGCACCCCGCCGAATGCCGCTTTATCGGTTCACATCAGTTCTGCAAGGTTGGTTTAAGCCGACATAGATGCAAATACCGATACTAGGAAATAAAGCCAAAGAAATATACCTCTGTTGGAAGTAGGGAGATGGTGGACTGGTTCAGCGTTGTTTCTGTTGTTTTGAAGTGGTTTTCGCAGCTATTGTCATTTCTTATCAGCTCTTCGCGGTTTGGAAGACATTCCTGTTCCGTCTATAAGCGAGAGCCACAATTAGAGCCAAACGGCACTTGCAGACAATAGCTTGGCTCTATATATAGAGGATGCGATGACTTTGCAAAAGAAGATTGAGGCATCGCATTTTCTACTGAAGTTTGAATTACGAATATTGTAGAAAATAGAAGAAAAGAGAAGAATAAGGGGGCTAAAGAGACATGCTGTTAGTGATTAACTAAGTCCGTGAATAGTGCTACATAGTCTGCAAATGAACCAACCAGATCCGCCAATACTCTACACACAAAAGAACATGAAACGCTTTCGAAGACTCTCGATGAGGACAGCATAATCGATGATTTTCTCTGGGTTTAAGCGTCTTCTTGTACTAATCATAGCAAAGTTTCCCTGCTTCTAGGCTGTACTCTTCCTCTATACCTAACAGTATGAATATTGATGTGTTCACGTGACATCAAAAACCAACTTGCACGCTACCAACAGAACCTAACCATCAGCCAACACAGTAGAAACGTAAAAGCCTTGTCCAGCGGGGACAACCATGACGGCTTAGACGGCTCAGAACCAAATAAGTAATCTAGCGACACTGTCGTGAACCATGAAAAATCCAAAGAAGTCCACAAGTCACTTTTGGCCCTCTCGCTCTGAAATTGATGGAAATGATAGCGAAATTATTACTCCATTCGCTAGATCCCCTTCTATAATTGACATCCGTGGCTAGTCTATTTTTGCCGTTGTAGGAAGTATAACGGTGCCTAGTTGCTAAGCATGGGTTTACCGGCAGTACATGGGGCTCTTATCTTCACGTGACCTATATCATAGCCTCTGAACTGGAGTTTGTTTTCTTATTTTTCGTGATTGTTTTGAATTGATGAGCTATACAAATAGTTCATCAGTTGAATTGTTTACTTTCCGATCTGTGTATATCTGATTTGAGTACTCCAAACGTTGTTTTGGTTCAGTCGGTAAAGTCCCGTGTTTTTTTTCCTGTTTCAGAATCTACCCCAGTCGTGTGTATAATTTCTTGCAACCACACTCTTACTACAGTCCTCAAGAGTGCAACAAGTGATAGAGATTATATCTATTGTGTTTAGTCTGATCTGATGTATACTCAGTTGTATAGTCGTAGTATCTGGCAGACTATAAGATACTGGTGTTACGGATTGTAAAAATCTACGTACATAATATACACATTCACCGTTTCCACACTCTCCACAAAGCACCTTACTAATTACCAATACAATCCAATCAACAGCCATGAACTCCAAGCCGTACCTTCCAAGTATGGGAAGTTTTTTCAACGTGATAAGTATGCCTATCTCCGGCAGACACAAGCCGGTCGCTCCGGCTGAGTCTCTGAATTCAATTCCAGAAGATAACCATCCGGTGACAATGTCGCTAGATCTAGCTAATAGTGTGGTTTTCCAGAAAGGGGTCAACAAGGAAGAGAAGATGGTGAGTCCACCCAAAACTATTCTGGGGGACATTGTCGTCTATGTCTTCACTCCTGCAAAACTCTGCCACTTGAAGATTGAATTCTGGGGTAAGAAGTATACCACACTTCAGAATGTTTCTGTCTATCAAAACACCCAATCCCCGTTAGTCAAAAGTCGTACTCTAGTCAACGATACTGTCCTATGGAATCAAGAAGATGTACTTCCCATAGGAATCTACAACTATACTTTTACATTTGTAGTCGAACCATCGCTTCCTGAAACTGTGGATACTACAAATCTCCGGATCCACTACGAGTTAGACGTCACCATGAAATATGCGTTACCGTCTTCGGCTAGTCAGAAGTTGAAGACGATACGGAAGTTCAAAGAAGTGCAGTTGATACGTTGTCTCCTGGATTCCAGCTGGTTATCGCTAGAACCATTGATAGCTCGAGGAAACTGGAGAAACATCATCTTGTACGAGTTCTCAGTTCAGAGCAAAGTAGCCTTTCAATGCGAAGACTACTCCACAACTATAAAGATACACCCTGTAGCTCTCCGTAACTCAAACTTCACCATCCACAACGTGTCGGTGCTTCTTCTTCAGAAAATAACAACGATGACCTCTAACATGAATAAGAAAACCATCTGCAGAACCATCTTGCTATCCACTAGAATCATTGAGGAATCGCACACTGGTGTGGAAGACAATACATTGCAACATACTCAGCTAGTAAGAATACCCTCGTACGAGCAGTTGGTACAAGATATCCACACAAAGATCCCCACGAGAATTCAACCCGATTTCTGCGACGATAGCGAGCTTGGTTTCTCATGCTCTCACCAAATCAAAGTATGTTTTGAGATCAGCGAGCTTTCTCCTAGAACAGAGGCTTCGCGAAATTCACTTTTAGATGTAGCCGAATCTGTCAAAAGAGGTGAATCTGTAGCTGTCTTCCCATCTCGTGCACCGTTTGCTTTCAAAGACAATATAAAAAAGAGCAAAAAGAAAGTGGAACTCTCCTTCACTCACTCTATCATGGTGTTGAGTTCCCAGTCTATCGATGGGAGTATATCGCCTCCTCGTTATGACTGCGGAGACTCAGATTCAAACTGCACCTACATATCTAAATCACGGTCGCCGTCTGTGTTTGCTAGTAATATTCTTCCTCCAAGCTACGAGAACATCGAATCATGAACAAACTATTGTCTTTCTATTTTTGATGTCAAATGACATAGCTATAATAATACACACTAAAGCCATAACTCCACAGAAGCAGAGGTGGGTATTGTAGTTGTCGTTATTGTAGGTGTTGGTGTTAATAATACAAATATGGTACATTTTTGCCTTCTTTCTTTTTTTAGCTTATAGCATATATCTCATAGATGCTAATTTCAAAACTAGGGGATCTTTATTCTCCACTCTTCTAGCCTATAGCTTCCTGACTGTGACCCAAAGTGTTAGCTACTAGCTTCTAGACTAAAGCTTATAGGCTAAAGTAATAACAGTTGTCTAGCTGCCTTCATAGCTAATCTTCGTCACTATCTTCATATGTAGGTATATCATCCAAGGCTAGCTTTTCCGAGCCATTCCCATTGGATGCAGCAGTTCTAGCTCTTTTGGCTGGAGGCTGTTCTGGTTCTTGCGAATGTCTTTCTTTTGGGAAGTGTTCGATATGAGATACAGATCTCTTCTTTTCCCGATCGTACTGTCTTTTCTTCCAGGCATGTGAAATCTTTGGACAAGCTTCGATGACTTCCAGTTCCTGGACTCCGTCTTTGATACTGAGAAGAATCTTTTCCACAACTGAGATATGATTACCGTTGCTCTTGTCGTTTCTGAAGCGGAGCATTTCCCAGAATCCTCGTTTTGTCTGGCTCTGTCTACATTCCGCTATTCTTCCTTGTAAGGGCTGGTTCAAGGCTTTTAACCTATCCCAGTCTTCGTCAGACAAATCAAGTTTAGCGAAATCAGAATGCGTGTTTCCAGAATTTCCTCCCTGCCACACCTTGAGTTTTATCAAGTTCGGCTTTGAATCGTAGTCTATGTATGTAGAGGATGGGTCCTTTTCGTCCATGTCTGGATCCTGAGCCTCGTTAAATACAAACTCGATCCTATAGTCTATAGTGTTTTCCTGCGCCGGTTTCCATTTTAGGAGTGTGGGATCGGTCCCAAAAACATATGGCGTTTCTACACAAGTAAAAATAAGACCGTCCGACTCATGGAAGAGCTGATCTTTCTTGGCTATTACATCATCGGCGTGATATGAATTCACCATTAGTTTGAAACTGACCTTGAAAGGAAACTCAGGCGAGTTGACGATCTTGGGGTAATTCATCTTGAAACGGTCAAAAGGTTTCATGATGTTCTCCGTGATGTATCCAAGACGTTTCAGCAACGGTCTATCTACAATGGTCTTCGAGTTCACAGCCAAGGCATCAAAGATACAGTATCTTAGCACCAGTTCACTTACATTCTTGTTTTCCAATACCAACTCACCGTCAAGCAACGTTCCGTGATGGTAAGTAGGCAGTTCGGGTGTATCTGCTGTAGTGAGTGGGAAATGGATATTGGGGATGAAGTAGTAATCGTTTTCTCGTGTGATCAAAAAGACTCCTTCACCTTTGGCATTGTCGTAGATGATGAAAAGTAAACATCTCAAGCCATCAGACTTTTCGCATACAAAGTAGTCGCGATTCATCAACGTTTCTTGTAAACTTTTGCGTTCAAACGACACTGGCTGTGATCCTGGAAAGTTGGGAGATCTTCTGCCCAAAAGGTCTGCAACCATGAGTCGCAACTCACGGGCTTCTGTGTCATCCAATCGCGTTCCGGGGATCACCGGAATGTCACGCTCCTCGAGTTGCATCATTTGGAGTCCAGTGAAGTTTGGTGAGGTTTGTGGAAACTATTACTGTAGAAGAGAAGAATCCAACATGGTTTTAATTTGGATTGAAGGTGAAATATTGCGACATGCGACATTTGGTGATAGTTTTTGTAGGAGACATTCAAAACAGAAAAAGATTGAGTGCGACATTCATTGTTAACCAGTCTACTTGTTCTAGTATTTTCTGCCGAAGAGCTATATTCTACTATAAATATTCTGGAGTTGGACGTTGTGGATTCAAAATATTGAGAGTGTTTATATTCAACCAAATCTGTAATAAAATACTTTATCATTTTTATCATTACTTTATACATAGTCCTACCTCCACTTAGCCACAGAAGATATTTAAAAGATAGCAGGTACTCTATCACCAGTGTCCTTTTCGTATACATAACTTTGAGGCATATTATAGAGAAGCGTTCAACTTCATTCAATCATATATTAAATTTTATCGATTTTTCATATTTTTTATATTTTCGAATATTGAATTTCTGATTATTCGATTTAAATATTCTATCCTTATATCCGTTCATTCCTTTCAATATCATATCTAAAACGTAACTCACTCTTACAATTATTATGAGACTAACACCCCAAACAATCAACGGCGCCGCCATAGTGTTAAACCCAGAAGGGAAATTAACCCTCCAGCTAAGAGACCTCTCAATACCATATTTGGAGAATCTCGGCATAACCCAGAACAAGTTTGCTGTTATAGACTTGACTAATAACGACATAACGGAATTAGCCAACATTCCCGCAAACTTGTCCAATCTTGAAATATTACTTCTAGGGGGAAATCGCATCTCATATGTGGACGAAGAAACATTTCTGGATGAAAATCGCATTAGGTCACTTTCATTGATGAATAATAGCATCACCAAATTCCAGGCTTGTTTCAGAAATAAGTTCACTCGATTGGAAAATCTCGTGCTCATTGGCAATCCCATCCTGAATTTCAAGCATTACCGGCTTTTCATTATCTGGTTGGTGCCTTCGTTGAAGGTTTTAGATTTCAAGAAAGTCAAGACTATTGAACGGCAAGAAGCAGAAAAGCTTTTTGGAGTAGACAAGGACGACTTCAATGAACTTGCACTCACATATCTTCATCACGGAGCTCGTGCTGCAGTTGTAGAAACAAATATTGAAGAAAATGTCGCTACCACTTCAGACGATAGAAACCTTCTACACATAGGCAGAAAGTTGACTCCAGAAGAAAGAGTAGAGTTGATAACAAAACTCGAGTCTGCTACGAATCTTGACGAAATAGATGAGATAGAGTACAGGTTGAAAACGGGCATTGTGCAGTGATTGTAGAATTATGTATATATAGTATAATAGACACAGCATATTATAGAGGAAATTGTAAACGAATATGATTTCCAAAGTTTCATAATTAACAAATACGAAAAGTTTTCAAAAGTTCAAAATTCAATAGTACGATAGTTCAGAGTTCAAAAAGATTGTATAAGTTCGAACTGCATTACCATCGTAAGGTCTGCATCTTTTCTCTTTCTACATCTACTTTTCATTTGTACCATCGTAACCTTTTGGTCTCATTTTCTCATAGTCTCGGCTGGAAAATTCCATCCGCCCTGCTTATTGTACGAGGTGAATTTCTCTCTCCTCTCCTTATTTTTCTCTCTTACGAACCAAGTGGTCTGGAGAAGCCCTAAAGTCAAACTTCCATAGACAATATAGTAAACCTTTCGAAATTTCAATTTGCTATCGCCTATATCTGGTGATTTAGTCTTGGATCCATATCCAATCACCACTGGCTTGAATCTCATTCTCATTATCATCCTTCCAATCATACTTACTGAATTTGATTTCATATCCACCAAATTTACAATCGTGATTGGCTATATTAGTTCATATTGGCATTATCGTTCTCGAAGACGAAGAAACCCATTCATTCAATAATTCGTTCACTTACATATCATTCTGATCCTGATTCTGATTTTTCATACTCATTCATATTTCATACAAATTTATCTTCCTATTTATTCACATAGCACCATGTCTTCCAGACCGAAACGAAAAGCTACCATTAACAAGTCATACTCCGACACTCTTGAGGACTATCCTCTAGAAGATATGTCTAAATCTTCGTCTACTTCTTCCATATCGTCGTTGACCATCAGTAGCTCTAGAAGGAAACCAATGAAGAGAGCCTCTTCTTCCGTGGACGTAATCAGCAGTAGCGGTAATAACAGTGGCGACTCTAGTAGTAACGAGAATGGTAAGTCGAAAGTTTCAACACCCAGAGCCAGTCTCAAGCCTCAGATGCCTCACAACTGGCAACCTCCAGTTTCTGTGGCTGACTACTTTTCCCAGAAACTTGATCTCACTGACGCCTATATTGATTTGTCGGTACTGACGCTCTACTGTCCTCGACAAGAAAATGTCGTTGTCGTAAATGACCGTAGCAATACTTCAAATAGCAAGCGGAAAAACTCCAAGAGACCTGTGTTCAAGTTGCAGAAAGGTGATTACATCTATATGGTGTCCGAGCCTCCTGGAGAACCCTACTATATAGCACGAATCATGGGATTCAAACTCAAAGACAAAATTCAGGGCCACGATGAGCATTTAAGACATGAGGATGCTTATGTCGTAGTCAAAGGAACTTCAGCCGCAGCTGTTGTAGATGCAAATGGATATTGTTTTCAGGTGCAATGGTTCTACAGACCTCGAGATATCTCCAAGACAACGTCTGATTCTAGACTCCTCTTTGCATCGATGCACACAGACACATGTCCGCTTATCAGCTTTAGAGGAATCGTAAATGTCGAACATAAACAGGATATCGAAGATAAATTCAGCTCTCTAAACGAAAGTCTGTCTGTGACTACTACTCTCACTAAGGGAAGAAACAAGAACAGTACTAAGAAGTCCACTTCTCCTCCAAATGGCTCAGCATTGGAATCGTATATCCTAGAACCCAACTGTTTCTACTTCGACAAGTTGTTTGATAGATACATGATCAAGTTCTATGACATCTTTCTGACAAGAAATCTTCTTCAGTACACGACTGTGGAGAACTCCAAGAGCAAGAACTTCTTGATTGCGTTGAACAAACGTTTCGAGTTCATATTTGTAGAGGGAACAAGAGCCAAGTCATTTGTCAACACCTTCAGTTCTACCTCCTGTAACTGTGAACATTGTGGGCAATGGTGCTCTTCCACTCAAGATTCTATCAACTGTGTAGAGTGCAGAAAGTTCTACCATATGCTTTGTCTTGATCCTCCATTGTTGAAACGACCCAGCAGAGGATTCTCCTGGTCGTGTGCTGCTTGTACCAAAAGACACGACATCGAATACCATAAGAAGAAAATGCTTATGCTTTCTCACGACAACAAGTCGTCGAACGCAAGGCAGTTATCTAAGGAACTCGATGCGTTGAGTATTATAGCAACAGAAAATGTAGACCAAGAATCAGCTTCAGCGACGCCTTCACTGTTCCAGGACTCTGTAATAAACGAAGATACGGAACTTACTCCAGGAGACGAAGACGACGAGACCCCTATTATCCTACCTAAATTTGAAACGATGGCTATAGACTTTTTGCGAAACGATGCAGACTTAACTCTTGAACAAAGACGCTTAAGAGAAGAATGGCCAATGAGATATTTGGGTATGCATGCTAGATTAGAAGATGGAGTAGATATTGACGACAGATCCCCGTACCCTAGAGCATCTACAAGATTAGGTGCCAAGCATCAGGCAACTAATATCCCAGAGTTTTACGATCATCCAATAGAGTACTACGACGTTGACAAACCTAATACGAAAAAGGTCAAATCGAATGGTAAGAAAAACAGTCTCGACAAAAAAGAACCGATTCAGAGACTTGAAGTTCCGGATCAATATAAGGATAAATCACCCAAAGAGTATCCGCAATGGCTACAACCCCGTCCTAAGGGTTATGTAGAAAGAGGCGTGGATGACGGCGAAGGAGAGACGTGTACATTGCTCTGGAAGCTGTCTGATGTTGATGTGGAGAATAACTTCGTAAAACTCGATTCATATATACAAAGTTGCGAACCAATCGCAACGAAACTCAACATGCTTCTGACTTCTCCTAACTTCATGGATACTGTAGTCAAAACATATATGAAGTACGATGGAGATGTGGACAGTGCCTACAATGAAATTGCCAAACTCACTCGTAAGGCTTTAAAGGAGCCTACTTTCACTAAGGAAGAAGTCAAGCGATTTGAGAGTGGTGTCAAGGAATTTGGCAGTGAGTTGTATCCTGTTTACAAACGCGTAAAGTCACAGTCCAGTGCCATGGTTGTACGTTTTTATTATCTCTGGAAGAAGACCAAGAATGGTCGTCTCATCTGGGGTAATTTTGGTGGAAGAATGCAGAAGAAAGTTCAGAATATCGTAAATGAAGAAACCGTGAAGACAACATCTTCATCTGTCAAAATTACTCCTGCAATTGATCAGTTGGCAGACCCCGAAGATGATTCTTCGTATGAGACCGAGAAAATTGGCATATACAAAAGAAAGCTCGTTTGTAAACATTGCCATACGAATCAATCATTCCAATGGTTTAGGATAACGGGCCATTCTGCCAATCCTAAGAAGAATGAGACTTTGGATTTGAACTCAGAAATTTTTGGTGACAGTGTAATTGCTCTTTGCTTTAGGTGTGCCAAGTTGTGGAGACGGTACGCTGTTGTTTGGGAAGACCCCAATGAAGTTGAGAAGAAAAACACCAAGACAAGTGGCTGGAAGAAAAAAGTCGAGCCAGAACTTATTCTGGACTCTGTTGCTATTCTTGAAGAAGCAGAAACTCAGGGAGCAATTTTGTCTTACACTAATGACTTTGAAATTGAAACCAGCTTGACTGCTGCAGCCTTTGAAAAGTCAGTGACCCCATTCGGTAAACTAGAACAAAAGATTGCGAATAATAGAAAGATCAAATCGGAGTCTGTAGGAGCAGTCAAAGAAGAGAAAGATGAAGCTAAAACTGCGAATAAGAAGAGAAAAACATCTGCTACAACTTCCACTACTTCTAAGGCGCCTAATATGAAGTCCGTTACTGGAAAGAACTCTAAAACAGCTGCTTCTATTCTGAAGAGTAGATCTAAAGACAAACTTCAAACCGAAATCAAGATCAAAGCTGAAAATGAAGGTGATGATTTCTTGGATAAAAAGTATTCTAAGAGTGGAAAGAGTCGGAAGAGAAAGCAGGAAACTCTCGAAAATTGCTTGCTGGACAACGAAATTTTGTCTTCACTGCAAACAAAGAAACAAAGAAAACATGCTAATTCTATAGCGAACAAGGTATTCAATCCCATTTTCAGTTTGGACTACAATTCTCCTTCAAAATCTTATACAACCAAGATCGATAAGAAGTCGTATCCAACTTTGAACAAGACAAGCTTGGAAAACATTATTAAGAATTATAGAACTGGGCAGTTGTTGGATTTGACATCTCAACTACAGGTTTTGACTGTTCCCCATTTAACATCTGTGGAACCACCATTTCAAACTAATGACAGAAAATGCTGTGTATGTCGTGAACATGACACTGCTGAAAACTCCAACCTTGAAATGTTGATCTGTTCGCATTGTGGTGTAAATATACATAGTTCCTGTGCTGGTATAGTAATTCCTGAAGGTGCAGAAAAACCAGTGAAACAGTGGTTATGTGAGCCTTGTGTGAACGACTTGAAGCCCTTTAATTCAACTGTCTACTCATGTTCAATGTGTTTGGCAAAGGAATCCAACTACGAACTTTCCATGTTAGGTTCTCCACTTGTGAGACCAGATTTCTTGAAGCCTATATATGAAACTGGTAAATGGTGCCATCTCTTATGTGCCATTTTCAACCACAATTTGATTACTTTCAGACCACCTACAACTACTTTAAACTCCCAGAAAAAAGCTATTAAGGAGGATGTTTCTGATGTGAGAGCTATTATCGATGCAATCTATACCAATATCCACATTGAAAGCGTAGCCAAGGTCTTTATTCGGAACTACCGTTCAACTTGTGGCATCTGCCAGTCTCGCAACGGGTCCATGGTCAACTGTGATTTATGTGATGAGAGTGTAAAATACCACCTTACCTGTGCGCAAGATACTCCAAACTTCAAACTAGGATTCAAGTTGATAACTCCGGAAAACGAAAAGGATCATCAAGTTGTAAAAGTGGGCAATTTAATCGGAAAACTCAAGCCAATCTTGGTTTGTCCTAAGCACGATCAATCCACATCTACAGTGGTAAATTTAAGAAGTATTGGAAAGAGGGTATATGGAGCGAATAAGGATGAGACTAAACCTCTTATTCAACTATTTTTGGAAGATGCTGTTAAAAACAACACCATCAAGTTGACGGGGCCACAGTTGAGATCGAAATCTTACATTGAAAACTACAATCTATTCAGAGGTGAGTCTGAATCTAGCAGACAGAACCTGCTTTTCCTGTTGCACAACGCGCAATCAAAGAAAACATGCTCCGCATGTAATACCAAAACCTCGCCTATGTGGTGGAAAAAGGAGAAAAAGAATACTGAAGAAGTAGAACGGACAGGATCAAGTGATTCACAGGAAAAAGATTCACTGGAAAAAGAAGTATACCTTTGTCAATCATGTTACCATAGCAATGATGGCGATTACGGTGGTGGAAATAGCACTGCAGAAAATGAAGCTTCCGATACTGATGATACTGACCAAAGCGAGAGTTTGATTGAAGTTCTCAGAAAACCAATGTTTGCTGAGTACTACGGCATCCGTGACGAAGACGATCGTCTTTCTGACATCTTCGTCTCGAAATTGTTGAAGGAGAAGTCTCCAATTCAAGAATGTAGTAGCAGTGTAGAGACCACCCGCTCGAAGATTTCTCTTGGGGATATCTTGAGCTAGACTTATATCCTATTAGCGTATAGTAAGAAACATATCATAAACTAAGTAGAATGAATGGCATCCATTGTTGTAAAATCAGATAAATGGCTGCGAAATCAAGGGTAGAATTTTGTTTGGTTTGATGTACAGGAAATCCGATAAGCCATTCATTTTATCTTTTTGAGTTACATGCACGCTAAGTGACTCCTTATCGAACGGATATTACAAACACATTCAAAATGAATATCAACCACTTTCTTTTTGCCCGTATTTTCAGTGTATTATAGAATCTTCAAGATCCCTTGAAATTGATTTAACTCAATACTATACTCAATTTTGATTGGCCAGAAGTTGTAAATTGAGATTTGGCATTATTACTCCATCTCCCCGTACCTTTACTTGTGTTTACAATAAATGATCTACGAGACTACCCTCATTCCTGGTGAAGGTATTGGCAACATCAAGCTTGGCGATACGCTCTACAATGTGATCAAGCACTTGGACAAGTACAACTATAAACTCCGAATCAGCTACTCTAACTCTGAGTACTTGGACACGCCGATCGTAGTGACAGCTACAGAGTTGGGTATCCGGCTCACATTCAGCAACCAAAAGCAGCAAGCGCTTGAGCTCATTGAATTTGTAGATGTAGATAGTCGTTCACAAAGCAGCGACACGTTGATTGCGCGTCACAGCCGCCTTCTCAAATTGATGTATAACGGAGTGAGTCTTAATGAATTCGAAAGTGTTTCCACTAACAACAGCGAAGTCAGCGAAACCGGAGTTGGCAACGAGGAAATCAACGCAGGTGTAGTATCTGTTTCTGTATCTCCTTCATTGTCGAAAAATTCGTCTTCCAGCACGATTTTGGAAACTACATCATCATATTCGTCCGCTGCTTCTTCCAATTCAACTTTCCATGCTTTATTGTCTAATGGTCCGACTTTCAAATTGATCTATAACAAGATCTTTGGTCCTACATATCCCGGGAAGTTAAACCGCGATTGCAGCACTTACATATTGTCGTACCCAGGTATCTCTTTCAAATTCACTATAGCCAACGACCGGCTCTTGGAGAGTCTCAACGACAAGGACGATGATCTCATCTTGTCTACTTTGTTGAATTGGGATACTGCCTACGACGTTAGATGCTTGTCTATTGCTCTTTACAAGGGTAACTCGTGGAGTGAATTTGAGAAAGAGTTTATAAAAGTGAAGGAATACTCAGGATCCAGTAATACATCCACTATAAAAAGCGTCGTGAAGGATGAGATCTCGTTAGTTAGTGCGAATTTGAAAGAAGGAACTATATCTATTTCTTTTAAAGGAGTAGATAAAACTCCGGCAAATATTGTAATCGGTGAAACAACTCAGCAGGAGGTTTTAAGCATCTTGGGACCCCCAGATGATTATTTCAATAAGTTCGACTCACGCTTGTTGATCCATAAACATTTGCTGGTACACCCTAGAGACGGTAACAAGATTACAGGACCACAATTTGAGGAATTGTTGTCTTCCAGCGAAAACGACATGTCTCACTATAAGTTCCACAACTACTTCAGATACGGTATAGATATCTTGTACGATTTGAATACCAGTAGATCTAGCAGAAGTCATCACGAATCGCGTACAACCGTCAAGAAATTCATTATTCACAATGGAGGTATTACTGAGAGCTTGGACTTCATGAAATGGAACAGATGCAATTGGGAAATCACTTCTGGCAGTGAATCTGGACCTGACATACAATTCAACTCCGAGATGTATTTCCACCAGTTGCCTGAAGAGTTGAGAAAATTAACCCCGGTGCTTTTGAACAGAATTGAATCAGAATTCATAGACAATGATTTGGACATAATTGAGTTTCCTAATGGATCCACGCATGCAAAGACAAAATTGGATAGTCCAATGGAAAAGAAAGAAGATGAAAAGGTCAAGACATGGGGTCAATCCAAGCTCTATGGTTATGACAGATGTATTTTGGAGGTGATAAATTCTAACGGCTGTATCGTAGCGGTGACTGTTTATTAGAGGTTGAACTAATCGTATTTTGGGTAAGCAATACTGACTACATGTGTCTTGGTTTGTTTCTAACAGTAATTAGTATATATTAATATTAGTAGTAGAATTGAAGTTTAAGATTATAACAAAATGCAAGAAGAGAAGTGAACTGATTGGAAGACCAGCTTCAATCAAATAAACTTTCTTCTGAATCTTGAGAATCTGGGGCTAGGCATCTTTGAGTCTTCAGAAGAAATGGAAAATTCCGAAGGTGTAGTAGCTGAGCCAGTAGATTTGTGTCTTGGCTCTAGTTGCTTACTGAAAATAGAATCTACGTCAGAAAAGACCCTCGTCAACTGTGTACCCATTTCTGCTTCATCTTCAGAATCCTCTGAGTCTTCAGAAAAATGAACATGGCTATGGATGTATTCTGCCTCATTTGGCAATAACTCTTGTTCATGTGGTTCCAGCACATTGATGTTCTTCATTTTTATACTGATATCGTTCATCTCTGAATCATAACCAAAGACAGATTCCTTTTTTATTGAAGGCTTTTTAGATGAGATACTATGGGCTGAGGAAGAAGTTTTATTTGGTGAAAGACTATGGGTGGTGGAAGAAGAAGGATGAATTCGACGATGTCTTGTCTTCTTCTTGTTGTGGTCAAGGAAAGCCACAATTTCTTCATTTCCAGTGTAGTTGAAGACATGGTTGGAAGCAGACTTCTTGGTAGATACAGTTTGTACGGAATTGGGTATGGACAGATGAGAATTGCGTCTTGGCGTCGAATCTCTACATTGATAGTCTAAGTAATCAGAGATGATATCAGAAGTATTGTCTTCATCAATCTCGTACAACGACGAGCTTCTTCCACTCTTTGCACTTCTGTACGAGGCGGTTTCCATTGAATGCGAATCGATTTTTGATTTAACGGAAGAGCTGAAGATACTTTGGTTAGAGTCTTTGGAATGGTGGGACTTATGAGAATGTCTTGAGGAGCGGCGCCTTCCCTCCAATTGGCCCTTCAACTTTTGCTGAGTCTGATACGACACAGCCGGGACTAAGAAGAAACTCATTTTGTGATTTTAACCAGGAGTCTTCAAGGACATATATGTACTGAGCAAGATCGAATAGACCACAATTACGCAAACTACACTTTCTACTGTTTTATAGATTATTGGACATCGGGTCCTTATATATTCGGCAATTATGGGACCATCTGAATGACCAGACTCCACATCATGATAAGAGACAACCAATCTCTTGCAACTACCGAAATCAAATGGCTGAAAAATAATGAAGGCAGGCATAAAAAATATAACGAAGACAAACGACAATTCCAGGACCAACATGCAAATTGTGCGTCAAGGAAAGAAGTAGACGTGTCTGGTTTTAGAGAAGGAGGAGAGAGAATGAAATTTAGGCTTAGGCAGTTCTACATACAGACATGGAAGGTTGGTGTCACAATGGGAACAATAGTATCTTGTCAGAAGAATACGACCTGGAAGGAGTCGTCTTCAATGAAAAAAGTCAAGGCAGGTTGGAGCTTATACTAAAAGTTCAATTGGCCACAGTGACTAATTTGGGATTTGGACTGGAATTTATTAATTCGTCCTGTTCACATAGCAACGGTATGGAATGAGCTCGTCTAAGAAAAGGCGGCGAGATGAGATGAGCATACTGAACAGTGAAAAATTTCCTTGGACAAGAGTCAACTTATCCCACTGATCGCCCCAACTACTACGTTCCTAGGGCTACTGTGTCCTCTTGGTTGTTTCTGGATGGGCGGAAATATGGCGTAGTGTGAACAATAGGGATCTCCTCGATATAATGAGTTCACGGTAGCCATTGTTCAATGCCCTGCCATGGATTTCCAACAATAAGTCAGAGCAAGGGACTATCAGAGCCAAGATGAAGGACAGGACGTAAATCTGGTTGGAGATTGCTGCAGTCGTTTGTTCTCGGGACACATGCGACGTGATATTGGAGATCGAGTTCGAGATTGGTGTCGCTTCCGTATTGGGTAATATTCCGAGTGAGGTTGAAAACTGTCGTTGTTGTAGTTGCGGACAATTTCATGGGAAATTAATTCTCTCCTGGTTTGTGGCTCAAGTTGAAGTATTATTTGTCGAAGCTTAATAATGCCCGTGTCTTCCATGCAAATATGGTGGAAATGCTCCTTCCTTCGTTTCAACTTCTGGCCGAGGTCAATTTTGCAAATTCTGTTGGTTTTATTCTAATATACTTTTACTCTAATCCTTTTCAGCCAGAATCTGCCAAAAAAAACCCTATTGGTTAGTTTGTTACTTTAATTAGATCTACAAAATACTACACCCTGTCGATCTCTTGTACAAATCTACATTACCAACCAAAACACCTGCACGCATCCAATATAGCCAATTTTAGACAGATTCATTACACGTCCTGACGCGTGAGCTGCAGCTAATATTCTATTTCCAGTTTCGATTATATTCTACTCCTTACTGTGACTGCAAGCATATGCTATTACTGGAGTTCGAACAACTTAATTGGCTATTTTTTTCGAGCAGGTGCATTCTAGGACAGATGCTAATTATAATTACTCTCGCCTTCCAAAAGAAATACACTATTGGACCTGCTGGTTTGGAAACTGCTACAGTATTTTTTTTGTACTTTTTATGTACCCATGGAATAATACTTCCTCCTTACATATTCTTACACCAATTCTTAATGCTTGCATTATTACTCTCAGCTTTCTCTCTTCTTTTCATCAGGACATCGCTCAGGTAATTGTAGAATCCTCGAAATTATTACTTCTGTTGTTGTGCTGTGTACGCTGCAGTAGTCTTTGTACTATATCTCTAATTGTTGGGAATGGAATTATGACCGCCTGAGAAGTTTAGTAGAATTACATTTCTCGTCATCGCTCGTGGCAGGGTACATTTCTTAATTTAGAAGATTTTGTGATCTTGCAATTCTCGTTCATCGTCTTGATCTGTAGTGTCTCCAGTTGTTATTGACGATGCTTCGGCACATCAACGCCCAATTATGAATTCCCAATACCACTTCCAAGGCGACTTGGGGCATCTGGTAATAGTAAGCGAATTCGGTTATTATTCTCCTTGGTTAGTTCAATGATTTATTTAGCGAAAATTTTTCAAGATAACCTATTCAATGTGACTACATGTTCGTATAATGAGACAAATAAATCAGTTCATAATTATCTATATGTTTATTTTATGTGAGGATTCACTCATCGAGAAATTTTGCTGGAGAGAGAGGCTCGTAGGCTGAATTATATAGGTGGTCGGAATGGTGGGAACCGCCTTGTAGTCTTCTCAAGTCGAGAAGATCTGGCGTCAATTGGCTGATGTCGGAAACTCCCAAAAGCTTCATGTCGAGTATTATCTCTTCTTTCAACATTCTGATTGCTTTTACAACTCCCTTCTCTCCATAGCATGAATTGGCATAGAGAAATGGGCGCCCTAAACCAACACCTTTGGCACCAAGACACAAAGCTTTGAGCACATCAGTACCACGTCTGACTCCCCCGTCAATGTAGATCTCAATTTTGTTTTCTAAATTCTTCTCCCTTAAGACCTTGTTCACATCAGCCAATACTTCAATCGGAGCTCTTGAAAAATCCAACTGTCTCCCACCATGGTTGGAAAGTACCACTCCATCGACCTTGTTCTCAATTGCTAGAAGAACGTCTTCTACTCTCTGAACACCCTTCAAAACAATCGGAATGTCGGTAGCTTGCTTGAACTGGCGGATGTCATCCCAAGTCAATCCTGGATCCTTGAATGACATAATGGGGTCCTGCTCTTTAGCAAGACTTTCGGTGTCTATATCGTCGCTGTCATCATCGAACATTCTAAATCTCATATCCTTCTCACGTCTTCCCAACAAGGCAGTATCGACAGTGACAAAAATGCCCTTGATGCCTCTGAGCTTGCACTTGTCGATCATCTTGTAACTGAAGCTTCTATCTGGCAAGACATATAATTGAAACCATTGCGGTTGATCTGGACGGGCAGCATCAAGAATCTCGTCAAATGTGTTGGAAGAACTGCTTGAAATCATCTGGATGATGTTTTCTCTTCCGCATCCTCTAGCGATTGAGAGTTCTCCATCAGGATGACCCAATCTTGCCTGGGCAGCAGCGGAGCAGTAGAAAGGAGCATCGACTTTTGAACTCAACATCTCGGTTGATATGTCGATATTTTGGACATCTGTCAACACCTTGGGGTGGAAGAATATTCTCAGATAGGCGTAGTGGTTTTCCCTCAAAGAAAATTCGTCGTCAGCAGCACTGGAGTAGTATGCCCAGGCATTAGGTGTCAAGATCTCTTTGGAAATATGCTCAAAGTCGGTGATATTGTAGACAGAGTTGATAGGAGGTTTATTCTTTATTCTTTCTTTTCTTTCTTCTTCGTCGCCAAAGTTGGTAATATCCTCTGCCTTTTTAGCTTCCCCAATGAGAGGGCCAAGGTGAGCGTCTTCGCTGAGAAACTTCTCAAACACATCCTTGGCGTGGAATTTGTTGAAGATGTCACTGGCATCCTTTCCGGCACAATGGAGGATTATCTTAGCCCCACCAGGATGTACTGCAATAAACTCGGACAAGTCGTATACTTCGCCATTGATGACTACCCAGACACCATCTGTAAGAGTGACATGCTTGCTGAGTTCGGTGACTGTGATACCAGACTTCTCTTCTGTGTCGAGGAGGATGGAGTTGTCAGTGATTCTGTGAATTCCGACAACTGTGGCTACAGACAGTAAGAGAAGAAACGAGGTTTGCAAATTTAATGAAAAAGGTGGCCGATTTTGACTTTTCAGATTCCACCCATTTGGAGGAATTCGCCGAATTGTGGGGTTAGAAAATAATCGAAATTGCGATGCACTAAGCACTTGCTTTCTGACGGTATTTTTTAACTTCAACATGAGTTCGATGAAAAGTGAAAATTCAGGACCAGGAAGCGCTGCGAATGATCAAAGGTGAAAAAGAAAGTTGGCAAGTTAGCAAAAGGCATTTGGCGGCAGATGTTGGGAACTGCAGAGTTTATATAATATTTCATTTGTGTGTGGTGAGCGTTAGTATTACTTTGTCTGTTACCGCATTGGGTTGTTATCTCGGTGAGACTCACGGCTAATAAATTGAGCTCGGGTTTCGTACATGAGAAAAACAATCTCCGGGGTACTCCATTTCGAGAATGAAAATTATGTAGTCATAAATTTATGTTTTCTCAATTAATAAAGAAGTCACATTATTCGGGCCAGTTCTTTTATATGTGGTGAAAATAAAGTTCCGCGCTACCCCCACCTTTTATTTTAGTCGCGTCATTATTGGCCCGAGAGTTGAACATACACAACTCCGAAACTCAATAGGTCTGTCAGGAGTCTTTTTTCATAATAAGCTTAATCTTGTTATTCTGATTCCATGAATTGCTTGAAGTACTACAATTGGATGTAATAAATAATAATGGAGTTAATATATAGTATTATATGTATATAGATTTATATATATATATAGAAAGTATGGGTAATCTGGAAACACCATGACTATTAGAAAAAGTTGATTGTAACTAAAGTCGCAGTATTTTGAGACCCGCAGCTAGAAAAGGGAAGGAAGAATACCAATATGAGTCCGGAAGCGAATCATGAGATGATTTTAGTTGTGACAAAGTTATATATATAGTTCTCTTAACTTGTAGCAAGAGACCGAAGTATTTCAAATGCTTGAATCATACTTTAGAATTAAAACAAAAGCAAGTTAAGCTGCTCAAACAAATATCAAGGAGACCATTGCAATGGTTGCTAAGACAACTTTGTTAAAGGTGGTCAACGAGGCAACACCTTCGAATGTGGTCACAGAAGATGGTTGTTCAACTGGGGGAACATTAGAAACTGAAGGAACAGGTGCTACAGTGGATTCTCCAGCAACAGTTCCTAGTTGGGTAGCTTCTGGAGTAAGAGAGGCTTCAGCTACAGCTGAAGTTTCTGGTTTAGCAGCTTCTGGAACTGCAGCACCAGCAGTTGTAGTTTCTGGTTTAGCAACTTCTGGAACTGCAGCACCAGCAGTTGTAGTTTCTGGCTTTGCAGCTTCCGGTTGAACACCACCAGTTGCAGTTTCTGGTTTAGCAACGGCTGTGGTAGCAGCTGGCTTTGCAGCAGTACTTTCTGGCTTTGCAGTAGAAGTAGCAGCTGGTGCAGGGGCTCCTGGAGCACCTTCGGTAGGCTTGTGTTCACAAACTGGGCAGACAGTTACAGTAACAACTTCAGTAGAAGAAGTAGTTTCAGTGACACAGTTACCCTTCACACAGACTGTTATTGGGCAGTCAATGACGGTAGATGTGACATATTCCCACAGGGTAGCTGTCGATGGTTCAGGGAAAAGAGAAGTGGTGGTAAACCAGTTTCCAGAGTCATCAGTAGAAATCAACACAACACCACTTTCGGTTTCTACGGAGCCATCAGAATTGGTGGTAGTGAAGGTAGTGGTGTACTCAGTTGGTTCTGGACAATCTAAACCATCTCTTGCGCAAAGATTTGGACCAGTGGACAATGAAGCAGCAGAAGATGGAACAACTACGACCACAGTGTCCGTGCCACCAGGCGAAGCTGTTTCAGTGATGGTAGAAGTTTCGGATCCAGTTCCGGTAGATGTCAAAGTAGTTTCACTGTTTGTTGAAGAAGGAACTTCAACAACCACAGTATCAGTTCCTCCTGGAGTGGCAGTCAATGTAAGAGTGGAAGTTTGAGTACCAGTCCAAGTAGAGGTCAAGTAAGTTTGGTTGTTAGCATTAGAAGGAACTTCGACAATAACAGTGTCAGTTCCACCTGGAGCAGCGGTAACAGTGGTAGTGGTAAAGAAAGTACCTGTCCAAGTAGAAGTAATGGTAGATTGACTGTTACTGGATGATGGAACAACGACGACAACTGTGTCAGTACCACCTGGTGTAGCAGTTTCAGTCACGGTTGAAGTAACAGAGCCTGTGCCAGTAGAAGTCAATGTTGTTTCACTGTTTGCAGAAGATGGAACTTCAACGATGACTGTGTCTGTTCCGCCTGGAGTGTCTGTTTCGGTAACAGTAGTGGTTTCAGTACCAGTCCAAGTCGACGTCAAGGTGGTTTGACTGTTTGCAGAAGATGGAACTTCAACGATGACTGTGTCTGTTCCGCCTGGAGTGTCTGTTTCGGTAACAGTAGTGGTTTCAGTACCAGTCCAAGTCGACGTCAAGGTGGTTTGACTGTTTGCAGAAGATGGAACTTCAACGATGACTGTATCAGTTCCGCCTTCAGAGACAGTAACAGTGGTAGTTTCGGTATCAGTTCCAGTCCAAGTGCTGGTGACAGTAGTTTGAGAGTTAGTTGGAGAAGGAACAGGAGGCAAGGGCTTACATGCTTGACAAGCGGCTGGTTGACCTGGAGTTGGAGGAGGACCAGAGTAAGTAACAGCACCGAGAGGTACGGAGAGTAATCCAAGACCAGGATCAGTTGTGATCAGGAACAATGTTGTGTCATAACCAGTACCAATATTGAATCTTTGGGACAATAATCCAGCACCGCGAAGAGTCAAGATACCAGTAGTTGCATCGTAACTGTAAGAAGAGAGACCAGGAAGTGTAACAAGAGGAATGTCTAAACCAATGATGTTACCGTTTCCGAAGTTGGCAACTGTAAATGTTTGAGGAGTACTGATAGCAGTAGCTCTCAAACTGGCAGTGTCAGATTCCAAATAGATGGTTTGAGTTTGAGCAAATGGAACCAAAGCATTGGAAATGAAAACTGAGGAGTCGGCCTGAGCGGTAATACAACCGGTACCGTCAACAGCAGTGGTTTGTTGGTATATCTCGTTGTAGAGACAAATCTGGCCGTTGTTGTGGATAGTTGCGGCTGGTGCACCAAGAGTGACTACACCAGTGGATCTTTGGTTCTGATAGAATACCATTAAACCATTGTTGTCAAACGAAAGAGAAGTAATTGCCATAATTGGTACACCGACGGAACCATCTCCTCCCAAGTAGAATTCACCATTATTTTCAAAGGAAATACCGGCCAATTGATAAGTTGGAGCAGTCAAAGACTCAGCAGAATTGAAAGATACAAGACCATTGTTCACGATGGAGTTGATAACACCATCGAGGGTAACCGTCAAAGCAATCAAATCGGAAGTACTAGTAATGTAGAAAGAACCTTCAACATCAAGATTTCCAACAATGGCTGAGAGAGCATTGTTAATGATAGAGTAATAGACGCCAGCGTCAACTGTAATGTCCCCAACATTAAGACTAATAGTACCTTCTACCGTGGTATCTTGAGTAATTTCGAGCGCTAAAGCACTTGAAGCCAGCAAAATGACTGGCACAAGGAACTTTGAAAGCAACATTTGTTAATAAGCGAGTGATGTGTTTATTGAACATCGATATTGCAAGATAGAAGAGGAAGCATAGGTCTTATATACTTCAGGGTAGGACTGCTAGGGGCCATATTGCGCTTCAAAGACTCTAGCTGTATGATATTACTAGAATAAGATTGAGATCTTTTTGCAACAGTGGAAAATAATTAAATTGGGGAACAATACCCATTGTATTTAATTTTGTGTCTGCATCTGCATCGACAATAAGATGAATAATCGAAAAAAGTTCAAGTGCTTCTTGGTTGTGGCGTTATTCTGGGTTCATCTTCGTGGATTGCTTAGCAAATGTTGGTCTTTTTCTATTGTTGTCATCAATATAGCAGTTACAATCTTAAGTAAAGAGTAAAAATGGTTATCTTAAAATGTTTGAAAAGAAGTCGCAAGCGGATAGTAGTTTCACTTTCAATTCTCTAATAGTGTGTGATTGCAAAGAGGGAACCTTATACTTGGTCTTCCTAGATCGGAGTCGCGATTCATATTTCTTTACAATTTGAGATTATTCCATGAGACCAATGTAACTCGTTTCATTGCTTCCCAGAATTGACTGTACGACCGGAAAAGATCTATTTTTGGTAAGTAGTTTGTTGGACAAATGAAATTGACACGAATATTACATGTGAACAATCCAGTTATATTTCGAAAATAGACATAATATTGTTAAGAGCTGTAAACCCATATTAGTATGACGGGTTTTTATATACTAAATTGCGCCATTATTGACCCAGCTCCTTTCTTGTCTAGCTGGACAACGCCAGCGCGAATATGATCACTAATTTTTTTCTCTTCCATTGTCCGTATTTTCATATTGTTTTCTTTCGTAACATTGCTTTACAAAGAGAGTACCATGGACATTAGTGTAAGGAGCATTGTTCTATAGCTAGCTGGCTCGTACTTCAATTTTAAAGAGGCAGGGTTCTATCCCTTCAAGCAGGACTGACTAGTTCGTGAGAATTCAACAATAGGCATAATTGTGGAAAGATAATCGGTCATAGTTGTAATAATTCCGAGAATGCTATGCGCTCAAAGATCTCAATTTTCAATTCGTGATGTCCAAAATAAAAAGCATAGGCTCGCCGACACTTGAGGTACAGTTCTCGCCATTGAGATCTCAGCATGACTCGAATCGGGGTTATGAAATTTTCTAGCGTCGATTTGTAAAATACCTAATAAAGTTGGACTATTACCTAACTGATGGTATTGCTACCGTCTGCAAGGACGATCTTTTGAAAAATAAATGTGAGTATCGATTACAGGTACTCTAATTCACATTTCAATTGTATATTAACTGATCATGGCCTGCATATATAACAAAATGGCACAACTTTCATCTTGCATCACTTGCATATCATCGTCGAATTGACAGGACAGGGTTTCTCGCTGGTTGCACAATTGTTCCTAATTGGGAAAGTCTTGTTCTTGTTTTGTTCTACAGGACGTGTAAGCTCACATTTCCATCACTCTTACAACAGGAAAACTGCAGGCACGTTTCAGCAATAGATTCATGTTTTGCGCATAGTTGTGAAATTGGAGATGTAAATCATTTCCGCTTTCGGCCATTTTGGAATCTTATTGATGGTTGCGCAGAAGGTGGAATTCATATATCGTGTTCAAAATGTACTTTGTCGTGAGTATAAGCACAGAATAGGAATTGGCGATCTTAATTCTTCTGCTACAATGTAATTGTCCTTTAGGAAAAGTTACTGGTAACAATAGACAGAAATTTCATTTTGATTGAAGCCAGATACTGGAAATTAGATGTAGTAAGGGGCGGAAAGTACATATTGAGGACATACTATTGAAGTAAAAAGATAGATTATTGCAAACTACAAAAATTGAAGGCAATCAAGATCTAGTAACTGGGAGCGCTTTAGGTATAAATAGAAGAAGGCTACTTTTAAAAGTAAGACGCGTTGGTTTCGAATACATCCCCAGCCAAAGAGTAAGTCTGTCTAGTTCTAGTTCATATCCTAAATCGGCTTTATCTTCACCGTTTCAAATCCATCAGGAGAGCTTGACCTAGGTACAATTGAAAGTGCTGCTTGGCATTGCAGTTGTACGGCTACTGACACCAATCCCCTGCATTTCCCGCATATTTAATTTTTGGGCAACACGAAAATGTCACACAATCAATGCAATAGCTCCTTCAAATGTGCTAACTTTAGTTGCGAGGTGAAATTAATTTATTTCTAGAAGATAAAACAAGAACTTGAGATTGACAATTATTGGAGTCACTAATTTCTGCCAAGAATAACGAAGCTCAAATATTTGTGACATTCTCAAATAGATGAGTTCAATTTGGCGTGCTTGAGATGCCTAAATGGTCGATTACATGTGCAGATCAGATTTAACATTTCTCTTGCACCTAGGATACAAGATCAGAGATACTGAGGGATCACCTAGATAATTTTTCAGTACAGCGTAGTCCCCTGAACTTGCAGAAATTTCAAAATTTACGAGAGTAGTAACTTTTGTTTCTGCGGTTATTATACGTTCATACCGAGTGCCACAATGTAAGTTTTGTATTCTGTATTGAATTTTTGATGATGTATGTTGTGGCCTATTAATGAAAAGCTTAATTTACAATTGCTATTGCCAATCTTAGTTGCGTTTTGCATTCCAATATACGCATACTGCATACTCAAAAAGAGAGCAAAAGTATCATTGAAAAGTCATCACAGGTTCATGGGTTGGTTGGATTTTTCTAGGGGTTAGGAAGGATCCACATATTGAGAGATTTCTCAGATGATTTGGATAATGTAGTTGGATTTTTCTTACGAATTTTTTGAAATTTGCGGTTTGTTTATATATATTCTCAATTTTTGTAAATTGTTCGCGAAATTTTTCATATCCTTATGTTCGCTTGGTTTCACTCTACATTTGGTAACTAAGAAATTGCTATATTGGAGTACGAATAGAAGAGAACAGTTTCCTTGCGAACATGTCTAAACTATAGACCTCTTAATATACCAGCAAAGCTCCTCACAGCTCCTGGTTAAGGGAAACTCTCTGCGGTACTTATATGAAGATCGAACTTGGATCCTTTTTACCAAAAGAAGCAAGTTGCAAGACCTTAAGTGACAAGTTGCGAGAGATAATATATTTAGAGATATAGTAATACCGTGTGTATGCATCGAAGGTAGATGAAAAATAGTATCTAATTTTTATCATAGGCAGATGGTCCAAGATAAGCGAGAGATATGAAGAATCTCGGGCATATCAAATATGTAGGATAGTTAGATTTTATCGACGATGGCTCAGGGTTCTGGTAGAGGTATATATCCAGCAAGCTGGACGTCTTAAAATTTGTCATGTATGAAAAAAAAATTGAAAGAATACACTAACCGTACTTAATGGAAACAGTTTCCAATATCAGGTACAGCGTCAGGTGATATTTCCGCGACATGCCAGTAATACTGGGTAATAAGTTGATTAAGCGGTGATACCAACTATTAGATTTTTATTTGAGGATCACGATACTTTTAGAAGATGATTCTTCCGCTAATTGTCAATATTGTGCGGAAGAAGCCTGAGATGACTATCAGTCAACGGAGTCAACGCCTGCCAGGCAAAAGCAAAGTGAAGTTGACGCAGTCAGTCGAGAAATCCTGGTATGGCAGGAAATGCAATGCATCAAATGCAGGAGGAAGTTCCGCAGCAACGTTATCGAGCCAATGAATTGGTGCGATAAGCGTTTATCAGACGAGCTTACGTCAGCAGACATAACTGATATCCCGATAGTGCGGGTGGAAACTGGTTCCAGGATGCCAAAATGGGCACCGGCAAATACAAATATTTCTGGGCAAAATGTATGGGGATAGAGGAGGTTGACAAGTAGCGGTTCAGGGGTTGGAGCCTAAGCCAAACGGAGGAAGGTTACAGCGAGCAATGAGGCAGCAGGCTACAAAGAATTAACTGGGTTTGTGAGTTAGCGAGACAGAATCAAGTTTTCACAGCCAAAAGTGTAAGCTGAACAAGCAAGAGAAATCGACAGAGTCCACGAAATCAACGATGTCAAAATGACAGTAGGCTAGGAAATAATGGAAAGCTGGTCCCTGTATGATCCGAGTATTTTTGCGGCTTGTTTCCAGACTGTAGTTACAAAGATTGGCAAAACATTATTGGCCGCGGAAGACGTTATCTGCTATCATTCTGTATGGATGTTCAATGAAAGTTGGCCCGGAAAAATTGGGGATACAAAAGTAAAGAATGGGAGGCGTGGTCAGGAACAATTGCTATTCCGACAGGCCGAGTTGAGTTGCTATAATAACCGAAGAGCTTCACTTAGGAATTTGCTATACAGCGGAAGTCAGGTAGAGTTGGCAGAATAGTATTTGAAATTGTAAATTTATTTTGGGACTATTTTGGCTGAGTTGATTTTAGGACACTTTCTTTTTTCTTAACTTTTTCTGATCCTGGAAAGAAAACCAAGGCAAGAATAGTGAAACTGGCTGGCACAAGGATTGATCACGTATACGGAACCTCACTAACAATTAAATCACATCTCGTTGACAAACAAACCATATCGATACCCATTTTATTCATTTTCACGTACATTCAATACCAAAAACTCACATTCCCAGTAGAGTTCTAAAACAAAGCTACACTACAAGATTACTGATTTATTGAAGTTTCGATAAAATGAATATCATCTCAAACTACAACCCCCCTGGGTCTCCCACAAACAGCCATACACCGTCCACAACGTCGACACTGGCAGCCGCACATACTTCCGCTTCGTCTTCGTACCAACGCAAGTTCCATTTCCATCCCACCAGAACCACTGCCTCTTCCATTGCAAGCAACAACCACCAGCATCACCACCACCACCACAAAGACAAACAGACGACTTCGCTCAGAGCCCTTTTGGCCGATGAGGTAGAGAACATCGAAGGACTCTGGAGAATGTACAATAGGGCAAAAGAGTCGCTACCATATAAGGCTCGAATGGAAAACTTGACCTGGCGAATGATGTACATTACCAATAGACGACTGGAAGTCACGAAAGAGAACGTCAACATGAATATCAACATAAAAATGGAACACGGTCTTGAGAATTATGAAAACTCCAATGACTTTCGTGAAAACTCAGTGTCACCTTCATTGGATCCAGCAGCTGAGGACTTTGACTATGTAGCACATATTCGTAAGATGGGACAGAATAATGTAGAAAACGATGCCGATTCTGAAAATGACAACAACAATATCAATAACGAAGATCCCAACGATGCTGTTAACTTCAGAAAGAGACCGGCTGACTTCTCTCCCATGATTTCCAGCAATGCTGGAGCAAGTCCCGTTATAGGCATCCACTCCAACTTATCGATGTCGTTGAATCAAGAGAAGTTGAGAAGTCAGAGCCACAGTCGTTCTCAAACTCAGAATCAAAATGTACATCCCTTACGAACGAATTTCCAGTCTCAATCCTTGCCTTCTCAGCATCATGCACTCAACGACTTAGATCATTCGGATCATCGGAGCCAGTCCAACAGTATTCCAGACCACCACAACGACCTTTACGACCACAACCACGACGACCACGTGCATCTTGACAATCACCATCACCATCACCTTGACCTGCTTCAACTGGGACAACATGGCATTGGAGAGTCTTCAGCTTTTGAGTTTTCTCTCGATCCGTTGGCTTTTGAGGGCCCCAACAACAATTACAACGATGACATCAACATGGATATAATTGGAAATGGTTCTAATAGTAGATTCGACGATATGGACGAGTACCATACAAGAAACCCCACTCTTCATAGTCAAACTATTGGACCTACCAGCATTCTCCATAACTACAATGATCATCACCATAGTAATAGTAACAATACCAATAGTAATTCTCACTATGGACACAACAGCGTAGTGTCGGTAGTGGCGACACCTTCGAACCTCTTGAGGCACGACAACTCCATCATAAGTTTACCTGATTTCAGTCATAACTCGATTACTCTTCATCTGCAACACCAGCAGCCCCCTTTGAGTCGCTCAATAACGCAAACTCCTACTAATTATTCTCGATCTTCGAACGGAAATGACACTTTCCAGTTCAACCCCTCCTTTTCTGGCGTTCAGCAGTCTCCGGGACTCGATTTTCCAACTCCTCAGCTCAACAACCAGCCTTTTGCGGACTCGTATTTTGACAGTATTGGCTCGGGAAGCATTCCTAATAAGAAAGGTTCGTTTCCCAAACAATTGAGCTTCACTGGACTGGAGACTGAGACTACTCCGCATTCACTTCCTTCTCAGACCACGCTTACCAGCTGGAGATCTTCTGTAGATAAGCCAGAAAAGGTATCCAAGCCTTCAGCGAAGAAGTCCAAGTCGGAAAAGTTCAAGGGCTCATCTGAAAAGCCGAAAGCAAAGAAGACATCAAGTCCCGCGGAAACTCCACGGTCTCAGGGTGGACAGCTCAAGAGCTCACAATCGACTACTTCGTTGTCTTCGATGCAGCCGGGAGTTTCTTGTACGAATTGCCACACTCAAACAACACCCTTGTGGAGAAGAAATCCACAGGGCCAGCCATTATGCAACGCCTGTGGTCTTTTCTTGAAGTTACATGGAGTTGTTCGTCCTTTGAGTTTGAAGACAGATGTCATCAAAAAGAGACAAAGAAATACGAACCCTAAAAAGTCCATCAGTGGCTCCAGTAAAGACAAGGACGGCGATGACTTGAACCCTACTTCTATCTGCAAAAGCGACACGAAGATGATTAGAAACCTCGTAGCGGGAGGGAGCGATAGTTCCGATACTCTCACGGGTGATGGAGAAGACTTGAAGTTTGAAACTCCAATCTTGCTTTCATCCAAGAAGAAACCAACCAGAAGTTCCTCTGTAGCTTCTTCTTTGACTACGACCCCCAAAAAAGCTTCCAAACCGAAAAGTACAAAAGTTTCGCCTAAAAAGGTCTCTGTAAAGAATGAAAAAGATTTCTCTTTAAAGAGTGAAGGGGAAGATTATGTCAATGCAGACCGCGATTCCGATTTCATCAATGTGCTCAACTCAGTTGACCAGAACTTGCCGCCAGCCCATGGCAATCTGGAAAACCAAAACATGGACCAACATCTCATGAACAGCAATGGGGATAACCTTGAAAACGCTGGAGAACAAAATAGTAATAACTGGGACTGGCTAAGTATGACATTATAGTCATTCGACTTCTATCATTACTATTTTTCGTCACTAAATTTGTTAGCTGGTATTACCAATTTTCTCCATTAATTCATATACATCACTCCTTTCTTCAATTCACAGCTCATGGTCTCCAAAATGTTCAATGCTATTACAAAAGTTACGGAAATTGGCGTCACTGTGCTACCAAAATTGAAATCTCCAAAAAAACGTTTACAATTCATTCGCTTACAATTATCTTCAATTCTTGTTTGTTTAATTAGTTCTGTCCAGTAACAAAACTTAGACCTCTCACTTAATAAATGCTTATAGAGACGACAGAGGGAGATGATCTTATAATGTAGAATATATAAAAGGATGAGAGAAAAAGATAGACATCACATTATGATAGTCTCATTTTGCACCCGATCACGTGATGAAGTCATCACCAAATTTCTATTTTCTCCACGAAGTAAGCTGTTTTGCAATTTATCAGTTGTATAGGTTCACACAAACATTGCAAAATGGCAATTCCCACTGTATACAGATACCCCAGGGTGATTATCCAATATTGTGCCAAATGCAAGTGGCAAAATAGAGCGTTGTGGTATCTACAGGAGTTGCTTCAGACATTTCCAGAAACTATCCAGGATATTTCTATCCAGCCTATCTATGACCAACCAGGTGTGTTTGGTATAGTTCTTGTCAAATCAGAGAGCGATGTCCCGGAGATGGTGTATCAGAGAAAGTTTAAGTCAGCTGAATTGGCTATTAAGTATGGAGATAAAGACGGACTGCAATCTGAAGACTACTACTACGAGGGATTTCCAGATGCGAAGTTCATCAAGATCTTGATCAGAGACAAGTTGGGTAAAGAAGTCAAGTTGGGTCTTCATGTAGAAAAAGATGCCAGCACTAACTTTTTGACCAGCAGTAATAGCAAGGATAAAGATGTGAAGGATTACAAAGATATTGACACAATAAACGGTAAGATCGAGTGTCACGATTGCAAACTTGAACAATAAGGATATGAATATAAATTATTTATAAGATATATCAAGAAGAAAGACACTAATAAAACAGAGAACACAATTGCCATTGTGACCAAAATAAAGAAAATTCAAACTCTGCACAAGAACTATAGTAGTTACAACAGATTCCAAATAGCCATATATCATCACATACCACATAGGATCAGTTGAAGATATAAATAGTATCATTTACCATATAATATGACAAAATACAGAGCCGTTAAGCCCATCAAGAGCTAGTACAGAACAAGAAGCTCTCAGGGGTAAAACAAGAATTGAAACTAAAAGATATCAAAGTTTTTCAATTGAAAACTACTCTATGTCTTCGTTTCCAAAGCGAACAGCGTAGTTTTGATCTGCCACCTCATCCCAGCCACTGGAAGATACTACGTAGGGCAAGGAAGAGGCAAGAGAGCCAAAGAAGTTGGCGTTGTTGGGCAAGCCAAGCAAGCTCTGGTACTGTTTGATAACAAATGTAGGCGATACATTGCGGCCCTGATGTCTGTTTCCAAATGGCTGTTGTTGGTTCTGGTCTGCAGGAGGATTGGTAGTGTTGTTATTTGACAACTGGTTGATTTCCTTTGTGATTTGTTTCCATTTGTGTTTTTCGCCTGCTACCAATAATTGCTTTAAGATCTGGACATCCTGAGCCGTGAACTTGTTCGCGATATTGTTATTGCTGGAGTTGCTATTACTATTGGCATTGTTGCTGGCAATACTGTTCGCGGCACTGTTGGCATTGCCCTGAATATTGGACGCACTGCTAGTAGAAGAGCCGCTGGCGTTATTCTGGTAGCTATAAGCAGCATTTTGCTGATTACCCGGGCCCGGAGGAGGTAAGATTGTGTGCTGCTGCTGCTGCTGGTGTTGTTGTTGTTGTTGGTGTTGGTGTTGGTGTTGTTGTTGTTGTTGTTGAGGAGTCTGTTGGTACGAGTAATCGCCCAAGTACTGCTGATTGGAGTTGGCGGCGTTGCTGTTGGAATACATGTTGGGACTGTTTGGAATGGTAGTTGTAACGTTGGCCTCGAAATAAATCATGCTCTAAGCAACGAGAAGGAGAGCAGACGCAACAGAAAAAAGGAGGGTGACTGTGATTCGCCAGTCGTGATAGTTCCCAATACGGAGACACGAAATTGCGGTTGGTTGGAAAGACTTCTAGAGTTTACCTGTATTTCCAAAGATTGATATGTCTTCAATTTGTCAATTTTAGATATTGCTGGATGTTTTGAGTTCTTAGAATTAAAGAAAATTTGAAGTTTTGCTTGTTTTGATGTGAACGATCGTTGTGTTGCAAGTAGACTCAATATGCTAATCCAGTTCTGACGTTCTACCAGAGGTTCTTCGACTCTGTCAATCGCTCTCTAAGGAAAGATGAAGAAAGAAGGAACACAGAAAAAAACTTAATCAATCTAAATGACACTTTTCAAGGCGGACTGGAGGAGTTGGAGATCTACTGCCTGCAGGATTACGATATGAAGAAAAGTGCGACCCCGAAAAGTTCAACCTCGTAAATGGAATAACAATGAGAGATGAGATAGAATAGCGGAATGTAGAGGAAGCTATGCATATCTAGATAGACAAATTTATATTCTTATGTATGGACGTACTTATTGACGGAGTTATTGGATAAATGTATGAATCACTTTACGCAATCAGGGATCGGATGGCCCTAAAGTTGCCCTAAATTGCGATCCTAGACGAACATAAAAAATACGCAGGATACATAATAAACATCATACGAACCACAACATACATGATACATAAATAATAAACAAACACATATAATATGAAAATACAGAATACATTGAACAACGCAATTATACGACTATATGATATTGCAATTGATACAACACCTATATAACTACAACACTCTGTATATGTCCTTTTACTTCGAATCTAGCGTATATGTACAAACTAACTGTTATTTCGTTTCATCTGTACTAAATGGTCGCTAAGCGAATCGGGACAATCTTCGCACCATAATAAGCCTAATTTTTAGCACTCCAGAAAGTACAGTGTATATGCGATTTTTGGTGAAATATTATCGCCACCAACTGCTGGCTATCACGAGACTGGAAATCCCTAGATAACCAGGTGTTGTGACCCAAGAAGTACGCTGCCTACCATTTCAAGATCAGGTTTTAGACCAGGTATTATCTGGGGCTACTTAACACCGTTTTTGGGCAACTCACACCCGAAACTCCCTGGAGCTGGCAAGTCTGTTGGATTAATAGAATTCAAAGATGACCAACCGTAGCAAGTAATGGATAATACAGAATCGAATAGAGCCCCTTCTATAGCATTTTCTAAACCACGCCTGTATCTGTATGTGTATGTTTTATATCCGGGGTTGTGCACCCAGACGATAATATAAAGTTGACCCCACCATTGTAAAAGAAGGCTGCAACTCTGTATTCAACACGAAATCCCAGGAACCAATAAGATGCAACCAATGAATAGTTTACTGACAATAAATACAGATCAATTTTTATAGCTATAACCTTAACAGTAAACTACTCTATCTAATCCTCTTCGTACTCATCATCATCATCATCTTCTTCCATGATCTCGTCTTCATCTTCCTCATCCTCTGACTCGGTATCAATGATAGAGTATGTGATCTTTTTCTTAGCCCTCTTTGCTGGCTTGTTGTCCAGCTCGACAACTCCCAACTCTTCAAGCTCATTCATAAGTGCAGCCAGCTTGCCAGGTTTGGGTTTGGAATATTTCTTAGTAGCAGGCTCGTCCTTGAGAATGGGCGCAGCCTTCTTTTTCGGTGTCGGTTCATTACTCAACCCCAAAAGAACATCGTCCTCACTGTCACTGAACAAATTGACTACAGGGTTACTCTTGGTAATGCTTGGAATTGGCGAACTTGAACTGGTAGAGAAGAAAGATAGAACGTCAGGCTTTTCCTTCTTGACCTCTGTCTTGACCTTGACATCTGGAACAGGAGTAACAGACTTGGATCTACTACTAGCTGCCTTCTTCCTAGGAGGTCCAGAATCGTCTTCCTTCTTTACACTGGGCTTTGTGGCTGGCTTTCTAGTTCTCTTTGCTGTTCTCTTGGTGCCCTTGGTAGGAATCATTTCCATTCTTTCTTTCAAGTCTGCTTCCAAGAATTTTTCCCATTCTTCTACAAACACATCCAAATCATGATTCCACAAATCTTTCGCAGACTTCTTCAACAAATCATTCAACTCTTGCTCCTTTTCATCTCTCTGCTGCAACAACTTCTCGTATCTTTCTCTGGTCAATGACCAAATGGACATTCCCAACAAATAGTCATAATGAGAATAGATGGTCTCAGGCTTGTGCTCGTTATCTTCGTTGCCACCTTGAATACCTCCAATTAATAAACGACTCACGTCTCCAACCTCAGCTTCTTCCTCTTCAATATCTTCTTCTGCAGCCAAGAATAAGGAGTCGTTACCAGTTTCAGTAACTGGCTTGTTGTTCTTACTGAATTTGACAAATTTGTGGTCTTCCAAACTTTTTACCAAGTCTACTCTCTTCTTGTTCGACACAGACAATTTTTTGTCTATAATCATCTTGACAAATCTTGCTTGTTCACTAAATTTCGTAAGTTGGTTTTGCAATTCGTCCATCATGTAATCCTTACGCTTTTGGTAGTACTCCAATCTGACATAGTAATAATCACGTAATATCTCTTGGGCGCTCGAGTAACGCTTGATTCTACCCTGAGGATCAAATGCAACCATGTTGGACATACTGATAGAAGAAATCAACTTGAACTTTTCCAATAAACCAACCTTGAGAGCCTTAGCCATTTCCTCATTAGACATTTTGATTACAAAGCGAATACTTAGCCCATGCTGCTCTTCCATATCCTTGATCCAAGCTGGTGTTTTTTCATTACCCAAACCGGCCAATAAGAACTCTTTGACGTTATTTGTCCAGGTCTTGACTGGAATTTCAGTAATCTCAAGCGTAGTTTCATCTATCTGCTCAATCTTACCGAGAACCTTGTATTTGTCTGGACCATTGGGCTCAACTGTACCTTCCCAACCCTTGAACCATGGCTCCATGTCTTCCATTGCCTCTCCACCCATAAGTCTTTTGATATTATCGACTAAATCAAGCGGATTGTAACTGGGAATGTTCGTAGACCAACCAGTACCAATACCTTCTGAACCATTAACTAACAACATTGGAATTACCGGCAAATACCATTCAGGCTCAACCGACTGTTCATCATCCTGAACATATGTATAGATGGGGTCATCCAATGGATTGAAAATAGCTCTGGTGATCTTGGAAATTTCGGTGAAAATATATCTCGCGGCAGAGAAATCCTTACCACCAGCAGCACGGGTACCAAAAGCACCATTTGGCTTCAATAGGTTGATATTGTTGGAGCCTATGAAGTTCTGGGCTAAACCAATAATTGTCTGGACCAAAGACTGTTCACCATGGTGGTATCCAGTTTTCTCGGACACATAACCTGACAACTGGGCCACTTTGATTTCCAGCTTCAAGTTTCTTTTGAAACAACCATACAATACTTTACGTTGACCAGGCTTAAAACCATCCAATACTGATGGAATAGATCTGACATTATCAGCAATAGAGAATAAAATCAATTCCTGGTTAATGAAATCACTAATTGGAATCTCGGTCAAATTAGGATCCAAATGCGTTCCTGGCTGGAAACCCTGCAACCATTCTTTTCTTTCATCCGCTTTCTTCTTAGAGAAGGCTAAATCGATATATTGCTTGTCGTCTTCTTGTAAGGCGTGGAACCTCTTCAAATGCTTATCCAACGCAGCAAAGTATTGACGAGCTTCAAGCGGAGTTGAAGTACCCAAACCCTTATAATACTTATGCGACCAACGTGAGTTTCCGCCTTCTCTGTCACGCCAGGCTTCAAACTCAGGCATGTTGTAGAAGGGAATCACTTCTTTGCCACCTCCGCGCTTCTTTATGGTGACTTTGATGATGGGAGTAACAAACTCTAACAAAAAGCCAGGGATATTCAACAAACCTGGGAAACTTGTTTCCAAGAAGTTGATGATCAAACCCTTGATATGTGACCCATCTTGATCCTGATCGGTCATGATCATTATGTGTCCGTATCGTAAGGTTTTGGCATTCTCTGGAGTATACACTTTTTTATGTTGCAAACCAACAATCTGCTTCAAAGCATTGATCTCCGTGTTTTTGGCAATCTGATCAGCAGAGGCTTCTCTGACGTTCAAGAGTTTACCACGCAACGGGAAACAACCGTAATAGTCACGCCCTACAACAGCCAAACCAGACACAGCCAAAGACAAGGCAGAATCTCCCTCTGTCAAGATAAGAGTACACTTGTTGCCTTCTCTAGTTCCAGCCTTATTGGCATCTACTAGCTTGACTTGACCCTTGATTCTCTGTTTCTTGGACCCATCAGCTTTCTGCAATGCCTTGTCTTCGTTTGCATTGGAAATGTCACGTATCTTGTCGACAATACTAGTCTTCAAAATTTTATTGATGAACTGGTCACTTATGACCAATTTCTCACTGGGTTTTCCACCAAACTGAGAAACACGAGTGGTCAATTGTTCCTTAGTCTGAGACGTAAAGGCTGGGTTTTCGATCAAGCAATTGAGAAACAAAAACATGTTGTTCCTGACTTCCTGCGGCTTGATCATCAACTTCTTCTTGCCCTTTTCCTTCTTGGACAAAGTCTCTACAAGTTTACTGATTATTTGGTCCGATACATATTTGACATGTGTACCCCCAGAGGTGGTAGCAATAGAATTGACGAAACTGACTTGATTGAAGGAACCGTCGCTGACGGCAAAAGCCAACTCCCATCTGTCGTTGAACACTTCGTGGACTACAGTGGTGTACTTTGTTCCATTGTGCTCTTCCAAGGCTGTATCAGGTGACCTTTTCTTGATGGCATTGACATACATTTCGACGTAGCTCTTGAAGTTACGCACGTTCAACTTCTTGTCGTTGAGGTAGATATTGCAGTCCTTGACAGTACCACACAAATCGTAAACTCTACGTCTCAAAACCGACAAGATCTCTTCGTCTAGTGATTCCATACCGAACTTGGAAAGATCTGGTTTGAACGAAACCTTGGTGAACTCTTTCTTCGTCTTCAATTTGGTGATCTTGGGCTTTGTAACTTGTGACATGTTGCTTGTCCACGTCTGTTTGTATGATAATTCCGTGTTCAAGTCGGCCGTTTCCAACTGGAACTCGGTGGAAAATATATTGCATAATTTTGCACCAAACCCATTCCTACCACCGGTAACTTTCTTTTCGTCGTCGTCATAGTTGGAAGAGGTCAACAAGTTGCCGAAAATCAATTCGGGGATATAGATCTTCTCCTTTTCGTGGATTTCTATAGGAATTCCTTTTCCGTCGTTCATCACCTGGATGGTATTGTTCTCGGGATCAATTTTGACCCGGATGTTCTTCATAGTGGGATCTCTGATCTTGTTGTCCGCGGCATTCACAAGAATTTCGTCAAAGATCTTGTAGAGTCCCGGTACTATAGAAACTTCCCTGTATACCATTTCGTCAGTTCCTTCATCGTAGCTCCACATCTCTGTAATCGTTCTCTCCACCGAACCGATGTAGGTGTCTGGTCTCTTCAAGATATGCTCCAATTGGGAAAGTTTTTGATACGTTTCCGAAGCATTCAGCTTGGACTTGGTCCCATTGGTCGAGTCTGTGGACAGAAGCGGTGTGTTCGTGGCATCAGATAAGGGGGTCTTTGATTTCGCAGTCTTGCCTTTACTAGTTGATTTAGACGATTTTGAGGACTTCGAAGACTTGGAAGATTCACTTACAAAATCCTCTGAACCGTCTGAGTAGTAGTCGGACTCAGGTGTCGACTCGTCAAAGTCAGACATGTTCAATGAAGTCCAAGAAGAGTACAATAGATAATGAAAAGATAAGGAGTAACCAGTAGAAAAAGTCTGATCTGAGTTATGAGTATTTTCTGTTTACACTGAAGGATGATTTCGTGCGCGTCGCGCATCCGATGAAATGTAAGGCAAAGTCATATAGAGATTCTGCCAGGTAGAAATACAAGATAATAGTATGATATAATAATGAAGTAGGTAAATATATATATGAAAGCAATATTGTGAATCATGTGTCATGACAATATATACGGTAATGTAATAATTACTAAATTGTTAGCTCTATATATGTAACTTCTTGCTGCTAGAGTTGCAGAATGTAACTCTGATTGATCTCCTATGTAATTCACTGTTGCATCAGCTGCTATGTATCGAGAGTGAATAAGTCAGAGACATATAATGCTCATCATCATCATTAATCCATCTTCTCCAATTCTCTATTCTCACACCTTCTTCTTGTTCTTTAGCATGTCTCGCTGTATCAGCTCAAACTCATCCTCACCTACTTCGCCTCTACCTCTCTTTTTGCCCTTCTTATCCACATACTTGGACTCCAAAGTATTGATCAAGTCATCCAAACGATTAGCCTGGCGACTTCTGATTAACGCACCCAAATCAGATTCTGTCCGAAGCTTACGTTTACCTTTATCTTTAATCATCTTCTCCAACTCTTCGGCCTCTTTAGCTTCTTTGGCCAACTTCTTCAACATCTGGCGCACTTTCGTTTTTCTCAGCTTCTTGTACTTCTCCCACGACTTGAGAGTCTGAAGATCAAGAGACTCTTCCATGTCCGGAAGCTCCAGCTCAATGATCTTGAAAGCCCTGGCCTCCTCTTCCTCGGTGAATTCCAAATGGGGGATGAGCTCAAACAACTTTAAAAAGTCTCCCTCGTAGTAAACAAAGTTGGAGATGATATCCTGCTTTTCTTCCTCCGAGTCTTGGTACTTGAGTTTGTCTTCTTGGATCATATCTATGGTGATCTTGTCGTTTAGAGAATCAAAGTATTCTTTCCAGTTGAATCCATCTTCTTCATCCATGTCGAATTCGGCTAAATTGCCCGTTTGGTCGTAGCGCAGTCTACGTATTCCATCGCTAAGAATGCTGTATGAAAACTGGACTTTTGCAAAGAAATCCTGTTCAACTTCTGGTTCAGTCTGATTCTGTTGAAGTTTATCTGGATGATATTTCAAACAGAGCCGTTTATATGCTCGTTTTATTTCAATGGGAGTGGCGCTTTTTTCCACCAGTAACACCTCGTAAGGATCAATATCTGGAAAAGGAACACCCATAGTGTAGTTTTGTAGTTGGAGGAAACTAATAGTAGTCAATTAAGTTACTATGTTAGTGTTAGTAAGAATAAGAAGAACAAGCGAAAATGACGTCCATATGCAGGCACATAGTAGACATCCGAACTACTCAAATATGAATATCTAAGGATGGATATGTAACTAGGGATTATGATGAAAGACGGGTAAGAAATTGGTAAAAACCTCTCAGTATCTGTTACTAGATACAATTACATTAGTAGATATCTAGGAAAATCATACAACAAATTACAACAATAATCGTATTTCACCTTTAAAATTGTCTCATTTCCTTTTTGAATTAGCTGCAAAATGTCGCACGACATACGACACAACCATTTAAACCAACATGCTAAACTAAATTGCTCTTATTTAACTCTACAACGTTGATAATATCAAACAATATCAAGAACAATATAATATTATACACCAAAGCGAAACTAAAGTACAATTTAAAATACACTATAAAAATACACAAAAGAATGAAAAGTTTTTACAATTTTCACGAATTCACTTCTTGTCACCGCCTCTGGCCATCTCTTTCCATTGCTCGATTTCTCTGTATGCTCTTTCCAACTCCTGCTTCAACTTTTCGTTCGAGGCACTCAACTCGCTGACAGCCTGTTCCGTCAACAATTTTTCCAAAGTCCATTTTTCGATGTTGTTGTTTTCGTTTTCCTTCAATCTCTTGATATATTCTACGGCTCTCTGTAAAATCTGTGCCTTGTTGGTATCGTTCGTTGGTATTAAAGCTGCCAACTCCTTGATTCCATGATTGATCGACTCACGTCTTCTTCTTTCCACTTCCTTGTGGTTTTCACGTCTTTGTCTGTGCCATTCGTCTGAGCCGTGTTGCGGCTTGTTGGAAGGAGGTAAAGTAGTGGGCTGGAATGGACCCGAGGAAGCAGCCTGAGCTCCAGCTGATGCCTGCTGAGCTGCGGCTTGCTGCTGTTGTTGTTGCTGCTGTCTAAAAGCATTCTGGAAGGCTGCATGTTGTAAATGCTGTTGGGCAGCTGACGTCGAGTCAGATGACGAAACAGCTGCAACAGCAGCAGCAGCAGCTTCGGCAGCTGAGAGCGACGAATCGTCGCCGTCCTTAGTCGAATTCTTGGAGTAAGAAGATTGCTGGCCCAACAATTCCGAGTCAATGGCAATGTCGTGTTTCTTGTCGTCGACCTTCTGCTTCTTGTCGTCCAACCCGTGATGTTCGTCTGATTCTCTCTTAGGCATTCTATAAAGGTTAGTTCCAGGTCTATGAGGCTACAAAAAAGACACGGTGCTAAATAGTGAGCAACAAGTAACAAATCAAAACATTGAACAGTAAGAAAAACAATAGTTCGAATATCAACAATATGGATAACAACAGTACCAATTCGGAAATGTCTTCGTTGATTAGGCCTCTTGAACAAGATACCTTTTTGAAAAACATACTGGTAATGGTACTATTGTTTGTAGTGATATTTTTGATGTTCGCTATTGCGCATGTTTTCTTTTATATTGCTTTGTTTCCATTTTTCACTTTCACTTTCTACCCAAGCCCGTCGCTCCGACATCAGAGGTTATGATATTCCAATCATACGATTAGATGATAATCATGCTACTGTTTGCAATCATCGTTGCGAATCACGAGGTAAAAGACATGTGGCTTACACCTTGATGACTATCAAACAACAACAACTTCAAAACAATAAACAACAACAAATCACAACTCGGCGCCATTCTCAAAACAACACTGCTATCGTTGTCCGTTTCTTTTCAATACATACTTAGTGGTAGTCGTAGGCTGGTTGTAGTTGTAGATACTGGTGAGTCTCACTGGTGCACCTGCTAATCACGTTATATATGGAACCTGATTACTGTTGTGAGGAAGAAAGCTGATAAAAAAAATGGTGGGAATCACGAGGATTTTACTCACATGGTTCCAAGGTGATGATCCTGGGTCATGAGGAGGTTGTGGCCGGGTAATTGGGAGTGTGCTCACCAAAACTGGAAGTGATGAACCGCACGTGTCATTGGCTGGCCGTGTAGATCACCATGCAAGCTGCACGTGAGCAGAAAACCACACTATTCGACAATGCGAGGCTCCTTCATGCATCAAACAAACAACGCCAATGACAACTTGCACGTGATTATATAGTGCTGATTGAAAATAATATAGGATATTTCCGGAAACTTCCACCTCAACTAAAATGAGAAATGGTACCAAATTATTGTCTCCACTTCAGTTTGTGGCTACGATAGACTACCCAACAAGACATCAGGAATTAGGGGTTATCAAAGTATATAGGTACCAGCAGATTTCAAGTTGAACAAGAATTTAGATACTTCTCCAGTGATTAATACAAGTCCATATCCATTAATCCAAGACCCTAGTCCAGAAAAGGAAAACCGGTCTCTATATACAAGATCCCATTTACAATTCCATGTCGTTAATTACTTTCGAATGAATGCTGGACAACGATATACCAATACGAACATACAAGATATCATAGCAATTTGGTGATAATAACGTGCTTAGGCATGGGCATCATATAGATAATAGACGGAACTCAGATTTGCCACAGATTTCAAATCATTACCTAGTCGACAGTTTTTGTAGCGTGATTGTCAATTATTCTCAAATTTAATTTTGCACCCATTTTTTTTGTATCTTAAACTCATATTCACTTTTTACCTTTAGGGAAGAATCCAGTTTTTATTTCATTGCATAGTGGAAATAGCCCCACCCCATCTAGGTAGTATTCCTGATGTAATTTCTCAGCCCACCTCTATTACGCCGAGTTTCTGTCTAACCGCATATCCTACACATAATTGGTAGGATCCCCAGGTTGTGAGCCAACTAAAAAGAACCATTCATGCGTTTAAACATACCACACATTCAATCTTTTCTACCAGTCCATCACGAACTGATGGAAAATGCCTTCAGACGGCCACAGGCTTCGTACAGACACAGTACTAGCTAATAAGCAACTAAACACGACTTTTTCTATAAATAAGTACACATCTTCGCGCACACCAACTTTTCGCAGCCATTGAACTGTAATTTTTCACACTGATCATACTACACTGAGTAACAATCCAAAAATCAATATACCATTCCATATATACACTTTCCTATAACAATGGATTCAACATCAGAGGTTACTCTAGGAAGGTTCCTATTTGAACGACTCCACCAATTGCAAGTCGACACCATTTTCGGCTTGCCAGGAGACTTCAATCTTTCCTTATTGGACAAAGTGTATGAAGTTCCGGAAATGAGATGGGCTGGAAATGCCAACGAATTAAATGCCGCCTATGCAGCCGACGGTTACTCCAGAATCAAAGGGTTATCATGTTTAGTTACCACTTTTGGTGTTGGTGAATTGTCAGCTTTAAATGGAGTAGGAGGTGCGTATGCTGAACATGTTGGACTTCTTCATGTCGTTGGAGTTCCATCCATATCTTCACAGGCTAAGCAATTGTTGCTACATCATACCTTGGGTAACGGTGATTTTACCGTTTTTCACAGAATGTCGAATAGCATTTCTCAAACTACAGCTTTTCTCTCAGATATCACTATTGCACCAGGTCAAATTGATAGGTGCATCAGAGAAGCTTATGTTCACCAACGACCAGTCTATGTAGGATTACCAACAAATATGGTTGATCTTAAAGTTCCTTCAAGTCTCTTAGATACCCCTATTGACTTGAAGTTGAAGCAAAATGATCCTGAAGCTCAGGAGGAAGTTGTTGAAGCTGTTTTGAACTTGGTTTCCCAAGCTACAAACCCTATTATCTTGGTTGATGCTTGTGCTCTCAGACATAATTGCAAGGAAGAAGTCATTCAAATGGTTGATGCAACCAATTTTCCAGTCTTCACAACTCCAATGGGTAAGTCTGGTATTTCCGAATCCCATCCTAGGTTTGGTGGTGTCTACGTTGGAACCATGTCGTCGCCTGAAGTCAAAAAAGCTGTTGAAAATGCCGACCTTGTACTTTCTGTTGGAGCTTTGTTATCAGACTTCAATACGGGATCATTTTCATACTCCTACAAGACAAAGAATGTTGTCGAGTTCCACTCTGACTATATGAAAATCAGACAAGCTACCTTCCCCGGTGTCCAAATGAAAGAAGCCTTACAAGAGTTGATTAAGAGGATTTCTTCTCACATCAACCCAAGCTACATTCCTACTAGAGTTCCTAAAAGAAGACATGTATTGAAGGCACCATCAGAAGCACCATTGACCCAGGAATATTTGTGGTCTAAAGTATCCAGCTGGTTTAGAGAGGGTGATATTATTGTAACCGAAACTGGCACATCTGCATTCGGAATTGTTCAATCCCATTTTCCCAACAACACTGTTGGCATATCACAAGTATTGTGGGGCTCAATTGGTTTCACAGTAGGGGCAACTGTTGGTGCTGCAATGGCGGCCCAGGAAATTGATAATAGCAGAAGGGTAATCTTGTTTGTTGGTGATGGTTCCTTGCAATTGACTGTTCAGGAAATATCTACGTTGTGCAAATGGGATTGCAACAATACTTATATTTACATCTTGAACAATGATGGTTACACCATAGAACGATTGATCCATGGTAAAAGTGCTAGCTACAACGATATACAGCCTTGGAACCATTTGTCTTTGCTTAGTTTATTCAATGCAAAGAAGTACCAAAACGTCAGGGTATCAACAACAGGGGAATTAGACACCTTATTCTCTGATATCCACTTTGCTTCTCCAGACCGAATCAGAATGGTTGAGGTGATGCTATCAAGATTGGATGCACCAGCCAATCTTGTTGCCCAAGCTAAGTTATCTGAAAGGGTCAATCTTGAAAACTGAATCAATTGTATTTGATCCACTGCAATTCATCTGTTTTATAGAGTCATCGTATCAATAATCTTATTGGCATGATTTATGCTCCAGTTCATATTAATTAATATATAATACTGACATGGCTCATTGATTGCGTTGGATTTAAATATATCAGAAAAGAATTTATAAAAGCTGGAAAGTAAAAAATTTCTTACAATTTACCTATGGAACAATATATTCGAACAAATCGGTGCTAATTGTTTATTGCGGTTATTTACTATCTTCAATATTATTATCTTGTCTACTACAAATAGCTATGAAAAGTGAAGTATCTGTGTAAATATGCAATTAAATCTATGGTACAATAGAACTGTATAAAATCATGAGGGAATATCGTAAATGTTTAGTGATGAGTTTTCAACACTCGGGAAAATTCTCTATAATTCACTACCGGAATTCTCCCTGGGTTGGTTGAAGATCTCTTCATCAGCAAGCATCTTCAGTTGCTCGATTAACTGTTCTTTTTCTTGTTGCTCGTATGCTGTTAAAAGGGCCAAGTAACGGTTGACCTCTTCTTCGTAGGTTATGAATTCGTTGTGCATTTTGAAGAGGAATGGATCATACTTCAATGGCTTGAAATCTGGAGCATCATTGATTAATTGTGCAGTAGACTTGCCAAATAATAAACGCATGATTTCTTCCTCGTGGAAAGAAGTAAATTGTCTGGTACTGTAGTGGGCCATGAATATTTCATCCTTGTGGAGAAGTTGCAATAGTTCATCTTCGGTGAATTTGAAAATGGTAGACATTTCGTCATCCTTCAACATTAGAGGACTGTGCGACTTTGCCTTCAATTGCTTCTTTTCATCTTCCGTCAACTCGTAGTGTAAGTCTGTAAAAAATTCTTCGTCCTCACCATCTACGCTGCTGGCATACTTCATGGTAAAACTATGATATTTGTTCCATTTTTCACGATGGTAGATGAAATAGTACAAATCTTCTTCATGGAGCCACAATCTAACCTGAGGTAAAAATACATGCCCTTGGAACTTCTTGTTCAACAAACCCTTGGAATACTCTACGGTCAAGATTTCGGTATATTTCTGAGGAATATAGCCAATTTCACCTTCAATGGACGTTTTGATGAGGGGGCTCAATTCATTCAAGCTGCTGAAGTGGTTGTTACGACAGTTGTAGATCTTCAATTGTCTATTCGTTGGAACATAATCATTTTGATTCATTATCCAGCCTCCTGGTAAGTTCTTCTTGTAACGACCAGCGGGCACTGTCAGTGACAATGCCAATCCGGTGATATCGATATAAAGACCAGAATCAACATCAATGAAACGAGCATCGATATTGTTGTTACCATTTCCCTTTTCTCTCAAAGTGATGAAGGTACCGCAGTCCAAGAAGTAGCGACCAAAACCATCTTCAGCATCTTCTACAACTAAAGTCTGGTTAAAATAAAGTGACAATTTATGCAAATCCATGATTGGAACCTGGACATCGATATCGTTATCCCATGGGAAAGCAAGACCGTTCCAGTACCAGGATAACAAGGATCCGTGGGCTACCCATGTTACAATTCCATTCTTACGAGTAAACGACAACCAGGCACGGACCATCCTATGCAAAATCAACGTTTGCTCGTACGAGCCGTATATGACACCGTTAAAAAATCTCCAATCGTAATGGTCACCTAACAAGTTAGTCAACAAACGAGCTTCAGTAAAGTACTTTGGTGGACCACCATTTTTGACTTTATAGTCAGAGTACTTCAAACTGTGGTAATATTTCAACTCGTAGCTGGGAAGTTGCTTTCCATCAAGCAAATGAGATTCGTAAGCCTCGATTATTTCGTCTGCCTTGAACTCAAAGCTCAGTTCAGGAATATTAACTTTATAGTCCGTCATGATTTGATGTTTGTTTGGAGGAGAAGCCTTTCGTAACGACCTTAATTCCTGGATGATATCAATGGTATGCGATTGAGTATCTGCAATGTACTGTTCAACCATACCATTGTTAAGCAACTTTTGATTTGAGTTTACTGAAACGTTATAGGAACCATCACTTGTCAAAAAAAGAATCATAGTCGGAGCTGGTGCAAACGAGTAAAGGTACGATTTACCAGAAAGAATAGCCTTTTCTGGAGTAGTTTTTCCAGAACTCATGAACACGTTGAAACCAGGATGGACAGTATGTCCATTATCATGTTCGCGAAGAAATTCACTGTTATCCTCGCAGAAGAATTCAGGAGCATTGGCAGATAAACGCTTTTGGAGCCTTGGTCGTTCTTCTTCACCATTTTGTTCTCTTTTTTTCAAATTCTGTTCCTGCTGCTCATTAAGTTGTTCATTGATTGGTTCTTTTAACATATTTTTAGCTTCTTCCGGTTTAACATCTTCTGGTTGTTTAACTTCTTCTGGTTGTTTAACTTCTTCTGGTTGTTTAGCTTCTTCTGGTTTAGCTTGACCAAGGTTATTAACAGTAGGTTCGTCTACTGGTACTTGTTTAGCATCAATGTCTACCATGTTGTCTAACTTCTGTTCCTGAGGTTCACTCCCTTCAAGTAGTTTTCTTTGTTGTTCTTCGGCTTTCTTCTTTTCTTCAACTTCCTTCCTTATCTTTTCTTCTTCTTTTCTTTTCTTTTCTTCTTCTTCCTTTCTTTTAGCTTCCTCCTTCGCTCTTTTCTTTTCTTCTTCAATACGCTTCTTTTCGTCTTCGATACGTTTTTGCTCCTCCTTCTGTTTGTTCAATTTTTCCTCTTCGGGCCTAGCATCAAGATGCGTACAATTGGGCTTCAAGTTGGAAGGCGCTAACAAGTACTTGTTCAAACGTGACAAGTCTACCCAGTCGTACCAATTGAAAGGAACTTCTACCGGCGCCTTGGGATCACGTTCCAAACTCGTTCTGATATGATGGTAGTACATCGCCAAAGTGAAACGAGGATCAAAAGGCTGGATGTGGGGCTTATTTTCCTTGTGGTATTGGTGGAATTGCACCAGTTGATCAGCACCGGCTGAACTTTCGTCCATATAGTAATAGTATGGAATCTGCAACTCAGAGTCCTGGATGTCTGTATTTAGCAACCAGAGCTTGTTTTCAACATCAGAATTCTTCTTGGCTTCGTACAACTTTTGCACTTGTCTGTTGAAATAGGACTCAGGGTCGGAAGTGTCGACTTCAAGATTTTTTTCTTCATCTTCAGTTCCGGTTTTGTAAACGGATCTGGCCAAAGTATCAAAGTAGTTGATTCTAAGCTTGCTGAGGATGATCTGGTTGGTTTCTTCGGAGATTAGGTGAGACGAAATTATCATCATCACCGTCACCACGAGTAGCAATGCGATGATCATGAATAGATGGACATGCTTTTTTCGTATCAGAAAGAACATCATGTGTGGTTAAACGGACCATATATGGAATAGGAAGAGTCTATAGAAATCTTCTAGTATTTAGATGAAGTAGAGTTACAACGATCGACAATTATAGAAGCCTTATAAGTAAATATATACAATCTTTTTCACTTTTCAAGAAAGACACCACATAAAGAAAGTGGTCATAAAATTAAATAAAATAAATCAACGGAACACGAAGCCACCCGCAGAAAAATATGCAAATGACAGTAAGTCTTACATTCAACTTTACACATTAGGAATTGAGTCATTTCCCGTCTCCTCCAGAGAACGCTGGTGCTGCCCGTAGGTATCCTCGAACCTGGAACAATGTCCTCACCACAGGACAGATACAGCTGAAATCTGGCAATTGGAATATCGGACACCGCAAGATCAATTACTAAAAAAAGACTTCTCGTGTGAGATTAGTCCTGTTTAGAATCATGAACCGGAAGTAGTTACGAGGGTACGCCTGCTACATCAGGACGCAAGTACGTCCGGAAATTTCATGACCGTTGTAATTCCAGCTGAAACAAGTGTCCGAGGAGTAAAAGAAAGCGAATGGAGAGCGTACGCAAGGATATAACCAGCATTCTCACCTTTTACGCCTTTTACCTTTTGTCCATAGTATCAAGCCACCACCCAAATGTTGGCGTTGTGGTGGACTTCCCCGGAAAAACGTCTCCTGGGAAACCATCGTGCCCTCGGTATGCAGAGCATCTCATAATAGAAGAATTTTCATGCAGGAGTAGTGTCTAAAAATGAATTTAAATTGCTTTTTCGACACAGCAGTTGACCAGAAGGGATAAACGAATTGTAACTTTTATTTCCCTGTCCGCTTTGTGACGAAAGCAGCATCGCTTTTCCAGCAGCACATTGACTTCACTTGATGTGGAAGTCGTTTATCACGGAGTCAAATTGGTTTCTCCATTCCTAAACAGCATTGTGATGACTGCAGGCGGGTTACTGCTTCTTCTAATGACATCCGTGTCCGGTCCGTCTCCGTGGAACTTGAGTTTAGTTTTAGTCGTGTGATCAACCCGTATTGAGAATTCGAGTTCCGACTTTTTTGCCAGCAGACGCAAGACTCCACCCATCAAATCATCAATCCTCGTAAATGTATTTCAGGTACAATGTTGCATAAACATAGACAAATGCCCGTTCCGCCTAGATCGCGAAGATAACAGCGTAACAATTTTGATACAGATGAGCGGATAGTAATGGCTCTTCGGTGGCACCAACTCATACTCCTGATTGCCTGTACAGCCTTTTTTCATTAGACAAGGGAATGAGCATTGTTCCATGTGGTTGCAATTTCTTGCGCAACATAGCTGTGAGTGCCTAATCTATTCAATCGCATCTCAAAATACTTCAATCTCTCTTAAGACGTCCAAAGGTTAAGTTCAGGAACCGTTGTGACACTACTTTGCATAGAATATGAGTTGCAAACCTAATTAACCTTCCTCGGACCTAAAAAAGAATCGAACATATAGACCATTGTTGAAAAAATAAAAATAGCAAAGGTCGTAAGATTTTACAAAAGAGGTTCCAAGGCAAGATCTGGAAAAAATCAAAAATTACCCGTTTCTCCCGATACTCATGGGAAAAAATTCTGGATCATTCACAGAGATAAGTAGTCTAGACAAAAGCAAATGAGTTGGTCTCCCTACCATTTTCTGGAAGTAATTTGCTCTTAATTATGTAATGTATGGTCATGGAGATGGCCGTGTCTTTTCGCAATGATAATTTATCAAACAATTAATGTCTATCAGCATCCAATATTCAGTACATATTCTACACATATTGCGGCAATGATAAAGAAAACGGACCACTGGGCCGCCGAGATTCTGCCGTGTAGGATTCACTAATGACCAATTGGTGGGGTTCTGGGCACCTAAATTAAGCGTTTGATTGGTCCTAATTGACGCTAGATTAAGGATGTATTCTCGGAGATCTCCATAAATGTGCGAAAACCATTTTTTTGTGGAAAAATAGCCGACACTAGCACTACAGCAAGACGAGGACCAGAGAATCTTCTACTTTCATGCCAGTCAACTGGTATGTGTCAATTACATACAAATATGTATGCAATGCATGTACATCATTAGCCTCTATGAACGCTAAATTCTACATCTGTTGTGGGATGCGAATTTAGGAATCTAACCTCTTGTAAATTTTCACCCTGGATGCTCGGCTTTCTCCGAAGTTGCAACGTTATCGATACTATCTGCAGGACCAAGATCATGACCCACTGATAAGAAATTAGATCCCACTCGTATAAGCGAAAGGGCGACAGACTGTGATAATATTGGTGACAAAGGCTAGCATTCTTTTCTTTTTGCAAACCTACACTGTATCTGCTGCGACTCACTCCTTTATCTCTTTGAATTTGTCTTATCTATATTGAGGAACATTCCGATCATAATTTAAGTTTGTTATCCGAGTGAAAAATTCTAGAGAAAAAATCTAAACTTTTTTTTTTCACCCAGACCGATTGTGAATCTCTGAAATCTATTTATTTATATAAGTAGCAAAAGACGCGACCCTATTCCCCAGGTTGCTGTCGTCTTTCTTGCTATACCACCAATCAACCTCCCTAGTCAACCAAGAGCCAGAACTGCTAGCAATGCTGAAGGTGGAAGATTTCAAATTCTATGCAAAGAGAGTAGTGAGAAAATGGACTACGAAAGAAGGTTTCTTTGGAGACTATGACTACGCCTACCTTTTCGTTCCTGACATTCCGTTCATCACCAAGGAACCAAAGACACAACCTTTCTTCGGACTTAACTCAGACATGCCTCTTCTTTTAGGCTTCATTCTTGGGTTCCAACATGCTTTGGCTATGTTGGCTGGGGTGGTAACACCACCAATTATCATTGCCAGTGCTGCCAACCTTGACGCTTCATTGCAAGAATACTTGGTCTCAGCCTCGCTTATTGCCTCTGGGATATTGTCTGCTATTCAAATCACCCGTTTCCACATCTTTGGAACTCCATATTATCTTGGTACTGGGCTCTTGTCCGTTGTAGGTACTTCTTTCGCTACCATTTCTATCGTAGTGAATGCTTTGCCCATGATGTATGCCAACGGCGAGTGTCCTGTAGCTGATGACGGTACCTTCTTGCCATGTCCAAATGGTTATGGCCATATTTTGGCAAGTGGAATAGTCTGTGCCTTGCTTGAAATCTTGCTTTCTTTCATGCCAGCCAAGATCTTGCAAAAGATCTTCCCACCATTGGTCACCGGTCCCGTAGTCCTTTTGATCGGTGCCCATTTGGTTGAATCCGGTTTCTAAGATTGGCTTGGAGGCTCCGGTTGTGTCGGCGAAGTATGCGCTGTAGGTTCTAAAAACATCACTTGGGGCTCAGGTGAGTTCGTAGGGTTAGGTTTCTTGGTATTTGTGTCCATAATTATTGCTGAAAAATTTGGTTCGCCCATCATGAAATCGTGTGCCGTTATTTTTGGTTTGTTGATTGGATGTATCGTAGCAGCTGCCTGTGGTTACTTCAGCCATGCTTCTATTGACGCTGCTCCAGCTGCTACTTTCCTCTGGGTTCACACTTTCAAGTTGAAAGTCTATGGTCCAATCATCTTGCCGTTCTTGGCCGTGTATTTGACTCTTATGATGGAAGCCATAGGTGATATCACTGCTACTTGTGATGTATCTCGTTTAGAAGTTGAAGGCGAACAGTACGAATCGAGAATTCAGGGTGGTATCTTGGCCGATGGATTCAATGGTTTATTAGCTGGCTTAATGACCATTACTCCAATGTCCACTTTTGCCCAAAATAACGGTGTTATTTCCATCACCAAATGTGCCAATAGAAGGGTCGGATACTGGTGTTGTTTCTTCATGATTATCATGGGTATTTTCTCCAAATTTGCTGCTGCCATCGTCTCGATTCCGAAAGCCGTTTTGGGAGGAATGACTTCTTTCCTTTTCTGCTCGGTTGCCGTTTCAGGTATCAGGATTATCTGTAGCACCGAATTCACTAGAAGAGACCGTTTCGTTTTGACCGCCGCAATGTTGCCAGGTCTTGGTTCCATCTTGGTTCCAAACTGGTTTTCTAATGTCTTCACCTACTCTGGCAGTAACAACTCCTTGCAAGGATTCTACAATGCTATAATTCTTGTAATGGAAACGGGTTTTGCCGTTACCGGTTTCTTGGGCGTTATCCTTAACTTGTTGCTTCCTCAAGTCTCTGACAACATTGAAGAAATCAATGAACTCGTTTTGGAAACGGTTGGCTCTGCTGATCAAAGAGGTATGGAGAAGTTTGCTGAAAAAGAAGGCATTCCACTCGAAGCTATCACTTCCAACCCTGGCGTCCCATTAGAAGTCATCAGATCTCAGCTTCGAGTGCCTGGTAATTCGTCCTCTGAAAGCGACACCAAATGAGTGGATCGGCTGTAAATATTTAATTTGTGAGAAATAGTCTAGTTTGTACTACGTATCTGGGGAATCAATCCAGATCAACCAATTTCAAATTGTTCACTTCGCCTGTATTTTTATTTGTTAATTTACCTAATATATCTGTCAGAAATAGCGCAAAAAGATGTTGCAACTAGTGTAAATAAGTTTGCAATCTATGGAATATTCTGAATCTGAAGGTTCGTATTGCTATTTTAAGTTTAAGTATAAATTCGAAGACACACAACGGTATGAAGTTCATGCATAGATCTACATGTACAGAATTATTTTTGCACCAATTACGATATTTCGATTTACAATTACTATCTATAAGATTGAATTTTTTAATTGTCATGATGACAAGAGAATTATTCATTCCAATAAACCATGTTTTCATTAAGTAAGATCCAATAAAATACCAACCCCATATCAAACTATATCTCAATAAAAATTTGTATACAAACACATTTTCCATTCTTCAGAGCTGTTCCGTTTTGTGGACATTTATAGATTAGCCGCTAACAACCTTACGGCGGCTATGACATAAATGATGGTTCACAAGAGTCCGAGAGGAGCGCATCTAGCAATAATTGCAGTTGTAGAACTTACAACCCAGCTCTGTCGGTTTAAAGTTGAATTTTGTAGTGCTCGAAATTTCACGGGGCCATTCGTCAACTAAAACTGAATCTGGAGAATCGATCCGAGGGTAACCCAAAAAATTTGCATCCCCAGTCTTTTTTCAGCCGGATTTATGTTAGGATTTCTATGAGCATACGCTAAGATCTGGGGATCGGAGTTTTCAACTCATTTCAAGTGATAAAATCAAAAGCAAAATCACTTCAATTATACAAGCTAGAATACATCCGATAATGCAGATTCCAGTCTCATTTTTGCCGATTCTCTGCGGTTTGTGGCCCACTTTTTAATCTGCTATATCTTCAGAATTGATGTATTGTTTTTGCTTTTCACCACACATTATCAAGTGCAGTGCACAGAATTTCATTCTACATTCCTCTATATATTCGAATATTTATTTAACTTAATTGCCTATTGAGAACTACGAATTTTTTTTGTAATATATATTTAACCACAGATTCACTTCTAGTATTATTACATCTTTTTGCATTTTCCATCTGTATTGTTTATACCCTTCATGTCTATCGCCGCCATTTCGCCGCTCACCAGCCAGCTAGTCGTGGCTTCCAAAGGTGGGCCTCGCAGAACCTTACCATTATCACTTCTTCTCAGACTCAATGAGTTGTTGAAGAAGTCTATTTTCTCCAGGAAATTCTACCAGGAGATAAACGACAAGGTATTAGCGAAGTCAAGCACTGTAGATACAAACCTCTACTTCATATGCTACTTCACATTGCTCGTTTCCGCCACTTTGAACAACAAGAGCCACATCAAGCATTTTCTCCAGACCCAAAAGTACAATTTGATTCAAGTGGTAAAGAAGGTTCTTCAGAACACTTTGGGCGAAAGAGCTGCCGACTTGACAAACACAAACAACAAGCTCGTCAACAGAATCTTCTCGACCCCAAAACCGGTCTATACCGAGGGTAAGCCATCAAAGCTTGCAGTTCACTTCAAAGCTATCAGCTCGTATTTATCTGATATCAGAATATTCAACAGACTCACTGAGTCCATCAAGTACATGCCCTGGATCATCGATGAGTACAGAGCGTATGCTGACCCTACTAATCCTGCGCCTAAGTTTACTCGTTTTGTCAATTTGCTCCAGTCGCTCAATTGCTTGGTTTTGGAATTGCTTGAAAACGCTGGTTGGATCACTGACCACAATTGGGTAGGAACTGGCGATAATGCTTGGTGGTGTATCGAAACTTACATCTGGTGTTCGAGAGTTTGGGGTGCTTATCTTGTAATAGAGATTCTTGAGTTGCTCAGAAGAAACCCTGTAGCCAAATGGGATTCGAACTGGAAGATAGCAATGTTCAAGCAGTTGATCCAGGTTCCTTTGGTTCTCCATTGGTCTTTGTATGACGGATGTTTGACTCCATTCTGGGTTGGAGTATGTGGCTGTGGAGCTTCCTGGTGGGGCTTCAGAGACATGTGGAGCAGTATTGACTTGAGTTGAGCTCAGAATTATTTATTGGTATATAGAAGACTTACAATAGACACTAGACTATAGTGGAAACGGTAAAATTTCAAGTAGCTACTATAATCTGTTGTAGAGTCGGTATCCACTTCACGATGCAAATACATTGATTACACAACAACTAACGAGATCATTCTACTAATTCATATACAGAATTCATTTATTGTCAACAAAATTGCTATTGGTACACTCAGGTGCTTTACCTAATCTCTATAACGATTGCTATCTTCCTTCGCAGCCTTCTTCTCCATTTCATCCCAATCTTCACCTTCACTTTCTTCATCACCACTGCCTTCACTGTCAGAGCCTCCACTGCTGTAATTGTCTTCACTTGCTTCTTCGCTTTCGACTTCTTCGTCACTTGGATTGTCGTCAGAAGCCTCGAACTCAGACTCTTCATCTTCTTCATCTTCTTCGTCAGAGTCTCCTACACCAGTCAAGATACTCCAACCACCATCGGCAAAAAATTGATATGGGTCAGCTTGTACAGTCTTCAAAATGGCTCCCCAGTTTAAGTTCATCTGACCTTCACTCAATGGAATATCAACATCAGTCAACCAATTCTTGACATCTTCCAAAAGCTCCATAGGAATTGTATTAACATGGACTACAGGTTTGGAGAGGTCCTTGAAAACAAAGACCATATCGAAATTTTTCAAACCAAATTGCACTCTTTCCAAGTGAGCCAACTCGATTTCTTCCAAGGTCACAACCAAGTAAGGTGGATCTATCAACTGAACTAAACAGTCACGAGTAGGCATACACAAAACAGAAGATCTGAAGGGAACTCCCTGGAATCCCAATTCACGGAACGGAATATCCAAGTCAACTACATGATTGGACGAGCCAGCAATGAGCTCGGCAAAAGCTTTGAATTCTTTATCCAAAAGCGCTTTTCTTCTTCTTTCTTCTTGTTCCTGTTGCAATTCATCTTCATCACCGTATCTGTATTTTCTCTTGCGCCCCCCAGTTTCATCGAAAGCAATGTCACTGGCTTCACGGTAGAATTGAACATCAAAAGTTTTCTTTTTACCAATCATGATGGGGCTCTTTAAGTGGCAGTGAATCAACACAATCAACTCATCTTTACACGGTTGGAAGAACAAGTGTTTGATGTTGCTGTAAAGAAGATCCACCTTCTGGTCGTTTTTGAATGAAGATTGATATCTCAACCCGTTTTCGTGGATCTGCAAGACTCCGCCGATTTTCTTGGTATCCGGCTGTGGTCTGATGTACACGTTATCCAACTTCTTCATCCTGGACCCTTTTAACTCAATTAAGTTGGCCTGACTGATGACGTCAGCCATCTGTTTTCTTTCCAGTTCTCTCTTGACCGACTCTTTCTTCATCTCCTGAATCAACTTGAACACATCCACCATTCTCTGACGATCACGAGATCTCAACGTAATCGATCTCAAAAACGAATTATCAGGCGAATCTTCGTAAGGTAACTCTGTTCTTCTTGAAGCATTACCTCCAGCACCTGGAGAGTTGAAATTCAATCTCAAGTATGTGTAATCACCTTCTTCGTTCTGAGACCCGTTTTTGAATGAATTGATGTGGAATGGAACAGGACGACCACAGATAGGCAAAATAATGGTTTGGTTCTTGGGATCAACATGGATCTTCAAGTCACGAACACTCGCTGGGATCATCGATTCTCTAACATACGATTCGTACTTTTTAAATACTGGCTTAAAGTCAGAACTGTCCGTAGCATCAGCTTTGGAGAATCTGGCTAAACCTTCCTGCTGCCTTTTTTCATGCAACTTGCTCTGCAATTCCTGACGGACTTTCTCGGCATTGGCGCCATCGGCTCCGCTGGATTCGTGTCTTAACTTGGACTTCAAGATTTTTGAGTTGGCCTCATTGACTGCCAACTTCTTTTCGATCTTGATATCTTTCTCAGATTTCAATTTCTTCTCATCATTCTTAGCTACATCGTCGTCCTTGAAGTAGAACGAGATCTCTGAACGTTGTTTGGGGGAGTTGGTAAGCAAAATCGGTTCAGATTCGCTAACTTTGTACGTGTCCGTTAACAATAGAGCATAGTTCTTCAACTTGGGGTTCTTGGTCTTTTCGTTGACCAAATTATTGAATCCAATAGTGAACGAAATTATCTGCCCATTAGTCAATTTTCTTTCGTTTTTAGCGTTCAAGATGAAGGTCGAGTCTCTGAATTCAATACCAGTTAGCCAGCCTACGTTCTTAGTGAAATGGTCTACAAGTTCGGGTCTTTCAGTCTTGATAAATGCTACAGCACCTTCGTAGACTTCTTTAGCGAGCTTTCCGTCTTTCACCAAGTTCTTAGTGATGTGATCTTGCAACTTAAGCAAGAAATCGTAGTTAGTCTCGATTTCTGGAGTGGGGTCAATCAAGAAAGTTCGACCTACATTTGAACAATACGACTTGTAACGCAAACCAATTGACGACAAAATTACACCGTCACCGACTAGCTGATCCTCAGACGAAACAGCACTGGGCTTCAAGTCGAATTTGCCACCACTTTGTACGATTGGAGAATAACACCATTCAAGTAATTCATGGTCAAAGCCTCTGTCAGATTTCAAGAGCTTCTTCCCAAGAGCTGATTTCACAATCCATTTCTCGTCATCAATTTTGTCTTCGATTCCGTCAGTGAAACGGGCATTTGTGATTTTCTTTTCTTCATCTACAACTGTCATCATCTCGTTAGCAAAGGTGTCCATCATCACTACAGAAGCATTTGCTGCCACCTTCGTGTTGGAAAACTCTTCAGAATCTTTCAACTCCATGGCACGCGAAAGCAAAAGTGTGATATCCTTCGTTTGAAGCTCAGGGGCAGCAGAAAGGGCTTCTTTCCACTCGTCTACAAATTTACCCTTATACTGATCCTTCACCACAGATCCGTATTCTGGCCCGTTTTTCTGCAATTGAGCCACCAAATCAGTAAAAAGCTTCTTCTGCTGTTCGGTGTCTTTTGTGCGTGACCATACTTCAACTTCACTCGAGTTGGCGGTCGGTTTCGTGGTCAAATGCTTCAAGTATTTAGCTTTACCTTCGGAAGTGACTACGATGAGCTTCTCGCTCGTGATATACATTACCGTCTGAACGAACTCATACCCCAACAACCAGTTCTGTAACACTGTCAGCTTTTTGTATGTGTTTTCTTCGTCACGTGTGCCTACAATGACGACAAGCTGGCTGGGAGCGGTTGCCTTTTCCTGAACCATGAACTTCTGGATGAGCGAAAGTCTCTTGTGGAACGACGACGCGTCGATGTGGACATCAGATGCGCGACTCATGGCGACGAGTCTGTTCTGTTTAAGATATATCCCTTGTTTGTATCAGCGTGTTTTCCGACTCAAAAACACGCAGTATGGGTTGTAGAACAGAAAAGCCTTTGGTGGATTCTAAATATTTCATCAAAATCATTTTCGGGATTGAAAAGTGAGGAAGGAGTGCAGGTAAATGAGCAAATTATGCAGGCCAGAGGATCAGAGGATGCGATTGTTGACATGGGTAGTTGATTATGGTAAAGTCTAGAGGTATTGCAAGAAATTGATGAAGATAGATGGCCAAATGGTAACATTAAGTTTAGGAGTCTATTTCCGGAAGGCAAATGGATACAACTATCTGATCAAGTGTAGTATAATTTCTATGTAGCTAAAGTGCGCCTTAGTGCGCATTCTGAAGTTGATTATTTAATCATTGGACGCGGCCTTACCTCATCCTGCAGCGCGTAATGTCTATACGCGTTCTAACAAATATAAATATACAAGACGTGGAATATGGGCCACTCTCTTTTCAGAGACAGCGACCGCTACAGTCTCAATACTTACGGATATGTTCAGGTCCACGAAGAGAAGAACTGCTGGCCGTAGAAATTTCGAGGAGATCGCGAGCTATGGCTCCGGCGTGTCGAATGTCAAGTCTGGATTATATACTCAGCGACTTTCATTTTATGATATTCCACCTTTAGAAGAAATTACGTTGGAAGAGTTTGAGATGTGGGCGATTGACAGGCTCAAGATCCTTATTGAAATCGAGTCGGGCACAGCTAGGGGCAAGCTGGCTCGAGAAATCGAGAGTTCCATCAAGCCGATGTTGATGAAGTATTTACCGCTCAACAGTTCTGGAAACGACATGTTGAGCGAAAGGCGCAAAGACCACTACTCTCATTATATATTGCGCCTTGTATTCTGTAGAAACGAAGAATTGCGCAAGAAGTTCGTCAAGAACGAAACTCTTTTGTTCAAAGCGCGCTACAATGCGCTTCAACCCAAGGAGCAGCACGAGTTTGTCAATTATTACCACGAGAAATTGAACTGGAAGTATATAGACAAGGACGAGAAAAACGCTCTTTTCGACGACTTGTACGCTGCTACAGGAACGGTGATACGGATGATGTTGATGGTAGACGGAGGAGAAACCATCAGCAACGACCAGCTCAAACAGCATATCAGGGTAAAGGAAAACTTCATCAAGCTTCCATTTGAAAAAGTGCCGGCTTTAGTGGCCGGGAGACAGCTCTACTTGAGCAAGGGTGATGCCTATGTTCCTACGACGTTGCAATTGAACTTGTTGGCGGTGGAATTTCAAGAATCTCTCACTAAACAGTTAATGCGCACTTTTCAAGCAATACCCAGATTGGAAGAAGACGATCGTTTGTTACCTCTATTGAACCATTTGGCTAACAACTTCTCGAGTCTTCAATTTGACTCATATGAAGCGGACTCGGCACAGGCTTCAGACATTCATGCCGGTTCTATAACTACGACAGATATCACGAAACACTATCCATTATGTGCCACTCATTTACAGAGAAACATGCTGCACAACTCGCACTTGAAATATACTGGCCGTCAGCAATTAGGACTATTCCTTAAGGGCATAGGTCTTTCTGTGGACGAAGCGTTGAAGTTCTGGGCGTACCAGTTCACCAAAAACGGTTCGGGTATGACAATGGAAAAATTCAATAAGGAGTACAAGTACAATATTCGTCATAGCTATGGTTTGGAAGGGGGCCGTACTAACTACAAGCCATGGGACTGTGGTACTATTCTATCGAAGCCCAAGCCAGGCAAGGGAGAGTATCACGGCTGTCCGTACCGCGACTTGAGTGCCGACTCGCTTGTTTCCAATCTCAATGAGATGGGTATTAGTGATCAGCTGGAGATCAATACGGTATTGGAAGATGTGAGTAGAAGAGAATACACTGTAGCCTGTACGAGAGTGTTTGAACTTACACATAAAGAGCAGATGGCCAACCAGAAGAATACTGAAGGTCTACATATCAGTCACCCCAATTTGTACTTTGATCGTTCCAGACAATTAGAAAGAGGAGAGAACAAGACTTCGGTGCCTGAGCTGGTGGCTGTGAACTAACATTGGTTGCAAAATTGGGAGAATTAATCCGAGAAAGGTACAGTGATACTTCATGAAGAATGAAGGCATCGAAGCACATGAGTGTCGATGGTATTGAAGAAATCATGAAGTTTGTTCACATTTCTTTTTGTGTCCAACCGTCAAGAAGTTAAACTGGCTATTCATGTGTTAGACATGTTGTATTGTTTGATTATTCTCTGTAGCTTGTTGTTCTCGGGCTTCAGCAGGCATATAGACGACAAGGCTGACGTTTCAAAAGAGTATGTATCTGGGCTGCAGAAAGGATCTGAAAAATCATGAAACAACGCGAAAATCAACAATAACAACAGTAGACACGGAGGACTGCCCGAACGGGAAGTATATATTGTATAGTAGGAATGAAAGTATTCACGTTAAAAGCAGCGAACGATAGGACCGTCTATCTCAAACACTACTACGTCGGCTTTTGTAGATCAGCTTTGCTGTGATCGCTACGGCGATATCCTTTTGTGTCGATTATTGTTGTTTGGTTCCTTGTTCCTGGCTCGCTTAACAGACCAGTGACGGAACAGGAAAGACGTAAACAGAACACCATAAAATATCATGGAACTACGATTGTGTTCAGGGGCCAGGCACGGATAGGTGGTAAGAGAGTTAAGCAAGCAAATACGGCGAGTTAATTAATAACAGTTCCGAGTGGAGAATTATGAAACATATATTAGAAAAGAGAGAGTCAGCGAGAGCTAGGGAGAGTTTAGTGAGGTTTAGTGAGAAATGTGCAGAGATAACGAGCGCGGAAAAGTTGACCATTTCTGAAATTAAACTAGCGAAAGTCACAGCGGCGAAGTCACTGGTACTTCCAGAAAGCTGGCCCGATGATGATCTGCAAGCGGTAATGATTCAGATTGACACACAATGGCGGCGAGCACAAAAACTGGCCACCAACAGGTGCCGTCTCTAGAAACGAATATCCTCGCTAAATACTTTTACATTCGCAGTTGAAACAATAAACGCGCCGGCAGGAAACACTTCTGCGACAGTTCCACCATCATCACCGCCAGGGCTATATAATCGGGGCATCTGCTGGTGTTTCAAGATGGCAGCCCGATTTGTTTCTTTTATGCAATATTGAAACAGAACAGTAGTATCGTCACGGTGAGGAATTCTTTGACTCCAACGAAATTCTGCTTGCAACTGATTCTTCTAGTGGGCTTGTTACAAATACTGAGTCTCGCTGCCGATCCTTTCTCGCTGACTCCTCCACTTCAGAGTCTCGCTAAAAGCCATCGCTAATTTTTGTCCCACTAGAGCCTGCGACGCAACCGCACCGGAGGTGATACTTTTTCCACGTCAGTCTTGACCACCTACCTTCCTTTGTGTCTGGACTTGTCTATCTGCTCTGAGCTCCCTTCTTGGCCACGGTATACTTCCATTAACTTCAGAAGTGTCTGGGCTTTATTTTCAGCATTTTTGCTTTCAAATATCTTTCTGGTTGATCCGGGAGAATTCGTTGTAGAATCGTATTTCATTTCTTGATTCCAACACTATTGATATTTCAATTCTGACAGAGTATAGCTAGCTAGTCACCAACGACCAACTCGTCATTAGTCCATATTTCTGGGTCATATCGTGATTGCATTGCTGTTTCAGTTGACGACATATTGAACAACTGTACTGACATTTCATTAAATCATATTATAAGTCATTTTACTTCATTTTATTATAATTGAAATCACACCATCTTATCTTGTCGACATACTTGTCCATATTCCTAAACACCTGTCATAAACCATCATCTATCGAAGACACGCAAAAATTGATCATCGAAACAAATTAACTCTATCTGATTCACAAACCAATTCCAATGAACATAGAACAACCAGCACAGGCGTCTGCACGCCAAATATCGTTCAATGTATCGAGTCACTACCAGATTTTGGAGATTGTTGGAGAAGGAGCTTATGGAATCGTCTGTTCGGCCATACATAAGCCTCTGAACCAGAAAGTAGCCATCAAGAAGATCGAGCCGTTCGAAAGATCTATGCTTTGTCTCAGAACACTAAGAGAACTCAAGCTCCTTAAGCATTTCAACCATGAGAACATAATCAGCATTCTTGCCATACAGAGACCTGTAAGCTATGACCTTTTTAATGAGATCTATCTTATACAAGAACTTATGGAAACAGACTTACATAGGGTGATTCGCACCCAGAAACTCACCGATGACCATATCCAGTATTTCATCTACCAGACACTCCGTGCTCTTAAGGCTATGCACCTGGCCAATGTGTTACATAGAGACCTTAAACCGTCCAACTTGTTGCTTAACTCAAATTGCGACTTGAAAGTATGTGATTTTGGCCTCGCTCGATCAATTGCAAGTAGCGAGGACAATTTCGGATATATGACCGAGTACGTTGCGACCAGATGGTACCGAGCCCCAGAAATCATGCTCACTTTCCAGGAGTATACTACGGCTATCGATGTTTGGTCGGTTGGCTGTATTCTTGCTGAAATGCTTAGCGGCAGACCCCTCTTCCCTGGCAGGGACTACCACAACCAGCTTTGGCTCATCATGGAAGTGCTTGGCACGCCCAACATGGAAGACTACTACAACATCAAAAGCAAGCGTGCAAGAGAGTATATCCGATCATTACCGTTCTGCAAGAAGATCCCGTTCCAGAACCTCTTTGGAAACATCAACCCCAACGTCCAGATCAACCCGTTGGCCATAGACTTGTTGGATAACTTGCTCATATTCAATCCTGCCAAACGTATCACAGTAGACGACGCATTGAAACATCCGTACTTGAAACTATACCACGATCCAAACGATGAGCCTGTCAGCGAGAAGATCCCAGAGGACTTCTTTGACTTTGACAAGAGAAAGGATGAGCTTAGTATTGACGAATTGAAGAAAATGTTGTACGAAGAAATCATGAAACCTTTATAGACACTAATGTATCACGTATTCTACAATAACTATTTATACGAAGTATTCATGAGACTCATGAACAAAACAGGCACGCTTTTAAACCACTTGAATTCGTATGGAACGTAGCAATGTAGAAGTATATGTTAATTGGACAGACTAAATATTCGTTGTCTGGTTTCCGTTCTCTCACCTGGGAATGTCAAAAAAATATGATCAACTTCATTCACCATTCAACCATTCACATGCCCCTTATTTGCTATCTTTTACTTAATAAGCTCTATTCAAACGGGCGCAGTTCATTTTCAGATCAAACGTCTTTTAACTTATTCTGGGTGCCTGAACACGAAAGTACTTTTCGCAATTTTCGGCGCTGATCTGGAGCAGATTGCAACCGCGCGCTTTCTGCATTCTGGCGTCACCGCGTTGTACTACATTCTGGTTCTACCGCGCTGCGGCTCAAAGAGCATTGCATACAGAGAAAGTCTGATTCAGTCTGATCCACTAGATTCAATAATTTATTCCATATGAACAAACACAGCCATAATATAGGAGAGAGAAAAAGAAGATAGGGAGTCCCATCTATATAGTACAGTGATAAAAATAACCATAGAGTAACCGTGACGAAGAAGTATTCTAAGCACATCCAAAGATCAAGATGAAGAGATCTCGACAAACAAATAGATTGTCTAATATCAAGATATTCTAGACATTTCCGGAGATATCAAATAGATCAAGTTATATCCAGATACATATCTAGATAGAATTCTAAAATTCATGTAGTCGTAAAGTTGAAGAATCCTTTTTAGATTCACTTCTTTCTACCAAACAAGCCACCCTTCTTCTTTTTCTTTCCCTCCGGCTTCAAACTAGTAGCACTGTAGTTTCCAGCCTGGTAGACCGACTGCTCGACGTTGTTGAAGTTGATCACCGGTCTGGAGTTGCCGGCTGCACCACTGGCGTCTCCCTGGAGGTTGTAGTGAGGGAAATCTTCGTGGAAGCCCCAGCCCAAACGTTGCGACTCCAACTTCTCGCGGTAGCTGACTTCACCAGTGATTGCGTATTCGAATCCCCTGATAGTATCCAAGGGTCTTTCGTTTCTGGCACGTGTTGGGTTCGACATATCGGACTGTTTGATCTGGTTGCCAAAGATGTCCTTCAAGTCGTTGGAGTCCTGGGACAAGTACGATGGTCTTCTGTTGTTGAAGTCTCTGGACACAGCCTGTTCGAAAGGCTGGGCTTCGTTGACGGCTGTAAGAATGGGGTCGTGGACATTGACCGAGTGCATCTTGTAGGTTTCCTCATCTTTGGCCGAGATTTTGATCTGGGGTGCTTTGTTTGCTGCTGACTTTGATCTGAAGATAGCCATTTGTAATGTGATTTAGTGAGAGTGCGAAGATGATTCAGTAAGAGTGCTCTTACGAAATAGTTTGATACTGTGGAAGGTGTGGTAGCTAGGATAGGTATCAAATGCGCTGTTCTAATATCTTTAGAATAGTTGTTGCAGTGTGTTGATTCGTGTAGTCTAGTGTACTAGTCAAGTGTAGTACTTTTCTCTAATGTACTGGGTAGCGTAAAATATAGGAGCGAGAGCTTGAACGCTGGTATGATTGATCTACGGAACGGGACTGAGCGAAAGCAACGGAGAGCAAGAGAGATTCCGAACGTTAAGAAAGTCAACAAGAACCAATAAATAGAATCGTGGGAAAAGAAGCGTATAAAAACAACTTCAGAAAAAGGAATAAATCAGGAGAAAAAAAGGAAAAGGCATAAGAATATTTTTCTGGAATTAGTCCAGCAAAGTGTGTCTAAACATAGCCGCTATTTGTGGGAATTGCTCCACCGACAATTTCCGCTGTAATTAGAGAAACGAGATAGGCAGCCCTGGTACTGATGAATAGAGACGATAGCCATGTGGTGGATTCTGATTGGATACCGATGTCTACTTCATTCTACCCCAGAAACCCGTTATTACCACGATCCCACAAGGTAGAATTTCACCTTGGCTGTTAGTGAATGCGCGTAAATCGGATCGGCGAAGATAATTGTAAATACTCTGGCGGGGACGCTGGCGGCAACTTTCTACAACTTTACCGAGAACTTTACTGACAGAGCAGCGTTATCGCTCAGATTCTACTCCTCCATCCTTTCATTGCCCACGTCTTCCACGCTGGTAGCTGCTCTCTTCATCACCTTTCCAGTCAACCTGCTGAGCCCAGCTGAACTTTCCATTCCTCCGGTGAAGCCATCCCTTGCAATTTTGCTTCTGCACATGGAGCTGTGCCAGAATGGGCTGTGCAACTAAAGCGCACCGAAATGTGTCAATACCGACAATGTGTCACTAGAGCTCTCACTATTCTCGCTGGAAGATTGTCTTCGACAGAAAGTCTCTCGGTAATCGTTTCTATTGCCTATCTCTATGCCATAAAGAGCATATGGTGGTTGGCTCTTTCCATCAGCTTCACCTAGTCTATCTGGGGCAGAAGTATGAGCTACACCAGCCGTTCTACCCTGAAGGCATCCTATTGTCTCGCTGCACCATGCAATTAATATAGCCCCAGACACAAAGTCTGCAACATTCCTCGTTGCTGGCTCAGAGATGCAGATCGCGGTGCGAACATAAAGAGACAATCTAGCGATTGTAGAGTCAAAATTATTTACTTCTCCAAGGCTTTTGTGGTGATGCGAAATTTTTCAAGTATTCTCTATATCTAACTTCGTTTTCGAGACAATTTCCATTATCCTAGCAAGATCAGCAGTTATTGCTCTAGTTGTCTTCTGTGTAATCAGCTACAATCTGCGAATCTCTTTTTTTTGCTAGTGGTACTCGTGTGAATATCTCCATTTCTATGGACGCTGGTTTCAATACCTGCTATTCTCTCTTAACTTTTGCGTTCTCTGTTCTCGCTATTTTCGGGTTTTCTCGCTATTATCTCACAATACTTGTAAGATTCTCGCTGGCTCGCGATTCTCACTAATTCCTCGCTACCATACGAAATTAGAAATTACTATTATTAAATGATACTACTTCACTCAACAAACCCCACAATGAGTCAGCCAGACCAATCCGTCGCGTCAGTAGCGACTCAATCGCCTCCTACAGCTCGGTCAACATCCTCTTCCATACAAAAATCGCAAGTATCCTCTGGAAATACCCAAGGTTCACAAACCTCATCCAAATCACTGACATTCTCCAAACCGCAGACTGTCCAGTTCGTATCGTTCATCTCTAGAAACGACAAACCATTGTATATCCAGTCGTTTGGGCTCCTGGATAGCACCTCCATAGAATCGGACACGTCATCTTCACAGACTTTTGATGCTGAAAATGCCAATAAATTTCTCAAATACAACTTCCTTTCGCATATGGCACTTGATATATTTTCATCGCCTGCTTCTCTCAGCTTGAGGGAACAGCAATCGCATCTGGCAGAAGCCGCTTCCGGAGTTCTACTTCTCTTCATCCAAGACGAAATCGCCGTTTACGGCTACGAAACAAACAACGGCTTGAAAGTTGTCGTTGGAATCAGCAACTCTCCCTCGATATCCGAGTCCAATTCACGTCCCAGCATAAAAAACTTGTTTCTCGATATCCAAAAGTGCTATTTGAGGACGATTTGTAATCCATTCAATAACTTGGGATCGGATGTAGACATTAACGAGAACGAGACCATCCTTCAGACCCCGACTTTCGACACTAATATCAAGAGAATTGTCAATAGATGGAATGAACTCTGAAGACTCTTCATCAGCAGAGAAAAAGAATAATCAGCAATTATTCGACTGTCTAAGAACTCAATTGGCGAATCTAAGAGGATCTTCCTCAAAGTCTCTCATAATGAAAGCTACACCGCTTCATAAGATAAATGCATTAATATACAGATCTAATCTATAATTCGTAATTTTCATGAGTGAGATGCATCCTGTAATGATCTCAAACTTCTGTTCGATTCCCAACTCAATTCCAATAGTAACTTCTTCAAATAGTCCTCAACGCTATACCCATCCATTTTTCATTGTAATGAATTTCTCGTGAATCTACACATCTAGTGGCTTCTTCATATCACAGTCACTTCACTTCAAGATCACATTGGCTCCTCTCAATTCCAAATACTCCTGGTCAACTCCAGGTGGCATGTTCTTGATGATTTCCTGGTATATCTCTACATTGTAAAAGCGTAAACTGTTGCCCGGATTCTTATATTTCCCTCTCAAGCCAGTAATGTCACAGTAATGCTTCTGAGGAATCAAACTGGGTGGAGCCGCTACGGAAAACCACGTAGGCGTATCAAACTTTATGTTCTCCTTGGTCTGAAGATATTTTTGTTCATCTCCAATGACTTGTCTTGCTGGCTTGTATCTTCTAGGAGGCGGTCTGAGTCTGTTAGGATTCTGTTTGAACGAATGGGGACCCTCGGCAATATCCGAGAGAGCATAGAGATCTACGGGCTGTTTTTCTGGAGCTGACATGTGTAGCTGCGCAGTTGTCAGGAACAATCGGAATAGTTGATGGTATTTTCCTGATTGTTGAAATATTCTGTATTTGAGTCGCGGAAGAATTAGTGAGAAAAGCATTGACACTGGTAGGAAAAATAGCGAGGGTACAATCTCACAGTAGTAATACTGCGTTCCAAGAGACTTTCATTACAATGCAAGGACTTTTTCCAACAAATCGAATTCTCCTGGATATCTCAGTTGTGGAGTCTACAGTATTAGTGAACCATAACATTGTAGCTATGGTGAACTGAATTAAAGAGTCATCTAAGTTCATTAGAGATGTTTCGAAAGTCCCGGGACCAGTCATTTTGCGTGCTTTTCCAATTAGCCACACCCGAAAAATACTTAGCGAAAAGTTCGTCATCAAGAAATAGCGGGAAGGATCATACAACCAAGACGGAGAATAGGTCGAGTAACGATGTCATTTATCAACAAAATAGTTCCAAAATCGACTCTTAACATATCGTAGTTATTGTTATTAACCACAGAACTTTTGAAGATTTTATCTTTCCAGGCTGCTATATACCTCCACCCTTGTATGTCGCTAGAGTGCAAATGACGAAATCTGGGGTTCACCTCTCTCAACTTTTTTCCGAGGTACTTTTCAGACACTCCAGGAATTTTCATCTAAACGAAATTCTTCCAAAGCCATTTTCTTCACGAAAGGACACTCCCAAACTCTACAGCCTTCGCTTTCTATATAAGACAGTCATCTCCCGAGAAGCCTCCGCATATTTTCATTTTGGAATTCAAAAGTAGACGTGGTTTATGTGCTTTATACTATTCCTTACTGTTGGATGTTTGATTTCAGTTCATAGACACTCTTAGCATTAATATCGTCATTTCATATCTGCAAAAGTCGCCAAAAGTTCTCCAAATAGCTATAGATTCGCTATCTAGACTCAAATACAATTTATAGATTACAAGTTTCACGAAGCTTTCCAGCAGGATGTCTCGAGTTTTTACTCCGGCCAGAGCCCGGGCTATAGCGAACCCTTTTAAAGGTGTGAGACAGCTTCATTTTACAATTCCACTTCTCGCCAGAACGCCGTTGGAAGAGTACAATTTCAAGGTAGAGCAAGGAACCCTACGTGACGACCCGTACCAGCGGAAGATCATCTCCACTCTTTCGATATTTCATGAGATGTTGTCCAGCTATGACCCTCCCAAAGTGGAAACCCCATCCATCAGCGACCTCAAACCCAAGATCGGCTTGAGAAAAGTGTTTGGTTCTTTCTTTGGGAAGGGAAAAAACATTGGGAATAACGATTCGTCCCTTTCGGAAGAAAATGACATTAAAGGCATCTACTTGTATGGTGATGTTGGCTGTGGAAAGACCATGTTGATGGATTTGTTCTATCTGACGATTCCCAGTCATTTGCCCAAAAAGAGAATACATTTCCACCAGTTCATGCAACATTTGCACAAGCGGTCGCACCAGTTGAAGATCGAGCATAACCATAACGATCTCGACGTAATTCCACTTTTGGCGTCGGAAATCGCCCAGGACTCTACTGTACTCTGTTTTGATGAATTCCAAGTCACAGATGTAGCCGATGCCATGTTACTCCGTAGATTGCTAATGTTGCTTCTTAGCCCTGATCATGGGGTTCTCTTATTTGCAACCTCTAATAGAGCTCCGGACGACTTGTACTTGAACGGAATCCAGCGTGTTTCATTCATTCCTTGTATCCAGTTGATCAAACGACAATGTCGTGTAATCTATTTGAACTCGCCTACGGACTACAGGAAGATACCTAAGCCTGTATCGTCTGTATACTACTTCCCCAAGCCAGGGGTCAAATGGCTCTCTAAAACTAACCAGTCGAACTGCAAGAAACATGTAGAACAATGGTACGAGTACTTCAATACCGAGAATGATAACCAGACTATTTTGGAAAACCATTCTCTTGAAGTGTGGGGTAGAACGGTGAAGGTTCCTCTCAGTTCTCCTCCTGCTGTAGCCCAATTCACTTTCAACGATTTGTGTGGAAAGCCAATGGCAGCTGGAGACTACTTAATGCTTGCTAATTCGTACCAGTCGTTTATTGTTACCGATATCCCGTACTTGAGCATCGATGTCAGAGACCAGGTTCGTAGATTTATCACCTTCCTAGACGCAGTATATGATGCTCATGGCCGTTTGGCGGTGACGGCAGCCGCTCCGTTCAAGGACTTGTTTGTAGAGCCTGAGAACTTGCAAAAGGGAAACTATATGCTCTATAAAAGACAACAGGATAAGGGAGGTGTTGAGGAGACGTTTGAAGACGACGAATTGGTAGTAAAACATGGATTTGACAAGAGTATAGCCAAAAAGGCTTCCATGTTTGCCAACGATGAGGAGAAGTTTGCATTTGCCCGTGCTTTGTCGAGATTGCTGCAGATGAGTACCACCGATTGGATAGATAATGTGCGTTCATTGCAGTAGCCTTATTATCGAAATGAGTGAATTTTCTATCAAACAAATGTCCACTGTAAGACCATAAGTACAAGCTTATGTCAAGTGTTTAACTATCTACCATCATTCTTTATGTTAACCAATACTTGGCCAAACGAACTGCTCTGATCTCGGACGTTTTCTTGCTTGACACTTCATTTATGGTATCTTGATTATCTACTCTCGAGAACCTACCATAGTATTTTACACTAAAGACGTCATAGCTTCGTTATTCAATCCTCTGTGTCTATTTCTACTCTACGAATGGCTGCAACATTGTGTGCAACCATTCGCCCACACGACATTGGCATGCATTGCCACGACAGATTCTCCACACTGTTCCCCATAACCCTCCAAGTGGGGTACAACTCTCTTAGCCTATCATACAGCGCCAATACAACTGAAAGGTTTCGAATGTACTTTACGACCACCCGACTCTGGATCTATTTATTATACAATACACACTTAGCATCTATCCCCTTTGGTAGAGATTGTAGCCTAATTGGGATTGGAGAAATTCACGTGATGCACATTGCAGTCTGGAAAGGGGGCCGATGGCTGCATCGCCGACGGTGTATCTGCAGGACTTAGCCAGGAACCGCGATGGAAGAGAAGTCTGAAATGCTAGTCGTAGAGGGTAGAAGTGAGGGCTGGCAATATAGTGGAGGTGTCGTGGGGGCGTTTCCAGCAAAGGGTGAAGTAGGGTCTGGTTTGGCTGGCAGCAACGGGCGTAACGTGGCTGTCGGGGTGAACCGAAAGCGGGCTCAGATGCGAGCCGCACCGCAGCAGACTTCACCACAGATTGTGAAATGTAGGCGCAGGCAGGAGAGAATGGGACAATGAGAGAATGAGAGAGAGTAGATGATGGAGATAGATGTTTATGGAAGAGAAGTGGAAGGTTTATACGAGAGAAATAGGGAGGTAAGTATGGACATGGACTTATAGAAGATATACAGAAGATATATATAGATATACATAGATTAGAGAAGATAAGTTGGCCAAGACTTGGCGGCGCAGTAGAAGGCTAATGTATGTACAAAATACCGAGATGTCACTATTTTCAGAACCTCACCGCGCAGCGTAGCGAGGATTCTTATCGTGTCAGAACATTCTCTCGCTACATGAACCCAAACAGTTGACAGATGAGATGAAGATGTATGGAGATACGGGGCGTTATCGCCATGCAAAACGACAATAAAAACAACAAATACAACTCTCAATATCAGAAGATAGTCCATGACTATAACGAAAACTTTAATACGGTGTTGTGAAATTCGCCTGCCTCATTGTCATTACCATTCTCGCTATTTCGCGGACTACTTTCGCTTCTCGCTATTCTCGTTCCATCATCTCTATTTTTATAATTTCACGCCTACATATAGTCTCGTTCCAAAATTTTATCTTGTTTGTGTTTATCACAAACCTCTTCGCTGCTTTTCCCACAATCGCCTTTGGGTACCAGACTGTTCTTTTTGTGGTCGTGACATTCGTTCGTTGAGTTGGGTTGAGACTCTTTTACTATTTGTTTTACTGCTTTGTCTCACTCACTAGTATTGTGCCGTTATCAAAAGACAGGCTCAGAGCTACCACAGGCACTGAGAATTCAAAGGAAAGCATTCCCATCGTGCTAAACTCCAGTTCTGATCTGCTATCCTATCGCTCATACAGATCGACTTAGCTATTCGCTCACAGCAAACTACAAGACCTATACATCCATACGATCCTATAAGAAATACTTGTAGAACGGCCCTCTCCTCATACGATCATAGATATCGAGTCACATCACCGGATATACATACCTACCAGATATTCAAAATATTCAATATCGAGATTTTCGAGATATACAAAGTTCCAGTAGTACAGAATCACTGAAATTACTACTCATAAACACAAGGCAAGATTACAGTATCATTCAACAAAACTTTCGTTAATTAGGAATCTCCAAAACAAGTCTCATCTAAAGTTTTCAAAATAGTTTAACTTTCATCCTCTCGCTTATGAACATCTAAACAGTCGCTCGCTATGAAACACACCAATGCATCGCAGCCATCGCTTGACAACATCAACATCAACAATAATAACTACTACGACATCGCTATCTCCTCGCGCAAAAGAACTGGTCAGACTACGTCCTCTTCCAGCTACGTAAAGAACAACTTCTCTTCCGCCAGCTTGGATCTGAACCTGAGTGTAGCAACTTCAGGATCCTCTTCCAGCAAGAAGTCTACACCTAAACGTGTTTCGTCATTGTCAGCATTGACAACGTTAAACGAAGTAAATCAACCGGCCAAGAGACCTGGAGATTACTATATCCAAAAACTCAGTCAGAGCTCGCTTAGCTTGATTACAGCTAAAGTAAAACCAAGTCAACTTCCTCCAGCTCCTCTTTTGGCTCAATCGCATTCTCAGAGCCACAAGAACGATAACGTAAATGGTAGAAGCTATCCAAGACCCAGATCTGGAGAGTCATTAGCTTCCTTGCATACCTCTTACTCTGACGAAGCCAGTTCTATCGTATCTTCACAGTTTGATACTCCAATAGAGACAAGTTCTCGCCAATCCCAAAATATGTTGGCCGATTCTCGTTTGAGCTCGTTGACAAGCAACTCCATCGCTCCGCTGGAAGCTCCATCCATCAATAACTTCAATTTCACCTCATCTGCCACCATCACTCCAGAAGATTATCAGGACCATTCTCATTGTGATAGTGAAGATGGTACTTGTGATTCTTGTAGCAATGAACATTCTGACTACATAGATTGCGATAGCTCACCGGATATTACCTACGATCACAACTACAGCAGCTCTATTTCCACACTTTCTACCAGAAACAGTTCTAGAGTTCTTCCTGGTATGGGAATAGGCGTACCCCATAAGCAACAACGTCGTTCCTCGGCTCCAGCGCCTATTATAGATAAGCTGATTTTGCAGAGACACAAGACGCTATCATCCACGGAGTTGTCTAGTTCGAGCTCATTTTCTCGTTCTCATTCTGTCAGAAACCAAAAGGCTCCACATTCGGTTGTGAGATCCTTTAGCACGCTGAATATCAAGCATAGACTGGCTTCGTCGTCACCGTCGTTGTCCAGATCGAAGACAAGGTATATCAGCTCCAAGGAAATCAAAGAAAGACAGATGTTGAGAAAGAAGAAGTACGACGAAAATGACGACGACGAAGAAATCCTCACCAACGAGTTGGATAACCTCGTCTTCAACGTTCCTGTGATAAAAAATCATCTGGAACTTTACCTGTTGAATCTGAGGAGCCATGGAAATCTTGTTCCTGGTTATTCCAATACAAGTAGCAGACTGAGCCTTTCTTCTTCGAGTGCTAGACTCTCTAGAAGCGATTTGATGACTGATAATGACAACAACAAGTACAACATCAATGGATCTATCATGAAGCCGTGTCCATTGCCAGGAAAGCTTGGCTCACAAACTGACTTGACGACTATTGTTCCTCTTATTCCTCCTAGAAAGAACAGTCATGGCAATGATCTAACCCAAGATAGTATTGTAGAAGAAGAATCCGAAGGAGATGAAACCATGATTGTTGCAGCCAACTTGAGTATGAACGACGATCTGGAGATCACAAACAACATCTCTCAGTTCTACTACCAAAGATCAACTTCTATGTCAAAGATCGCAAAATTGTCAAGAGAGCAAACCATGATGTACAAGTTGCCCAACTTCGTCAAGTCTCAAAGTTCTATGGAAGATTTGCATCTCATTTCTCTTGAGAAGTTGAACTTGATCGATCAGACCCGTCCTATTAACCTTCCTCCCAAGTCTGGTTTAGATAAATCGAAGCACAACAAGGAGTTCCAGAAAGTGTTGACCAACTTCGAGTTGAACACAAAGAACTTGAATGAAGCCAGACATAAATCGTCACAGATCCATGCCCAAAACCAGCAACTATGGATGAAGTATATTCTGTCTTTAGTTGATGAAGAGGCTACTTCAAAGCAGTTTAACAAGAAGTTTGCCTACGAAAAGAATGCTATTCGTAAATTAGCTTGGGATTCTAACATTCCCTCAGCTTTCAGATTCCAGTTTTTCATGCAGATATTGTCCCACAACAACAACAGTCAGGACTCTGTTAATACAATCAACAACTCCTTCGCGTTGTTTGACCAGAAGTACCAAAACCTTTCTGAAACCATCAGAAAGAACAAGGATGTAGAGTTCAACAACATTGTTGATGTTGTATTGCACCGTCCAATGTTTGATGCGATCCTCAAAGATGCATCCTCGAATTCCACTTTCAGCTTGTCTGGCTTAAAGGATAACTTCAAGTACTTGTTGTACATCAAGTCTTTGTCCGAATATGGATTGCATAAACACGACCAGATTTTCTTGATACCGGTGTTGTTGATACTTTTCCAGAACACTCAATCTTTGCAAGAAATCTACTGTTTGTTGGAATTGATCAACCAACAGATTCTCAATAGAGACTTTTTACAGACTTTGAATGGAGCATTTGGAAATTGGAACGATTTAAAAAATCTTTCTAGTCATCTTGGCACATCATCAACATATCTTCACAAGTTTTTGCAAAAATTCAACAACTTGGACGAGTTTGATAAGTTGAACTCAAGCAGCTTTTTTGAGATCTTGCTTCAGTTCAACGACAAGTTACCGCTCAGCTTATCTGCTCCATCTACGCCTATCATGAACCATCCTGGCCAATTTAGCTTTACCCATAGCCCTTCTTCTAGTTCAAACTTAAGTTGTGCCTCTAACTTGTCTGATAGCAACAACAACAACGTCAACAACAATAATGATGACATTACTCCACGTACTTCTGTAAGTGGAAGTGACGACTTCATGGACATAAATTCTTCTGCGCTACAATTGATGATCAAGTTGTTGCAATTGTTGATTATCCACTCCAATTCAGTCAAGTCAAAAGACAAGAACAATATGAAGATTATACTGACATTCTTGGTGGTGACATTCCAGTTCTACCATATCAACTGGAACAGCTTCCAGGAACTCATCAAGTTGAATAAGTCCATACGATTAAACAAAACTGCAGACCAAGCTGCCAATTTAGATGCGTTTGTGGAGAAATGGAAGGATTCGTTCGGTAAATTTTGATTCGGACATCTTGCGTCTGATGTGATATATGTATCCACTTCTGAAACGGCTTTACGATTCTTTTCACGTTTGTATTTTAGTTTGCATTTATGATTTATACGTTCTACTAGTTCATTATTTATTTCAATAGTACAACATATCCAACTGAAATTGAGTATCGATTTTATTATATCAGCTTTATTTATTTCACTTGTACAGGTCTTAAAAATCATCCATATCCATCTCGATTTGGTCAGGATTGGCTCCATCGCTTTCTTTCTGTGGTTCTTCGGGAGCATTGACTGGGCCCACTTTAGGACCAATCGACGACTTGACAAAGCCCATGGGATTGAGCAAGTTCTTAAGCAGTTCATTTCTAGCGTGTTCCTCCAGCACAGTTCTTTTGAACCGTAACATATCCTTAAATGTAGCTTCGCTTCCATATTCAACTTCAAATTGCTCCCAACTTTCCCATACTTGTTTTATGATAATGGCATCTGGAGCCGATAGCCTTGTTACAAACTTGAATAAGGCTCTGACTCTCTCTAGTTGCTTGAGTGACTTCTCAAAATTGATAAACAAGTCAGTGACCTCAATTAGCTGTGGTAGAGTCAACAGATCATCCTGCACGGCTAATTCGTAAGCCTTTCTGGATTCCTCTGTATCTTGTAGAATCTGGATTGTTTCGAAGGCTATCTTGTAGAGATCAAATTTATCGCTCGATATTTGGTTTCTGTTATTTCTTGAAACATTCTGCTCCAGCCACTCATTTTTAAGTTTTTGTATACCATTTTTCAATATCCTAATGCTGTTCATGAGGTAACCATTGCTCTGTTCGAATTGAGAAAATTGGAGAATCAAATCCTTGCTTAGATGACCCGGGATTCCTGCTTCGTTTTCATTTCCGAATATGCACATTTCATATAAATCTCGTATTCTCTCTTTTCCAATATTCTCCCTTTCTAATATCTCCGGTAAGTAAAACTTCCATATGTGGTATCGCACTTCCGAATCTTTGAATTTGGTCAATCCGCTCTCGTAGACATTAAACGACTTTTCATAATATTTCCAAGTCTGCAAAAATTGTGCGTAGTTTATGATAGTGCGTGCTGTAGCGATTTTCATTTCTATCATTCTCTCGTATGCTTTTATGACCTTTTCTATCTCAGAAGTCAGATCTTTATTCTCAATGAACGATTGTAGTAAATCAAGATAAAACATCCATATTTTATTGGAGCGGTGAATTCTAAACTGAACAGTTTGCTTAGTTTGCTTGTCCAAATCAGGAGCAAATTTCTTAAAAAGTACGTCCTCTATTACTTGTAAGGATCTCAGATCTGCAAGTTCAAAGTTACTTTGTAGCAACATTTCACTCCATTGAATGTATAACTCAGCAAGTTCGTCAATGTCCTTGAATTGTGATTCAACTGCTTTCAGATAAATCAAGTTTGCAGTAGAATAATCACCTCTTGATGCATATACTGACGCATAATCTATCCAAATTTTAGAAAGTTTATGTTCTTCAATGCCCAAAACTGAATGAGCTTTAAATGGATTTATTCTTGAAATGGCCGAAACATATACTTTCAATACTTGATTCAAGTCTTGGCCATATATTTCTACTCTCTTGAACCATGCATCGAGATTATTGCAATCTTGTCTTAACCTCATATCATTCAAAAGTATTGGTCTGTTTTCAATTACCATCTCTAGACAGCGAACTCTGAAATTGAATTCAAAGTTGTACGAATCTTCAGTTGGATTCATCTTGATATTCTTTTGTAACTGCATAATTTTTTCCTCTTCGTGGTTGGTGTATAGTCTGAAGATGACTTCAAAGTCTCCAGTTGTTAAACATTGTTTCAACCCTTCCTCGAAATAATATCTAGCGTCGATTGTTACAGCAGGAATCTTTAGAAATTTTGAGAATCCATTGTAAACTTCAGACAAATTTGTCGGGTCCAATTGCATCGCCTGAAGAATTAAGGACTCTATTAATATAGATTTGTCCTGGATATCAAAGTTTTCTTCTTCACTTCTGGTAAGAAAATCTATATAGTCTTGCAAAAACTTCACAGGCGTACCTAGTGATTTGTACTTTTCAGAATTGGCTAGCAAGATCTCGTAGATATTCCTGATTTCTGCATCATCGCCTAATTCTCCAAACTTATCTATGAAATCGTAAATAGACTGAACGTCAATTGAAATTGGCTTTCCGACATGAAATTCTCGTAGCTCATCTCCAGATGTATTTACATCATCCTCAGCAAAATCAGTTTCTAAAATTTTCCCTGCAAGTATTTCTGGATCAAGGAAATGGAAATACCTCTTGTATATTGCTACTGCGGTTGGGCCCCCGACAGAATCAGCAAACATCACATATTGTTTCCAAATGTAGTAATGGTATTTGGAATTCACAGACACAAGAGATTTATCAAATGTTCTTCGTATCAAAGTCACTTCGTGGTTGCGGAATTCTGTCAAAAATTTCAAATATACGAGCCATGCATCCAAATCCAGAGAGCTGGCAGTTGCTCTTTCGTATAATCTGGAATATAGTTGAATTTGTCTCTGGCTAGCAGTTTCGTCTGGCTTCCCGACAATTTCATAATAACGTAACCAGAGCTGTTTGGAGTGAGGCAATTGTCGCACCGCTCTTTCAAGTACAAACACCAACTCACAATACGCCTGTTTAGTGTCTACACTTCTGACTTGTTTGTTCAACTTGTGGTTGTAATATTCGAGCCATATTGATTCCTGGCTCGCATTTCTGGCGAGATCTCGTTCGTAGACAAGATCTGAATCGTCGATTAGCTCATCGATATTCCATGCCATGGGGAAATAAAAGAATGAACAGCTAATTATGAAGAAAAGTTACTAAAAGTGAAGATTATGTAGAAACCATATAAACTTTCTCAAACTAAATATATTTTTACATCATAATATTTTATATTGCATACAGATTCCTAATAGGAATGCTGCAGATGACAGAAGCAAAAGTAAGGAAATGTGCCTGTATTCAAACTTATCTATTTAATGTATATCATGTTTTGCTTCGTTCTATGGAGTTGTTGGCTCTTCGTATACTCATCGCAAGATGAATTGTTTAGTTCAATTGATATCTTTTCTTTCTTTCTTGACCTTACTTATCAATTGAACTGTATTTGGAATTGATAGATACAATTTAGTCGGACCTGCATATTACTCAGTATATAGAATAGCTTCGGCTGCTAAGTGGAACTGCTGGATTTCTTCAAAATCGGTGGATAATCCAATGGATATTTCCAATTAAGAGATGAAATTAGACCGATTATAGAATTAGAGAACTACTTGAAATTTGGGAGAGTGCACTCAAATATGTATATGGCTATCATTGAATTCGCAACTCAATTTCTCTTTGGTACTTCAGAATTCTAACAATATTACAATATTGAAATCAAAAGAACTCCTCCGTTGATACCGTTAATCAGTTACTATTCACCTTACTCATACTGTCTACAATCGTTGATATCCATCTATTGCTTGATATGCTGCAGAGTTCTCCCATAAAATTAGTCACATGATAATATAATCATGTGACTCGCGATCCTCATCAAATATCAATTTCTCCCAGATAAAGAATTGGCCGTAAGCTTTTGAGAACACCTTCTGCGTTTCGGTTCTACATTTAGGTTCTTCCGGTTACAGCTGCAATTCAATTGCTGCTGCGTTTTTCCGTATATTCTAGATGTCTGGCGCTGGCAATCGTGAACAAGTCTTTCCAACCCGGATGACTCTCGGGTTAATGAAGGGGAAGTTGAAAGGAGCTCAGCAGGGCCATTCGCTATTGAAGAGAAAGTCGGAAGCGTTGACTAAACGGTTTAGAGACATCACGCAGCGGATTGATGATGCGAAGAGAAAGATGGGACGTGTGATGCAAACAGCTGCTTTCTCGTTGGCTGAAGTACAGTATGCCACTGGTGACAACATTGCTTATCAGGTTCAAGAATCCGTTCAAAAGGCTAGATTCCAAGTCAGGGCCAAACAGGAGAATGTTTCCGGTGTCTATTTGCCCACTTTTGAGTCTTTTATCAATGAAGAAATCAACGATTTCAAAATGACCGGTTTGGGCAGGGGTGGACAACAAGTCCAGAAGGCCAAGTTGGTTTATACCAGAGCCGTCGAAACTTTGGTGGAATTGGCGTCATTGCAAACTGCATTCATCATTTTGGACGAAGTCATCAAAGTTACCAACAGAAGAGTGAATGCTATTGAGCACGTAATTATCCCCAGAACAGAAAACACCATATCGTATATCAATTCGGAGTTGGACGAATTGGACAGAGAGGAGTTCTACAGATTGAAGAAAGTACAGGAGAAGAAGCAGGAAGCGCAAGCTGCAGCTGAGCTCGAGGAGAAGGAGCGTAGAGAGGGAGATGAGGCTGCTGCTGTAGCTGCGGCTGAAGCAGCTTCCAAGGATAAGGCTGAAACCGAGTCCCAGATTCAGAAACAAGTCGAGAAGTTGGACATAGGTGCTCAGGGGGAATCTGACATTCTTCAAGAAAATGAGGATGATGTGATTTTCTAAGATTCCATGGCATTTCTTCTCTTTGTACGCAGGTGTATGCCGTTCATTTCTCTTACGTTTATTTCATGTCATTCAATAGATAGTTGATTTCTGTAGTATTCATTTATTTAACACAAAAAGTTTGAAGTTGTGTAGGGATGATTTATATTCATGATATAGTAGTCATTGCTGTTGAATCTTGTCTTCCTTCTAGCTATGATTCCTTTCTTGTTTGTGTACTGCCTAGGGATTCTACATTTTTACTTCTATCTAGATCCATATTGCTTCTATTTTTTGTGCTGTCATTTCTAAGATCTTATTCTCAGTTATTCAATTTATTACTGTATCGCTACTATCTCAGTTTATTCTCGCCAATGATGTTCCAAGTCCAATATAATATCAATCATGTTGTCAATCATTTTCCTAACTTAAATAGTTGTCTCTATTTGTCTTCTTGGAAGTCATTGTGATATGCTTGGCTCTGATGAGCTCTATGCCCTTTGTTCAATCTCTGATTCATGTCCAGATCAGTATGAATAGCTTTTCTTTCGATAACACCCCCGGCTAGTTGTCTATCTAGTAATGATACATTCTGCATCGCTTCGGAGTGCTCCAATTTTTGTCCAGGATCTTAAATCTCTCGAACTGCTAGAACATAAAATCATTATCTACCGAGATATCATCTTATAGTTGATGATATTGTAGATGACCATGAACTGCGTCTACAAACGCTCTAGCATAAGGAGTACCTCACTCCATGTTGTTCATCAGTCGATTAGCTAGAAAATATTCAAAGATCATAAACTGGATGTGCTTCTGGTTCCGTTTTTTGTTCAGGTTCTTGGAATTTCCATCCAATTGGGATGGCCCATCTTGTTACTAGCTTCATATTTGTTGACTACGTCTTTTTACACAAGGTAGAAGTTTTAGATCAAGTTCATAGCTTCTACGTACTCGTTTTTTTCTAGCGCTGACAAGTGTGGAAGCTGGTTTGCAAGAATAAGTCACTTATAGCTGTCATTTGTATCATGATTTTCTCGAACGGTCTTCGTCATAGGTAGAGAACTTGTTTTGAGTGAATATACATTTGCGTTAGCATTTCTGCAACCTCGTAACTGGAAATTTCTATGTAACGCACCTGTCTTATCTGTGTGTCTCCGAAACCTGTAGCACCAGGACGGTGAATCTTATCTCAAAACCGAGGTTAACCATTTCCGAGGTGCTGTAAAGGAATTGTTCCAAGCTCATAACCGGCTTATCTTAGGAGATTAACATAGCCATTTCTCGTTTAGGACTAACGAATACTGGTCGCTAAATAGTACATTGTAAATGCTGTCAAGTAAACTTTGTAAATTTGACGGTTATGATGGTTCCTGTGGAAATCGTAGTAACAGAAACCGCAATGTTTGTCGCTCAACTTAGTAGTAGGTCTAGCCGCAACCTCGAAATTGCAGGAAATTTACTTCCAGAGACTTTAGTATCTGGAACTCTATGGAAAAAAGGATAGTTGTATCTAACTGAATTGGAATTTATACAACGGTAGAAATCACAGGAACTTTCTGTTGCTTCATTTTATTCCGTTGAATCGCGGTAACTGTGCAAATTCTCTTTTTGATTTCTTATCTTACGTAATAGCACTGGTGGCATACCAAATGACGTAATGCCTAGCCTAGACAGACAACTTTAGTTGTATAATCGGAATCTAGTATTGACTCTTCACCAGAGAATTTTATGAGTAATTTCCTTAGGAATGCTATTGGCCAATCGAGATGAAAAGAATGCTGATCTAATCCTTGATAACGGCAATAGACCCTATCTAGGTATCGGTTTTTCAGCTTACTACTTCTATTCGATGCTGTTCCTACTTTTTCTACAGTACAACCTTGCTTAGTCTAACTTAGTCTTACATTGCATTGGAGCTACATTGAAAATTCTACTCTACCGACCAACTCACTATGGCGCACAGTACCCTCCGTCAACGATAAGATCTGACCCTGTAGTATATGTAGATGCATCTGAAGCAAAGTACAAGTAAGCACCAACCAACTCCTGAGTGACACCCTCTCTGCCGAGAGGGATGAACTGCCACCACTTGGACTTGATTTCGTCCGAGACGAAGTCCGAGATCTCAGTAACAATGTAACCTGGCGAAATGGTATTTACTCTGGCAAAAGGAGCCCATTCCACAGCCAACGACTTGCTCAAGTGCAACACCGCAGCCTTTGCAGCGTTGTAAGGAGCCTGGAATTGAGGAATGTTGACTATGTGACCAGACATAGAAGCAGTGAAAATCATGGAGCCTTTACCCTTTCTTTTGAAGATCTTGCCTGCTGCGTGAGCACAGTAGTAAGCACCAGACAAGTCTAGATCTATAACCCTCTTCCATGCATCAAAGTTATCGACTTCTACACTTTCACCCTCGGTCCAAGGTACACCAGCATTGGCGACGAAGATGTCTATCGTGCCAAAGTCAGCTTCGATTTGAGCCACTGTGGTTTCGACATCCTGCTGGTCTGAAACATTGCACTTGTAAGCTTTACAACGAACACCATATGTTTTGGAAATTTTGTCAGCCTTTTCCTTAGCAGGCTGGGAATTGTACCAGATTGCTACGTCAGCACCAGCCTGGGCATATGCCTCTGCTACAGCAAGACCTATTCCGGCCGAAGAACCAGTAATGGAAGCCACCTTACCCTTGAGGGAAAATAAATCCAACACATTAGACGAAAGATGGGGAGCCTTCGTGGGGAGAGGACCCACTGCAGGATTGATATGGGAAGTGATGCTCGGATTGTTGGTCATTTGAACTTGTTGGCGGTTAGAAGAACTATTGCCTTTAGTGGAAGATTTGATATCACTATAGAAATGTAGAGATTGAAAAGTTGAAACTGGCTCGGTACTTCGAAATTTTTCACGGCTAACGCAGGTTTTTCGATTGTGGGGAAATAGGGTATTTCAACAGTACACACAAAAAACAACTTTACTTAGAGCACACTATGGTAGAAGGAGTGCCTAATGCGATATCTTGTCGTATTTGGTAGCTTTTCACAGTGGGATTTCCTGCTCCTTTTATAGCGTCAGATCGGGTCGAGTAACTAAAACGACTCCTCTTTTCGGGAGTCGGAAGATTCCTATTCCGGGGGCAGTTAGGACTAAGGATTATACCGTCACTAATTCATTTCTCTGTGGTAGGCTCTTCTGAATATTTATACTATATCTATGATAGACTGCTATCTACTCTACCGTCTATGTCTATTTGAACTTTTGTTTGACTGCTTTCACTTCATCCCTATCTCTCTTAACCATAAAACTCAACGTTCCATAATTCTCCGAGAAGCACCACCGCGCTATCGGGAACCTACATAAACCGTTCCGAGCACTCGGAGTTGCCAGCTGAATAATCTCGACTAAAACTTAAGCCTTTCCGAACTCCGGCGATCATTGCGGCGCATACTACAATCAGTCTTAAGTGTTCGTGCATTGTTGTAAATAAATAAATAGCAGCAGCTCCAGACTAACCGCCGAGGGCTGGACCGAGCTCCAGGAGTATATGCAAAGATTTTATAGCAATACGAACGTTCAACAACATACAAAAATAGAATGAGTTCAAAATAAATACAAGAGTCAGGTGAAAAAAAGTTCAGTCAGATGGCCCTTAATGTCCTAGTGAATAGGCATAAGCACTATAGTAGATACCTATAGGAGTACTAATCGTAGCTACCTATGATAAACTTGAAAAATATCTGAGGAACTTGAGTTAGCAAGATTAATGATTAATATTTGATAATCTTGATAATCATCTTCAGATCTTATTTATCAAGTTTATCAACCAACTACCTCTGTACCTAATAAACACGAACTGCAGGAGGGACAGGCTTACAGTCGTTTTCATCCATGGTGGTCTTGATGACGTCTCTGTAGTCCAACTTGACTTCGTCTCCGGAAGCAGTTTGATAAGACAAGGTGTGTACTCTCCAGTTCTCGTCGTCTCTGCTAGGATAATCGTCTCTGGCATGGGCACCTCTGGATTCCTTTCTGGCAGAAGCAGACTTGGCGGTTTGAGTAGCACAAGTCAATAAGTTCTGCAATTCCAAAGTTTCGACCAAGTCAGAGTTCCAGATCATGGAACGGTCGGTGGTCTTGACGTCAGCGAACGATTTGTCGACTTCAGTAATGTGCTCTACACACTTGTCCAAAGTATCTTGTGTTCTGAACACAGCACATCCTCTTTGCATGGTGTGTTGCATGTCATCTCTGATCTGAGCAGTACTCTTGGATCCAGAAGCGTTTCTCAACTTGTCCAAGTTAGCAATGGATTCGTAACCAATATCCTTAGGAGCAGGCTTGTGTGGAGTTCCTGGGGTCAAAGAGTCTCTGATGGTGTGAGAAACAGCTCTACCGAAAACAACCAAATCCAACAATGAATTGGCACCCAATCTGTTGGCACCATGAACAGAAGCACAGGCAGCTTCACCACAGGCCAACAAACCTGGAACAACCTCGTCTTCACCCTTTTCGTTCTTCTTGACAACTTCACCATTCCACTTGGTAGGAATACCTCCCATATTGTAGTGGACGGTTGGCAAGATAGGAATTGGTTCCTTGGTGACATCGACACCAGCAAAAATGTGAGCAGTTTCAGAAATACCTGGCAATCTTTCCTTCAATACAGCAGCAGGAATGTGTGATAATTGCAAGTACATGTGGTCCTTCTTTGGACCGACACCTCTGCCTTCATTGATTTCCATGGTAATGGCTCTGGAAACAACATCTCTCGAAGCCAAATCCTTGGCCGAAGGAGCGTAACGTTCCATAAATCTCTCACCCTCAGAATTGAGCAAGAATCCACCTTCACCTCTGGCACCTTCAGTGATAAGACAACCGGATCCGTAGATACCAGAAGGATGGAATTGCACAAATTCCAAGTCTTCCAATGGCAAACCAGCTCTGGAAACCATGGCATAACCATCACCGGTACAGGTGTGGGCAGAGGTACACGAGAAGTAAGCTCTTCCGTAACCCCCTGTGGCAATAACAGTCTTGTGGGCTCTGAATCTGTGCAAGGTACCATCTTCTTGGTTGTAGGCCATGACACCAATACATTCACCATCTTGCATCATCAAATCCATGGCAAAGAATTCGATGAAGAAGTGAGTATCGTGTCTCAATGATTGGCCGTACAAGGAGTGCAACAAGGCGTGGCCGGTTCTGTCAGCTACAGCACAAGTTCTGTAAGCTTGACCACCTTTACCGTACTCCTTGGATTGGCCTCCGAAGGCTCTCTGGTAGATTCTGCCTTCTTCGTTACGGGAGAATGGAACTCCGTAGTTCTCCAACTCGTAGATTGACTGAGGAGCCTCCTTTGTCATGTAATGGATGGCATCCTGGTCTCCCAACCAATCAGAGCCCTTCACGGTGTCGTACATGTGCCAGTGCCAGTCGTCCTTGTGCATGTTTCCCAATGCGGCATTGATACCACCCTGGGCAGCAACGGTGTGCGATCTGGTTGGGAACAACTTCGAGATACAAGCTGTCTTGAAGCCAGCTTCAGCCAAACCAAAGGCAGCTCTCAAACCTGCACCACCAGCACCAACGACTACACAGTCGTATTCGTGGTCGATAACGTGGTACTTCTGGCTCATGTATTTGGCAGCATTGAAGTCGGCACCCTTAACGTTGGAGCCAATAATTTGATGACGGACAGATGTCGACGACAAGAATCTTCTCTGTATAGCCGAGGTCTTGATATTGTTTCTGAACGAAGACAACATGATGTTCTAATAGTGACTGTTAACACGAAATTTGCAGCAATTAAGTGATAGACGATGAAAAGTAGTACCTATGTGAGCGGTACGTGGCTATGGAAGTATGATAGGATACGTGACAAGTGAAATGAAACGTAATAATCGCAATCAGACAACTAATCTTCTATACTAAGATAGATATAGATTTCGGCCGGTGAATAAATGGAAGTCGGATCAGATAAAAGACACTCAGTAAAAAAGTATCAGCGACAGACAACACACAACCAAAGAAACAAAAACAATTATAATGCTAAGTGCTAGTCTGTTGAAAAGAAAAAGAGTAAATAAATTATCCAACTTGCTATTCGATGCTTATAGTGGAAAAAGTGAAAATCTCTGGATTCAAGTGCGGGACAAACATCCGTGCCGCAATGCATACATCAGATCATTCCAACAGACCCGGATCACCTTCAACACCTCGTATTTCAAACGGAACAACGTGATTGGCTGCAGCCCCACACAACCCAGATGCGCTCGGCTCACTCTATACACACACCCCTCTCCTCCTGCCGCCTACTGCTACTCATATAGCCCAATTCTGGAGCACAACTTCCGGGAGTGTTGGACTGCATACAGTCGAGGGTACCCATTACTAATGCTGCAATATTAGTGGTCGGTTGATTGGACGGAACAGAAACCCTGTGTGTAGGTCGCAATTGTTCCTACCAACTCCGAGTTTGTTCCGAGTCGCCTGGGGGAAATCAAGTGGTTTCTATCATGTGACTTAATAATTGTTGTAACCTGGAAAGATAGTGTGGTTTTCAGTGTCATCTATTGTTCTATTCGTTCGTATGTGGGTCTATTATGTTGTCGATACATGTATTAGTTGTCCAGGAGAGTATTATGTGAAGTATTTTTTAAGATCGATTTTTTGGTTTACCTTATTTTTCATTTGCTCATCTCATTTTTTGCACCCATTTACAATTACTACATGTTCCGAATACTTTAAACCATTATCCTTATCTATTATAGAGAGTGCGTATATCATATATAGTCTTATTAGGCACCTCCGAAAAATCAACTCTTGTAGTATGCAAAACGGTAGAATCCCATGGTTCTACCTAGCGTGTCCGCCTAGACGGAACAGTAACCACCGTCGACTCTGATGTCAGAACCGGTGGTGTAAGTGGAGGCATCCGAGGCCAAGTACAAGTAGGCACCGCACAATTCACGTGGGGCACCTTGTCTACCCTTTGGGGTCAAGGCGTACCACTTGTTCTTCATTTCATCTGGAACAAAGTCAGACAACTCAGTGGAAATGTAACCTGGAGAAACGGTATTAACTCTGGCAAAAGGAGCCCATTCTACAGCCAAAGACTTACCCAAGTGCAAAACACCAGCCTTTGCAACGTTGTAAGCTGCTTGCAATTGTGGGACGTTTACAATGTGGGCAGACATCGAAGCAGTCATGACAAGGGAACCCTTACCTTGTTTACGGAAAATTCTACCAATATTCTTAGCGCAGTAGTAGACACCGTTTAAGTCGACGTTCATGACGTTGTGCCAGTCATCGTCAGTTTCCTGGTCAATCAATGGGCCGGAAGTCCAGGCGATACCAGCGTTGGCAACGAAGATGTCGATAACCTTAAATTCTTCTTCGATCTTGTCAATGACAGACTTGACTTGTTCAGCCTTTCTGACGTCACAGTTATAGTAGACAATAGTGCTCTTGAGGAATCTGGCTCTCAATTCGTTGACAGCAGCGTCGTTAGGAGCGTAGTCGATGATAGCCAACTTGGAAATACCAGCTTGCAAGTAAGCTTCGGAAATAGCGTAACCAATACCTCTGGCACCTCCGGTGACGGCGGCAGTCTTGCCGTCCAACTTGAAGAAGTCGAGGACGTTAGCTGGCAAAACTGGGTCGGTAGCTGGCAACGAGCCAATGTCGGTGTTGCACATGGATTGTGGAGCGGTGGCAGATTCGACAGTCATTATGTATATGTAAGGTGGATTTGTGAGGCAAAGAAGAGTGCTGAGCTAAACATTCCTTTCGGTTTTGTCTGAGAAATTGTTGTCTATTTATACCCAGACCGCCTTCGCCATTTCTTTCATACTTTGATCATCCTTCAGACCCTCCCCCACAAAAAAAAAAGAGCGAAGCAAAAGAAAATAAAATTATAAACAAAACATATTTTCGGAAAAACTGCTTGTTTCTTTTGACAACCTGCCGCGAGAACTTTAGTTATGGAAAAACCTGTCAAGCAAGATATAGACAGCATCTATTCCCCGACAACATTACTACTGCTGCTTCTATCTCCAATTCCAACGTAATATATCAGAAGTTGGTGATACCATTCAACAGAAAACACCACTATTCGGTTCAAGTCGGTCCTGAACTACCGGCTTCGAGAGGGTTGCCTCAGATTGCAGATCCACCCATCCCAACACAATTAGGAAATTAGCGAGCCTAGGGAAAAAAACAGTGATTTTCGAGTTGGAGTACTGTTATCCCATTCACTAGTAAAATTTAGACACTCCCCACTGTAAAGTACCATGCTGTTTCACCGAAAATTGGGGCCATTTCAACGACATTGTGCGACATCCTTCACACAAACTACTAAACCATACTGTACAGTCTGATGTCGCCGGAAGAATACCTTGTCAGGGTGATGGAGTTTTGCCAGATTCGAGTCAGTAGTTTGGGGTCTGAATACAGATTCCGAATATCCAGGACTATTTTCCCGTTTTCCGCCCCAGGATTGCAATTATTCTTGACGTTTCTAACATTAGCCCCCCGGCCCGTACGACGCACAAGTCGATTTCTTATTCGGAGAGACATTACCCTCCCGTACTAACTCAAGGAGGTACATTTCCTATGGCAACTCTGCCGTTTCAATGGGCTATTTTTAACATTTGAGAAAGAAAGTTGTTACGGGTTCTCTATTCTAGTGTTCTTACAATTCACATGTTTCTCGTATTCTACCGATGCACAATCTTCTTTTCGAACCCGTTTACCCTGTCCGATATGCTCCCGTGACATGCTTGTGGAGTCGGCGAGTTGGAGAATGTGGAGCTGGTGGAGAGATTGCAAATCTCGTTTCTTGAATATGTGGAGTTCCAATCATTACAATGACCGCTTTTAGAATTAAGAATTTTTTTGCAATTCTTCAAGAATGTTGGAAATTCAATTACGACCATCTTACGTAGCAATTATGACATTGCGACTGTTGTCTCCGCGCTTACGAGCATGATAGAATTCTATTTATTTTTCCATTGTGCCAAAAAGCTGTAGAAATTTGTGTTTTAAGAAGGCATGTCTTGTAATGAAGTCGCTACTACACAGTCTCCTCCAATCATACCAAAGCATGGAGGGAATTCAAAGACAAAACCCTCTTAATATTACCTATTGAGTAGGTAATATCCCCTTAGAAAATGTAGACAATTTCAACAGAGGAGCATGAATTGCTTAAAAATACTTTTTACGAAATGAGATGTATTAAAGTCAAAGCTAGCTACCAAATAGTATATAGATCCATCTCTAATCCATATCGAAAGATGGAGGAAATCCGAAGATAAAAAACCTCCTGATATGAACTAACGATAAGGTTATACCCTTAAGAAGTATGAAAAGATACTTAGAAACGGTGAAGTTATACGGTACTGGTTAAAAAAATTTAAATAAAACGTCTAGACTGCATAATCTATACTCAAGATGAAACCACTGAACAGGTGAAAGCTTCCCAGTCTGCTGTGGTTCGCCGTCGTTTTTTATTTACGAAATGGCATGTATTACAATCAAAGTCTAATCTATTGCCTAAATGATTGTTGTTTGGTAGCGCCGCCCAATTGTAAACCTGTATGTCATTGAAGTGCCGGTCAAACGAATAAGGGCGTGTGGTCTAGTGGTATGATTCTCGCTTTGGGCGACGACTTAGCTGCACTAAGTTGATTACTACAAACATGCGAGAGGCCCTGGGTTCAATTCCCAGCTCGCCCCATTTTTTGATTGACTTTTTTTATAAAACCGAAAGTGATTTGAATATAGATTTTTAAACGAGGCGCTGTCCAACAAGTGTATCAGAAGAGAGTGATTGGTGTTGTGCTAGTCTGAAAAGTTGAAGTTCAACATAATTGCTCAATATTCAAAACACATTTAGGAAATGTCAAATCTACAAGAACTTGAAGTTTTATGACGAGCAGTATATAAAAGTCAGTACAAGAAATGGAACTGGGATTGAACCGAGATGCAAATATAAATGGAAAAGGTAAATCTATCTACTATTTGTTTCGATTTTTCACATAGATTAGACAGATAATCAATAAATTTGTACCAAGTAAATACTTCGCATACTACCCGAATTCTAAGGTTCTATTACAATAATCCATTTTTGTCACTTGAATTTCTTGAGTTTCAGGCTTAGAAGGATTGGATTATATAAATCGGAGAATATTTACCAGCTCATATATATACCTATATATTTTATTGAAATATATTACAATTTCTAATTTCCCCATACTATTTCTCACTACTTTATTCACACAGTAAATTCGCAACTAATTTTCTACATTTTCCAACGGTACTCCATACACTTCCAAATACAAATACAAAAATATAGCCTACATCAGATCTACACTTTTCTTTCTCTCCACTTCTTTTGCAGTCCGTAATTGCCGCATCAATCAAGCAACAATGGAGCAAGATGATCTAACAGCCTCGGTCTGGGACGATGTAGTTTCGCCCCATTCGGAGCCTGTGACGTATGGAAACGTGACATCTTCTTCATTCAGCTCTGGTCCTTTGGCCACCGAATTCAACGATATGTCGCTCAAAGGTTTCCAGAACGAGCAGAAAAATGAAGAAGATGATGACGAAGAAGTTGAAAATCTTCACAAGGATTACGAAGAACATCAAGATGAACAAAATCGTCCGTACGAGTATAACCAAAACGAATACGATTACAAGACCACTTCTTCTTTCAATACAAATACCAATACTTTCAACACAGTCAGCAATTTCAATACAGCTTCTAATTTCAATACAAATGATTTCAACGGTGGCTATCTGAATCATGTGGATGATGTATTTGACGATTCATGGAGAAACCCGCTGGAAATAGCCCAGTTGTCAGAATTGAAGAAGGAAGAACGTAAGGAACATACTCATCAATTGCTCTCGGAATTGACTCAAGGAGCCGAGGACAGCGAGCTTTTGCGTTCCGGAACGGTATCTCCAAAACCAGTAACTCTGACTGAGGCACTTTTCAACGACAAAGACAGCCCTATCAAGGTGAACAAGGCAGCATTGGCGGAGTCCGAAAATCTCTCATCTCCACGAGGAAAGCTTAAACTTAAGACGAGTCTGTTCAAAACACCTCGTCCACGTAAGTTCAATGCCAAAGTTAACGTCAGTCATCTTCAAGGCGTAGGAAGAAGCGAGAAGAACTCGTTGGGGCCATTAGGTAGCGAATCAGACGACTCTAAAGGGGATAAGTCTTCGGTGATATCTAGCTCGAAGGCAGAAATCCTTTTCAGAGAAGCAGAGGCACCTTTGTACGAGATACAGCACAAGTCTGAGGAAGATAAGTTGCGAGAATTGAGCCTACATGCTCAAAAACTGCCTTCTATAGGACAATATAGATCACAATTGGCTCCGCAGAGTCTGAAACCTTCACCACATAATCCAGACGCTGACGATCAAGAGCATACTGAAGTTGCCAGAGATGATTCAAATCAATTGGAAATTACAGTCGGTGATCCCATGAAAGTTGGCGATATCACCACAGCCCATATTGTATATGCCATAAGGACCAAGAACAAGAATCCTAGTGCCAGCTTCCCTGGTACCACCGACGAGTTTGTAACGGTTTCCAGAAGATACAAAGATTTCAGATGGATATACCACCAATTGCAGAATAATCATCCAGGGAGAATTATCCCACCTCCTCCTACTAAGAAGACGTATGTTGGCCGGTTCAACGAGAACTTCATTGAAAACAGAAGACTTTCTCTTGAAAAAATGTTGAGCAAAATCAGCAACGTTGCCGTATTAAGCAACGATCCCGACTTCGTTATGTTTTTGACAAGCGAAGACTTTATCAATGAGTCTCGTGAAAGAGAACGCTTAAGTGGTTCTGGAGCTTCTACACAGAATAATGACTTATTAGACAATGCCACTACTATTGGAGATGATGGAGCAGCCTCCACGGGTTCATTGAGCAGTTCTGTGTCGACGCCGATTATCTCCGGAGGTGGCACTGGGTTCATGAGCTCGTTGTTTTCCATTTCTACCAAAATTAGCGAGCCTGATGAGTACTTCACTCATAAAAGACAATACGTAGACGAACTTGAGTATAATTTAAAGCAGTTTTACAGCGCCATAGAGCTTGTGGGTACACAGAGAATTGATATGATTGGTGTTTTAGACGAAATTTCGTTGACCATTGACGAGTTGGCCAACTTGGAAATCCTGAAGGTCACCACCGAGTTATTGAGTGCATTCAGTGAGATTCAGCTCAAGATGAAGGAAAACTTGGATAGAATCAACTTACAGGACCAGTTGACATTGGGATTTACAATTGAAGAGTACTTGAGAATCATTGGGCTGATCAAGTTTGTATTTGAAACCAGATCCAAGATTTACCAGCAATACTACAACTTCAACCAGGAGTTGTTGAAGAAGCTGGCCCAGCTCGACAAGTTGTCCAAGAAGTACAAGGCACCCATCGACAAGGTCAATCTGCTCACATTTGAAGTGGACAAGTTGAAGCAAAAGACGAGTGCATTTGAGAACAGTTTCAACAGTATCAGTGAGACCATCAAGGCGGAAATGGAGAACTTTGAGTTTGAAAAAATTGAAGATTTCCGCAATAGTGTCGAGATCTTTATCGAAAGTTCGATTGAGTCTCAGAAAGAGGCCATTGAATTGTACGAGACATTCTACGAGCGCCAGAATTTGGCCAGTGTATAAGAGAGGAAGATACTTTTTGGTGTAATAAGTGTATATCTTGGCTAAGAGTAAAGCATTTGTAAGGTTAGGAATGAAACTGTTGATTCATTTTCATATAGTCAATTCTATGTTCATTTAACCACATAAGTTCTATAGTCCTATATTGGGAATGTAAACTGCGATTGTGCTTTCAGGAGCTAGTATGGTGAAGACTTCGCAAGCTAAAAGAGATGTGTCTATAAAACATAAATACAACAATGATCAATGTTTAACATGAAAATGTAGATAATAGCGATGTGCTATTCTTATCTATAAAGACTGTATGGGAGTAAATAGTTCAGTATTCCACTCCACTAAACTCTATTGCCGGTTGCAAATACAACCACCGAGGAGCTCGAGACTAGAATCAATACTAGCAACACCAAGCTCCTAAGCCAAATTTTGAAGTTTCACTGAATTTTCACATATCTATGAAATTTCACAACGCTTTGATCCTTGATCTTGATCTTGGCTAATGTTAAAATTTTCACTCAATCACACTCTCATTCTGAGTCATCTCAGTGTTTTCCTTACCGTTTGCAGAATTTTTCCACATTTCCGATCGTATGCGTTTCCCAAGTTAATTATTCAATTGTTGCCTCATGGTTCCTATCTCAATGTAAACCTTCACCTCGAATCGATAGGGATGATTCATAATGAAATCTGACAATCTAAATTCCGGTACTTAACAATCGGTGGTCGGAACAAAATACCCGTGATCCGGCTATTCGGCAGACTAGAGCCGCATAACCTTTTCCACTTAGACTTCTTCAAAATGTCACTCCTCGGAACTCTTCAATTTACCGGAACTTTTGATCCCCGGAACACATATGACTCTATAAATATATTTTTTTGGCTTCTCCACAGTCGTACAAACTGAAAAGTTGAATCTAACTTAATTTCTTGAATTATATATTGCACAATTCTACACCACTCCTTTTAAAAAGTGGTATTGATTATTCTTAATTCATAAAGATTGCTCACCGATTTATTTCGCCCCTTTAGACCATTCTGGCTCGCCATTATCACTTCCATCTATCCGATCTCACTATCATCTGATAAAGTAATCTGATCTCACCCTTTCTACTGCCTTTCTCTTAATGTATACACCAACAACTCAGATTTTCTTCCAATTTTCTAAATCATATTATATTGAGTAAACTTAATATAACAAGTAAGCATCCGTCACATCATGAACACTCAAGTCCATCTCAATCCGACTGAGCTCTCGATCATATCCATACCTCGGGATCGGTACTGGATATTCACCAGTTCAATTCTACAACTTCTCTACAACGAGGTGATGAAATACTCTCCCAATTACAACAGCGAAGACTACTCAGATTCAGAAGATGACTATGATGATGATGATGAGGAAAATTCAAGCGATAACGACGATGATGATGAAGAAGATGAAGATGTAGAAAATGACGAAGAGAACCAAGTTGGAAGATACCGGAGCCACCGAACTAATTTGTTTAAAAACGTCAGTTATGCTTCCACCGAAAACGACAGCTGGCTGTCAGCATCAAACAAGCGTAGCTCTGTAGATTTACATCACCAAGACGAAAATACTGGTTCTGGAGGTGGAGGAGGACCGCATCGGAGATCTGTAGACAACTCCAGCAAGATGAGATCCAACGACTCATCAGACAGCTTAAACAAAAACTACGAGTCAGATAAGGGTAGCTTGTCTGAGCTCGAAAACTATTTTTTTCACATTGCTTTGACTCCACTCGAGTGCACTGTGATAGTCTCAACGCTGCTTTTGACAACCTTATTCAAAGACCCCATAGAAATCTGTCGCAAGTTGGACTTAAAAGAAGTCCAGGTAATCTCAGAAAGCTTTTTGAGTTTACAAGTAGATAGTGATGGTAGTTTTGATAACAGCTTGCGTATTCTAGAGTTGACTCGGCCGCTATCTGAAAACAACATCTCGTTGTTCTTTCTTTCGAGTCACTTCAGCGACATAGTTCTTTTCCCAGCCTCGCTCAAGGAGAAAGTCATTAGCATTCTCACCAAGAAGAATTTTGAGTTCTCTGACATCTCCAACAGCTACATTATGTCTAACACTGAGAGCATTGAATCCCACGAAGTCCACTCGGACGAAGATATAGCATCCAGAATGCTCGAGGAGAAAACTTTCAAACTCTTTGCTGATGCCAGTATCAAGCCAGCGATAAACACCACGGAAAAGTTGCTATTAACAGGAGCTAGAGCTGGCGAAGTGCACGACACTATTTTAAACTGTGCTACGATATTGGCCCGGCCAAAGATCATTCCTCCGTACTTCGCCATTACTCGTACTTCTATTAACGAGGTATCCTTGATCTTGCCCAAGTCGTCCAAAAAACGAACTCGTCTAGGGTTCGACTCCAAAAGCATCATTGGTTCGACTCAGGACATCATCATTCCTATCTCGATTGACTTCTCCAACTTGCCTTTGGACTCAACTGGTATTGTTGCTGGAGTAGCTAGTAAGTTGATAAACGGTATAAAGAAGTATAACAACACTTTGTTTGAAATGAACTACTTTTCGATGGCACGGTCTGGAATTATCATGATTCCTCAGGAAAATGTCGAAACTGTGTCCGAAATCCTAAGCAATATCGACTACAATGATCAGGCAAAGGTTGTTGAAACCGTTCCTCAAATCGCATCTCTTGCATTGTAGAGACTTCCTCTACGTTTCATTTCTTGCCTATATGCTTTTAGTTTTCGATTTAATATAAATATCACTTTCCCAATCCATACTCCTGTAAGAATGCATTTGGACTAGGTTCTCTTCCTAGCAATATCTTCATATTATACATAATATCCTCCGAATTCCCCTTAGATAAGACGATATCGCGATACTTTCGTCCATTGACTACACTCATGGGATCGTCTTTGAACAATGTGTAGTAAATATCATCTGCGAAAACTTCGCTGAAGAAATAGCTGTAGTATCCTGACTCGTACCCTCCTGCGATATGACCAAAAGACCCGTACGAATCAACGGTATAATTACCCAGTGAAATCAAAGAAACGTCATTATTCAAGTCGTTCCATAATTTGCTGACATCCAATACCTCGAGACTTTCATCGTTGTCAAGCTGATGAACAGCAAGATCAAATAGTCCGAAATGCAACTGCCTCAAAGCAAGTAATGCTCCATTGACATGTTTTGTGGATACGAGGTTGTCGATCAAAGTATCACTCAATGACTCCTTTGTAAGATAATGAGACGATAAGTTCTTCAATATCGATTTCTCCCAAGTCCAGAACTCAAATGACTGCGAAGGTGTTTCTACAAAGTCCCGAGGCACGTTTGTTCCATGGAATCGAGCCACTTGCGTTCTACCCAAAAGGTCATGTATACCATGCCCTAACTCATGGAAAAAAGTCTTCACCTCGTAATGTTTTAGAAGTGAAGGTTTTGATTCTGTTTTCTTGCTAAAGTTACAAACTAATGCAGTTATAGGATAAGCACGAGACTTTCCATCTCTCTTTATATATCCTGGTCCAATTCCAAAGTTTGCGGCATGGCCATACTTGCCTTCTCTGGGATGTAAATCAAAATATATGGTGCCAAGATATTGTTTGTTTGAATAATCGCCAATAAACACCGAATATTGCTTGACATCCTTGTGCCAAACCAAGGCATTGGTTAACACCTGTCGAAACTCTAAGTCGAAAAGTTTCTCATAAATAGCTAACATCTTCTCTATGGTCGAGTCCATGGGGAAGTATTCTGCTATTTTAGTCTCATTGAGCTGGTATTGTTTTGATAACATCTTGTTCTCTAGGTATTTGAGGTCCCATTTGAATACTTCTGAACCTTTCAACTCAGAAAGTTGTTCAAGCTCCAATTGAGCCAATGGAGTCAATTTGGTTCTCAAATCGGTCAAGAAAGTTACAGCCGTAGTTGCATTCTGAGCCAAAGTCTCATCAAGTACATAGTCAGAAAAAGTTTCGAATCCAAGGATCCTTGCGAGCTTATATCTTAACATGAGAATTTCCTCTAATATTACATTGTTTGCTTTACATTTGTCACCATTCCCTAGATAGGCAGTCCTTCTTGTCGTTTCATTATTAGCAAATCCCAGAACAGGCAATATATCGGGGTACTTGAATGTCATTTTGTATAATCGAACACCATACTTGTCTACTTGTTCGAATGACTCTAACGTCAGTTCAGGTACACCTTCAAGCTCTTCTTTGGTGAAAAGAATGTATCCATTCTCTTCGTTTGCATTTTTGGAAAAATGGATGCATAACTCCTTCAATTTCTGGAGGTAAGTCTTAACTATTTGTCTCTGGCCCTCAGGTAAATGCAAACCTTCTTTCTTAAACCCAAGCATAGTTTTCTTCAAGAACAATTGGTGTTCTTTGTTAGCAATAGATAATTTTCCTAAATCCACATATTCTTGTAGCATTTTAAATACCTCGTAGACATCTGTTCTCAAAGATTGCTCGACCATCTTCTCCAGAAAGAGTTCCTCGGCAGCAGTGGATGCATCTCTGATTTCCTTGTTGCTGGAAACGTACTGGTAGAAGAATAATTGATTGATGAGAAGCTGATTTTCGTTCTCAAAATTGATATACGGAATCAAAACTCCCTCAACAGTTACATTATTTCCTAAAGATGCTATGTTATCATTAAATACTTTTGTTGATTCAATCAATTCTTTCGTAAGATCAGCAATCTGTTGTGGGGTATGGTTCCATTTAATTGAAACTTGCTCTTTTAACAAATTTCTTGTACTGAAATGCACGCTCAAGTACTTTAAAATAACAGAAAGAACGACAAAGCCTAATGGCACACAAATGGAAGATTTGAACAAACCCAACATGTTAGACACTCATTGGGTTTTCGATCAATTGTGAAGAAAAGAACATACCGTGTCACATTGTGCTGCTTATCGCAGCCATTTAATTTCGCACTTAATGGTAATGCATACGTTTTACTATGATACAAAATAGGATCTAAAGTACTAAAATATGATAATGCTACGAACTCAATTCTAAATAACCATATTACAATACGTTGTTTAATACTGATTCTTACATTTTCTTATGATAGTTCGTAGATATAGAATACTCTACAGTTCAAGTTCTCTTCTTCTTCTTGGACTTGACATTGGTGCTCCAGCCGTCTTCGTCGACGGTGGTCAACTTGTCAGCAGAAGAGATGATGGCCGAAGACCAGGAGACTTCATCATCCCTGTCAATCTGTTGGTCGACCTTTTGTCTTCTCTTCAAGAATTCTTGGGCAAATCTTCTACCGTCCATGGTAGCAGATGAGGCGTAGATAGTCTCAGCGATCAAGGCAGAAGAGTCACTGCTGGAGGCTGGCAAGGTAATAAACATATCTAACAAGTCATCCTTAGAAACGGTGGGGTACAAGTTGGTCATGTTAGATCTGGCCCATATCAAGAAATCTTCTCTCAATGCAAGAGAGTTGCTGCCCGAAACAGCTTGTCTCGTAGCTGAAACTGACCTCAATAATTGAGGGCTGGCTCTGCTCGTAGAAGCAGCATTAGTAATAGTTGGAACAACTTGCTTCTTGACTGTTGTCTTTTTTGCGGCAACAGTCTGCCACACTCCTTCGTCATTAGGGGAAGACGAAGCGGCCAAAGCACTGGCAAATGAAGTCTTCTGCACCTGAGTAGATGCAACAGCAGAAGCTTTAGAAGCTTTGGCTCTTGCAGCTGCTGCTTCGGCTTCTTCTTTTTGAATTTCAGCTAAAGTCTTTTTGGTCACAGTTTGAGCTGGAGCAGCAGCCCAACTAGTAGTTGATGGAAGTGCTGGCACTTTTTGTTCGGCAGCAGCTTTCTCTTCCGCCTGTGCCCAAGCACGATTGACTTCTGCCCTTTGTTGGGCAAGCAATTGCTTCTGCTTTTCCAATCTTTCGGCTTCTAATTGTTGGATTTCCTTCAAAGTCATGGCTGGCTTCTGTTCAGTCTCTGGCTTTTTGCTGCTAGCCCATGGAGCCAACTCTTGTTGGTTAGGAACCGAAGGCTTCAAAACTTCAACTACTGGAGCAGAAATAATGTCCTCTTCTGCTTCTTCAATTGTTTGGTCAAGTTGAAATTCTGGTTCAGGTTCTGTTTTTCTTGGCTGTTCAATGACAGCTGGTTCTAAAGTTTCTACAGTCTTTTCGATCTTTTCTGAAACTGGAGCGGAGACAGGAGCCTCTTGTTTGAAGTGAACATCGTCTAAGAAGTCATTCACTACAGAGGAGTGAATGTTCCCCAATACATGGTCGTCGTTGGCCACTGCCTGGTCCTTAGAAACAGTATCAATAACCCCGGAAGAGCTTACATTGTTGTTACTGTTACTGTTGTTGTTGCTGAGATTGCTCGAAGCAACAAAGGGTGAGCTGACTCTGGACAGCGACTGGATCCCACCGGAAATCCAAGGGGACATTGGTGTTGGCTGGGAAATCTGGCTAGGGACTGGGTTGACCGATCCAGGAGTGGCAGGGTTGCTGTTCCCCATCAATCCATTGGTATGGTCCAAACCTCCCCAGCCACTGTTGTTTCTCGACAAACCAGGCTGGGATTGTTGCTGTTGGATCTGCAGTTGCAACAAAGCTGGCATGGTGTTGATCTGCAAGCCACTGTTGAAGCCGAGGTTCCGGTTGATGGAATCGATTCCAAACTGGTTAGCACCTGGAGAGTTCTGGAAACCCTGAGCTGAAAAAGGGTCGTTCGACATGAAATCGTTCCCAAACAATCCAGATTGCTGTTGGCCAAGTCCAGAGTTGATTCTACCGAGGTTGGGACCTCCAGACAACAAGGGATGCAACTGGGATTGCTGCTGTTGGCCAAGAGAGCTGAACTGAGGAACCTGACTTTGGGAACCAAAAGGAGGGAACAGAGGTCTAGAATCGGCTACTTGAGTAGCGCGCACGGTCAAGTCTGGTAGAGGTACCTTGAATGGTTGGATGTAGTTCTGTACGCTTTCACAAAGCTCCTTGAGAGGTCTGTATGACGATTCTTCCAATCTACGGATGTTCAAGTCCAAGTGCAAGTAGCCTCCGGTCAACCATTCTTGCATAGTATCTCCATTGAAGGGGCCCTGTTCTGTTCCAAGTGGATCTACATAGAACCAGTTGATCTTGTCAGAGGTAAGAAGAGGAACAGCACCGATGTTCTGAAGAGTGGAGGTCATTCCTGGCGGAGGACGGGTAGTAGTAGAAGCTGTTGGAGGCTGAATCTGAGTTTGACTCTGACCTTGAAACTGAGCTTGAGCCTGATACGACCCAGAAGACTCATCGAGAGAAAGTGATGCCAAAGTCGAGTTGAAGGCAGAGTTTTTGATATCACCTACAGATAATGACAGCAATACCTTATTCTCTGGTGAGACAGTGGAAACACCATTGCTAGAAATCGCTCCGATGGATACAGGTAAATTTACACTGGAATTACCATGTAGGTTTCCAGTACCGGCTACAGCTACAGAATCAACGGTCGAGGATACAGGGTATTCGTCGTTCGAGGTGCTGAAAGCTACCGAGTCTGAGTTGGCAGAATCAGACGACACGAAAGACAGAGTCAGTGTAGGCTGAAGGTCCAAATGGTAGATCTGGCGAGGTTTATGGAGCTTGTATGATTCGTGCGAAAGTACTGGAAGGTCGATGGCAGAATTGACAATGTTTTCCTTGTTGGTGTACCACACGTCAAACACCTCATTCAAAGTGTAACGTCTGCTGCCTCTGTTGGGTGGGATGGTGTACGGGGTTTGACCGTTTGGCGTGGATGAAAAAGAGGTGGAAGAGGGAAGCGACGAGACCATGGAATCGGTTAATTCTGCCGTGGAGCCCGGGGCCGAGTTTCCGTTTGTGAAGTCGACTTGTGACTTGCGTTGTGTCCAGGAGATCATGGTGGAGAGAAGTTGGATCTGAGTTAGTTAGTTTACCTGAGAGTTTAGGGCAATTGGTAGTGAATGAAAAAGAAGATTTGCTAGCAGGCTAGTAGAAATAGTGTGGAAAATTTTTTCTAGTGTGCGCGCTGAAGACGTGGGGAGAATTATAAGGTCAGGGCATGATGAGAGTTCTTGAGGGAAGAGATACTTGAGATATTCGTTGAAAAAAGTTGTAGGTGAAGATCTTGTTGATTAGAAATGTAGTGGACAAAGAAGAATCTTGCCAAAATTTGTAATGGTCGTTTCTTTGGTGGTGTTATCAGTGAACACAGTTTACATTTTGCACCCTCTAATAGGTACAAGAAAGTTACAAACTCATAATACTAGCTCTGATGTAACATCTGGTATTGTATTACGGGTGTATTATGTGTAGAATATGTCACAGATTTTTGTTGAATGTTAATAGTCTATAGTATTTCAATTTGAAGTGTTGAATAGAGCCGTACAAGACTTTTCAGACAGTCTTCAGTCTCACAGTACCAAAAATTCTCACAAGCTACACTATATGATCATCATCATGTCTTACATTTTATTCTTCATCTACATAATCTAAAGGCCCATCTTCTTTTCCATCTCAGAATGGAAGTCCTTCTCATTATTGCCACTCTCAAAGCCTCCCTTATAAATGTCCTCCCAATCCACAGAAGCATCCTTGTTCAAAAGAATGTCTCTATGTAAAGTATCCGATCCACCCAATACACTGGGCTTGAAGTCAGTTGCTTCTACGAGCTCCAACTCCATGGTTCTCTTAATTGGCTCACCAGCACCAAACACTCTTCTGTAAGTCTCGAGTCGTGTGTCCTGCTGTGTCTGTTCCCAGTTGGCTATTCTACCTTCTAATGGATGACGGTTATTCAACTTGGACGCCAAATTCAAGGGTCCTTCTTGTGTTCTCAAGATATCCTGCAAACCTGGAGCATGTTCTGCGGCTACTCCGTACGATGTGCTACTTATGGACGTGGCCTTGTTGTTATCTGGCAAGATTCTTAAAGACTATAGAATATTAGTATAACTTCAAAAGACATTTTCTTCTTGATCAAATATCAGTCAATTCTGCGGGACTGAATTCATTGAGAAAGATGACCAATCGTCGGATATTTATTTACACGGTATACATACCATTGTGCTATATTAGACTATATTAGTGTGACTATACTATCTATCGAATAAGCATTCCATAAGTGGCAAAATACTTCTGTCCTGGTGATTTTGAAGTGAGAATCGCGATAATTTCACAATATCGTCACGTGGTTAACTACCACGTGACCTATATGTACCCCAACAATTACTCTCAGTTCTACAATCTTTCAATCGGTTCGTCAAGATCGTCGATGACATTAATGAGTCTCTCACCTGGGTGGAAGTCGGACTTGAGCGTCTCAGGAATGAAGGACCAAGTTTCCGGCTGCAAAACACCGTTGAAACACAAAGTTCCAAACACCATCAATGCGAATCCTAGACATTGCAAGAGATGAAAGCTTTCCCAGCCCATGATGATAGCCAAAGTCCATACGATTAAGGTTCTACAGGTATCGACAGTGGATCTTGCAGTAGCCGAGATTTTGTGAGTAATGGTTATGCCGCAGAAGTTGAACATGGCAATGGAAATCATGATGCATATGGAGGAAAAAAATATCTGTTTCGAATGTGCCACTTGCGAAACTGCTTCCACCAAGTTGAAAGGAGACTCCTTGAACTGAGAAGAAGGAGTGAGAGCACCTACAATGAAGTAAAGGGCTACCATGGACGATACAAGAATAACACTGCCGTAAAAACCCTCGGTGTATACGATTTGCAAAGGAAGTACTGGGTGCTTGCCAAGAATATGTTCTTCCACTACGAATTGCACGGCCTGAAGCAAAGTAGCACTAACAATCAAAATAATACCAAACACTACCATTGCTGAATTATCAATAACAGCTGAAGCAGTACCTGGGTCATCCACAGGAGTGTGGGGCTTGGACGAGCCACTCATGCCTACTAAGAATACACCAATCGTTACAAACACCAAGGAAATCCATTCCAATCTTGTGATCCTTCTCTTCAAGAACAACACAGACATTATGGCCACGAACAAGACTACAGAACCTCTCATCATCTGGTAGATAGAAACGGGTACGTATATCAAGCCAACGTTCAACAAAGTGGTGCAGCACAAATCGCATAATGCTGGTATGGCCAACCGGTAATTCTGAGTTAATGAAATCTTCGATTGTGAACTTTCAGATCCTTCAAGAGCAACATAGCCTGTTTTTTTACTGGATCTGACCATATAGAGAAAGGCAAAAATCATCGCAAACTCACCAGCAAACATCTGAAAGGTCTGAATTCCTGGCTGCTCGAAGTGCTGGTGTTTACTAACATCCGGATTGTTACAATGGTGAACACACACATTGTCCTGGTACTTGGTGAATAGCGAGTTAGCTGCTCCCGTTATGAGAGTACCGGCCACAACAATGTGAATAAAAGACAATCCCATTCCAAATACTTATTTTGTGATATGAATATAGATGTGAATATGCTTGCAATATAGTCAAATAGATTGAAATCGATTTGTATCTTATCTTGATTGTTATGTTATTTGATCCTTCAGCTACGCAATATCACAACGAATACAACAATTTCAACAAGTAATGCTTCTATGTTTCTTTTGACAAGCTATAGAATCAAAAATTAGATTTGACAGAGGACCTACAAGTCATAAAAACATTAACTAAATCCCAACGTTTTAAAAAGACGTTATATGGCTGAAAATGGCAATTGTTGTAGAGATCACGTGACATATCTGTGGGGCATCCATCGAAGGGCCGTTTGGTGCCTTGGCTACAGACGGCTCCTGCCATAAATGGTAGACAAGATATTAGTCACGATACATCAAAGCCGTTGGAGATTCCAAGATTCCGTGCATGTTTCTGAATTCTTATTTTCGGCAGTGTTAAGAGTTTTGTATGTATAGATTCATTGACTCTAAAATGTAACTCTTAATACCTCAGTAGAAGAAAGTAGTTTTCTGTCCAGGAGATTACGATAGCTCTTATAGGATTATATTTCATGAAGAAATGATATACTAGCCTCAAGCTACTCAAACAACATGTAGAGACAATGGGCATATATATGATATATTGTTAGAGATTGCAGCCATTATCTTATATCAAGAGAGGAAAATATAAAATCAAACATAATATGAAGAGAAATGCGGATTCGCACATGAGAAGACTGGATGGAAGTGATTTCAGATCTAAACAATCACATTCGTTTTTTTGTAAGGTATACTAAATTGGAAGTGGGTTGCATTTTTTCTCGCGGTATATGCCATTTTCGCAGCCATTTTTAAAGATTGTCCCCACAATATATAAATAGCTTACATATTCCATCATGATGCCAATTATGGCTCTTGACCATCTGTGGATATGAGATACTAACTTGCCAAAACTCTACCACACCATACAGAAAACCATAGCTTGGCTTGGGAATCACAATTGTTTTTGTCACGTGATAAACATTGAGCCGCATGATGGGCATCGTGACTAGTCTGTAAATTTCGATAATATAATGTTGTAACTCAGTCCAAAGTTATTAATTGTTCTAAATATTACAGGATATAAGGGATACAATATCATTAATTGCAATTATCTACCTTTTTATTGGAAATTCTAAGTGAAGATATTTGTAATTGGAGTATTTTCTCTAAATTGAGTATCTGAACACATATATATCCAATAAAGACACATTAAAATACACAAACTTTGAAAATGAATTAGACAATTGCATTATTGTTATTTGTGTCTATACACTTGTACCACTTTCAATTACTCTTGTTGATCATGATATTTCACTATCGGACTTCAAAGTGTGTTCGAGCTGCTAAATCACGATACGCACGATTATATAATGTTTACTAACATTCTTTACATTTGTTAAGTAATCCATCGGTTACCCGGAACCACGCAAATACAAAAAAGTAATGAAAATTTTTCGATTTTCGATTTTTGACTTCTCTCTTCATTTTGGAAATCAAGCAGACGACCAATAATTAACTATAACAGATATGTCTTTCGCTCCAAGAGGTAGAGGAGGATCTAGAGGTGGCTTCGGTGGAAGCAGAGGTGGATCCCGTGGTGGATTCGGCGGTGGCAGAGGTGGTGCCCGTGGTGGATTCGGTGGTGGAAGAGGTGGTGCCAGAGGTGGATTTGGTGGTGCCAGAGGTGGTGCCAGAGGTGGCGCTCGTGGTGGTGCCAGAGGTGGTGCTCGTGGTGGAAGAGGCGGTGCCAGAGGTGGTGCCAGAGGCGGTGCCAAGGTTGTAATTGAACCTCACAGACACGCTGGTGTTTTCATTGCCAGAGGTAAGGAAGATTTGTTAGTTACCAGAAACATTGCTCCTGGTGATTCTGTATACGGCGAAAAGAGAATTTCCGTGGAAGAGCCAGCTAAAGAAGAAGGTGCTCCAGCTACCAAAATCGAGTATCGTGTGTGGAACCCTTTCAGATCAAAGTTAGCTGCTGGTATCATGGGTGGTATTGATGAGTTGGGTGTTGCTCCAGGCAAGAAGGTTTTGTACTTGGGTGCTGCTTCCGGTACTTCCGTTTCGCACGTTGCTGATGTTGTAGGTCCAGAAGGTATGGTCTACGCGGTCGAGTTCTCCCACAGACCCGGTAGAGAATTGATCGGTATGGCCAAGAAGAGACCTAACGTCATTCCTATTATTGACGATGCTCGTCATCCACAGAAGTACAGAATGTTGGTTGGTATGGTTGACTGTGTTTTCGCCGATGTCGCCCAACCTGATCAAGCCCGTATTATTGCATTGAACTCGCACTTGTTCTTGAAGGACGGTGGTATTGTTGTCATTTCCATCAAGGCAAACTGTATTGACTCCACTGTTGACGCCGAAACCGTATTCGCCAGAGAAGTACAGAAGTTGAGAGAAGAAAGAATCAAGCCTTTGGAACAATTGACCTTGGAACCTTACGAAAGAGACCATTGTATCGTTGTTGGTAAGTATATTAGATCCGGCTTGAAAAAGTAACCGAATTCACTCACTTGTCTACGTATCTTCCTAGCTCTTTAGCATCTTCTATTGTCTTTCGTATTTCGGAAAGAATTCTGTATAATATATCCAATAAAGAACTGATTGAAAATGATCGTAGAAATGTTTGCTACTAAAGACTTTCATTCCGTATTGAATTATTATGATGCGTTTTCAAAAGAATTCTCATGTGAATATATTTGGCTTTTCGCAGCCAGTTTTAGAAAAAGGCAGTTGATGCTCTGGATATAAGGAAGATATAATGACATGGGCACATATGAATCCTACTTTTGTCATTATTGACTGTTGGGTTGATTCTGTCAATAGTAGCAGAATAGTAGGGAAGATTAATTGAATTGATTTCATTGCTTCAGCTTTATCTTAAATAGAGATCTAGTTCTCAAAATCCACGACCACTAATGAGTGCAATATTAAACTTAAAAAACACATATTAGTAGTAGAGATCAGAATAGTGTAGAGCTATTCCCTATATTCTGGCTATGAAGTCCAATATATAAATAAATATAATTGAAGATCATTCGCATTTCTTTGCATTTTTTCATTTGTAGCTTTGAACTTTTGGTGTAGTAGACGCTGAGACTCTGGCAGCACTGCATTCTTCTAAACAGCCACTCATATGACTATATTTATTTGCTTCCTCCATTGTCAAATTTCGTGTTGACATCGAGGACTTTGAATTGCTCCAATCCTGATTTTTCTTTTTCGGAGATGCCTGAAAAGGTATATTAGTCGCATTTACCAAATTGGTAGATCTTCTCACGTGATGCTGACGCCCCGATCATCAGAAAAATGTGCACTTATAAACATATTGACATATTGTTTCAGTTAGATTTTGAGTGATAGCAACGTTTTATTGCATTTTCCCTTGGTTATCTGACCTCATTCTGTGGTCTGCAGCTATTTCAGCCGATTTCAGTACTTCAACGGCTGGAAATAGACTTTTCACGACGTAATTAGACAAATTCTCCTCCAGAGAGCACCATAGTTAAAGATTAGCTGAGAAAGCTAATATCTGATTCATACCAAACAGAAGTTTCTGGTATTGTATTGCCACCGTACTTACGAGACGCTATAAAGAGAGATAATAGTCAAATTTAGCTCCTTAAATTTATTTTGTGAAATTTCCAGATTATCATAGCTCATTATAGGCAAAAATTGAGATATTCATCCACTTTTGCTGAGAAGCTGGGAAACTCTCAATAAATTCATGAAAGAAGACAAAGAGAGGTCCGATTGATACGAATCAGGTGATATTACTTTTATTTTCATTATCAAGTTCTTTATCAACTTTGTTAAGATATCTTTTATCTCAACCATACAACATCTAAATCACAGTATCAATATGGACGCTATTCGACAGAATGAATCTGATGCATCATACAAGGTCAGCCGCTCGGCGTCACAAGATGTCGGATCCTCGGAGCCATCAGATGTCATAGAGATAGACTCGGACGAATCCGATGATGAAGTGCAACTTACGAATATCAGTCACCGGAGGTTGCAAGCAAATGAGGTGATAGGGATAGACGACGAAGAAGACAACGACGATGATGAAATTCAGATCACGGGATCAAACCCCAATCCACAGCCACTAAGGTCGAATATCTGGGGCTCAGCAATAGATTCACGTTCCGGTGATTCTGCAATTATTGATAGTAATTCTGGTACAAATTCCAGTACTATTTCCAGTAATCCTGCTAATTTTTCTGCTAATTCAAGAATAGGAAGTCGTAGACGTCGTGCAGTAAATCTTTCTGGTCATAATTCAAGAGGAGATGACGACATCGAGATAACAGATGTAGTTCCACTCGAATCACGAGCTCCAGGGCTCACTTGGGTAGAAACTCCCGTTGGGACGTTTGGATCTGCCGTTCCTCGCCCAGTTCATCCTCGCCGAATAGAGTCTGGTCATCAGACATATGGGTATTACGTAAATCCAGAACATAATCGAAATCGCATTGGAAGAGTAAGTAGATTTGTCCTGTTGGGTAGAACTGACGGGTCAATGGGATTTATGGAGATTTTGCGTAGTGTGCCGTTTTCCGTTAGGGGATTGCCTCACTATGATTTCCCGGGGAGTAGATTGGACTTGGAGGAAGCTGAACAGTCTATAATGCAGCGAATAGAGAGAGATAACGAAAACGCACTCGATGCCAGACTCGCAAACGAAAATATCTACAATCGTAAGACGTTACAGGAGAAGAAGAAAGTCACTAAGGAAGAGCTCCCTGGATATGTGAACGATATCAAGCCCGAGTTGAGCCTCTGCTGTAGTTTGTGTGGCATCATCTTGGGAGAAGGCATACCTGAAGATTTCAAAACAGACTATCGATACGATCATCATTTCGAGAAGCTAGCCAAACAATACCGAGTTCAAGCACCGTGGTTTTGCGTGAAACTGTGTTCCAAGGTCGATAAGGAGCTCTCGAAACGAATCTTTGTCGCCAAGTGTGGACATACACATTGTGGACGATGTGTGAAAAATATCGGAAACAGAGCCCGAAGAACAAAAGCAACTCCTTCTGGTTTCACAATTGACAATCCACAGCTTTCTTCTCCTACGAAATGCGGAGCAGGAGATTGTGGAAGAAAGTTCACATCTAAAGGGTTCACAGAATTGTACTTTTGACAATTTTTGAAACGTGAAATAGTAGCAATGGAGTAGTGAAGAATAAATTGTACTACTGAGAGTTGACAATGCACATGACAGTGCTCTCTCTTGACTAATAGTACATCTCCATATGGTTTATGATAGGAATGGGAATACAGGGTTTACTTGGATGAAGGGTCTTATATAACACAATTATGACTTCGATAGAACTGTCTAACTAAGGAATAAAGAAACACAACATAATGAAAACGTAGTAGAAGAACTGAAATTTCATACAGATTACAATTCAATCGATTCTTGCCCCCGACAACGTCAATGGCTTGATATTGTTGGTAAAGACTGAAGAACCAGACTTGAATCTGTTGATCTTCTTCAATTTCTCACGCACAACCATCACTGGAACAGACGACTTGGTCACCAAGTAGTTGGAAAGTGACCCCAAAAGAACTCCCTTGATGGCACTCTGCCCCTTAGAGCCCACCACGACCAACGTAGGCTGTAAATTATCGATGAACTCCAAGATCAAGTGTCTGGGAATTGGGTGGTGGATGATCTCGATGACGATGTGGATCTGCAACTTGGTCAACTTCAACAAGTTCAATACCTGCTGTTTAGCCCTGTTCAACATGTTCAACCGGTACTGTTCACGGGTGTTTTCGTTGCTCGTGTTACCCTTCAAGTTGTGGTTGTTATCATTCTCTTCGATAACATACACAATGAACAACACTGAGCCGTCCACTAAAACTGTACCAAGACACCATTCCAATGCAAAAATCGACTCTGGCGAAAAGTCCATACACACCAAAAACATCTTGGGTCTGACCTTGGGGTTTACTAGCTGGAAGAAGTTGCCTCTGGTGATGGTCTGAATCACCCTGGACTGACTCTTGTTGGAATCAATTTCACCTTCCTTAATCGTTTCGTTCAATTGAGAGGCAAACTCACTATCCAACTTGTCTTCCACAGCTGACGTGTAGGGAATCATAAAGTCTTCGTCATCTGCTGCAGATTCACCCTCAGGCAGCTTTACAGGCAGAAGTGTAGTGTTGGTAGCGCCGTCTTTTGTAGTGCCGTCTTTACCATTCTCTTGGTCGATGATCTTCTTTCTGTAGGCCTGGTAGTTCTCGAGCTTCTGCTTTCTTTCCAAAGCGTCCTGGTCTGAACGATGCAAGTCCAATGTCTCATTGCCGGTCAACTTCTGTTTGTCATTAGCTAACTTACTGAGTGCATCCTTATCAATAAGACTTCCTATGTTCTTGGCATTGGCAAAAGCTCGTTCATTCGCTGTCAACTCTTCGAGCTTCTTGATCGTCGACTGGTCGTCCAAATTGGAGTTCTCTAATATCGACGAAATCTCGCTCATCTTGTCGTCGTGACAAGCATAGTTTGGAAGAATATTTCCGGTGTCATCGTACTGGAACTTCTCGTTGGTGTCGTCGTCGGAGATGTGCTCTTCGTCCGAAACCTCGTTGGTCCACAAATCGTTGTCGGGGTGCTCTACAGTACCGTCGTCACGTGTGACGGTAATCCGTTCCAGCGGGTCGTGATTCGTAATGGACCATTTCAAGTCCTTGGACAATTCCTCGTTCAGTGTAGACGAGGAACGCGAATTGACGTTGTTGATATTATTGCCACTGCCTCCGTGGGCCGTGGGTGAAAGCGATCTTCCTCGGTTTGACATTGACTGCTGGATAATCTGAAGTTTCTCAACTTCCAAACGAGATTGGCGGGACATCATTTTCACTTGGAGATACTCTGGCTATTGCAGAAATGGTTCTGTTCGTGGGGAGCAGGATGCAGGAACGCCTGGAATGGGCTTGTGGAAGGGGCTTGGATTGCAAATAGAAGCCGTGGTAACTATAGGGCCGCGACGTAACTCTCAAACTAGGCGCCGCAGGATTTCCGCTAGTATACTGAATCTGTCTCAGTTATCAAGTAAAAAGTCTGAAAAGGTGTCTGATAAAGTCTCTTCAAGACGGAATTATGTGGAATAGAGTAGACGGATTTTGCTATGGATCTTTCCGATCTTTGTTTCGTTTCTATCAGCAAGTCTCTTCACTGTTTTTTTCTATTTCCTAGTACTGATAATCTCTATATCTGTACTTTTGATCTGTGTCTCGCTATTCTGGAACAAATGTTTCGCTAGCTTCACAATCTCGTTCTATTCTCTCTGATGTCGCCTTGCTGTAAAATGAGCTTCTCTTCTGGCTCTAAAGTCTCAATAATTCGTCGGATTTGGTATACTCCTGAAAATTCAGAAAAGAAGAACTTCTTTTGTCGATTTCACTCCATCTCCATTTACTTGTTTCTTCACCTCTGCCAAGAATCATGCTAATCTGACGATGATGGTCAGGTGAGAAACCAGCCTCGCACTCACGTGACTTATACCATGCGTCTTTAGCCACCCCCTGTACTTGCATCTTCTATTGCAGGCTTCCATTGGGAGATAAGTGTACATGCAGGCGCATATATACGAGGCCAGCTTATTAGAATACGATCATTAGGAATCTCTACATTTGGCTGCAATTCATCTACGTTATCCGTTCTAAGAACAAAAGGAATTTGTTTACGTCTGAACTATATACTTTCCTTATTCCTCTTCGGAGTCGTCTTCTTCATTATACTCTACCAACAAGTTGGCTCCAGACTTTAACTCACCAACGGTTTCGATGGCATGATCTCCAAGGGAAACTACCTTCTTAGGGTATGGTTGTATCACTTCGAACTTAAACGAATACTTTTCAAAGTACTTTTCTCTCGAGAACAAATTAATTGTCTCGCCTGACAAGTATGGGTTGGTTGCAACAAGATCTTCCATTATTTTGTGGACGCTGCCTTTCAAGTCATCTTCATTGCTTAATTCTCCATCTTCGTCTATCAACTTGTCGATAAACAACTTCATTTCGACGTAAAGATAAAGTTCCGATACAGAGATGGATTTGTTGAATGCTTCAATGATCCTTCTACCATCTGGCAACTTGATGGCGATACGACTCTTCTCTTCACCGCCAGTGATTTCTGTTCGGTAATCGCTGGAGAACAAAAACAACAAAAAATATTTTTGCAATGCCAAAGTATTCTGCTCGTCCAACTTCGTTTGGGCCACTTTTTGTTTCTGGAGTTTCTTTTGCTTGTCTAGTTCCAACGACTGCAAATATGCGTCATCCTGTTGTTGTTTGATTAATCTGGCAAATTCGATCTCCTGCTGGTCGAATCTTGAACTGATTAATTGTGGGTCAAACTTTTCTAATAACTTTCCTGTGTTCTTGAGGATCTTCTTGGATGTGGATTCACACTCCTCTATGGTTCTCAAGAATGGCTGTGCCAAATTGGATTTAAATAAGATCGACATTGAAGACAATGTCTGTGGACTGGTAGAGATGTTTCCAACCAACATCACATACGGAAGTCTCTTTACCTTGTAAGTGTGTGCCAACTCGAGAGACTCTGGGTTCTCGTTGACGTTATTTATGAATATTAGAGTCTCCTTGAACATTCCATTGTTCTTGTTAAATAGTTTGTTGAAATGTGAACTTTTAAGGATTGCTAAAAGAAATTGCTTAGCTTCATCTGAATTGTTAATTAATATGACAAAGACCCACAAGTACTTTTTTTGAGCAGTTTCGTGTACTTCATTGAAGTTTGTGGTGTGGATGTTGAAGCTCTCCAAGATGGTTTGTTCTTGATTCTCTTCTACAAGGGTTCTGCTATCAAATTGAGTAGAAGTGTCATCTTCTTGATACTCTCTTGAGCAGGGCTTGTCCATTTCAGATGACAACCAGGAAGCAAAGTTGAAGGTCGGTTTGAAATGCTCGTAGTTGAACGACCTGGGCACTCTATTGGGGTCACCAAATCCCTTGTGCGATGTCGTAGATGTAAACCCAAAAATGTGCTTGAATGCTGAGACGAGCAATTGAAGTAACGTCTTGGGAACAAGCAAGAGAATTATCCAGAGAGCTCCAAGAGGAGAGGACAGCTTTTCTCGAGTATTCTGTTCCTTTTCCGATAACACTTCCCTAGATTGAACTTCCGTATTGGCAGATGCAATTGATGAGCTCTCGGCTTCCTGAAGTTTTACCTTCTCTCTTTCTCTCTCTTCAATGATAGAAGTGTGGATTCCTACATCCAACTGCCAGCCATTGGATATTCTGGGTGCCTTTGGCAAGCGTGGAATAAAGTTATCAACGAAGAGTTGATGCTGAAGATTAACAATATTGTCTTGACTCTGACGACGATCTCTTCTATTATGCAATTCCAGCTGTTGTTCATCATGCACATCCACAGCCAGAGCAAATGGAGACGAAGAACTTATTTCGCTACCGTTATTAGCAGTTCTAACACTATTTTGCTCTATGGACTCAAATCCCGAGTCGAAGTAGAATGAGATCGCGTTGTTGAGATCGAAATCATTGATTGTCAACAACCGGACCACATTATCGTCGTTTTCTGAATTTCCCAATCCCGTAATAGCTTTGAATCGATCAACAAGCTCTTGATGATCTGAAGATAATTCTGACATTTCCATAAACAAATAATGAGCCGTCAGAACTAATTTATGTAAAAACGAATTAAAGAAAACAAAAGAACGAAGTATCAGGATTCAATTCTTCGTAACAATGCTGAATGATTACTAATGAAACTATCAATGGAATGTTTGTATCAAACCAGGATTGTTTCAACTAAAAGGAAACTTCAGGTATAATACAATATTGCTATTCCAGTCTTCAATGTAGTAGAAATCTTTTCAAGTAGAAGATCTTGGAAATTTTGTGTTGATCTCCTGTAATCGTGATCTAATATCTTCAGAAAACCTCCGGGGAAAGATTTTAGTCTAAAATTTTGGATTTTCAAAACAAAATTTCTAGACTTATACTAGTTGAAATTTCTCAACACCTCAAACTTGTGTGTATCCACTTTTCCAACAATTGCTGTCGCTTGCTATCCTTTCTTCACATTCTTTATTCAACATGTGAGAAACCAACTGTCCTTTAGTACGATAAGTTTCGGAAAAAACGGGGTTCGTTTTGTGCAGGTTTTTAATTTTGTACATTACTACTAACAAGGCGTTTTGCACCCATTAACTAAAGTTAGCTACTGTCTCAGAAATTTACCATTTGTATCTAAAGAATGGGTTTTCCTTGTCCGTTAAATCGGTAAACTCGTAGTTCTCGCCCAAGTCGAATTTACCTCCGGCCGCCTCGTACTCTCTATCCTTCTTCTTGTTCAGAAGGTAATAGGAGAGCCATATAAGGAGAAAGCAAATGAAAGATACCATACCAAATACAGCAATACAGATCTTGGCTGTTCTGAAATCTGGCGCTTCTGTAGCTAAAAACGTCTGAGGACCTATAAGATTCCCAACGCAGTATCCAATCAACATTATTGCGTTAACAGTCACTTTCTTGGTATGGCCAGTGACATTACTAGAGATATTGGACAACAAGGAAATTAGCCCAATCGGACCAATTAGGGTCAAGGTGTAACCAGCATATTTAGTGGTATCATCGTTAGAAAATGCTAATAAAAACATGGCAATTGTTGCTAGTCCACTACCAATAACAGCCCAGAGCATTCTGGACTTCAAAAAATTAGAACAGTAAGCCAATAAGACACATCCGACAATTTCTACTGCACCTCCCGGCATTTGCATTAATAAAGCTTTTCCAACACTGAATCCCATATCCTCCGATAACAAAATAGACGCAAAGTTGGTTAATCCACCATTGGGAATATTACCGAAGAGCGCAGTAAAGAAGAATAGCCATGTTCTGTGGTCAAGAAGAGCTTCTTTGAATTGATAAAACTTGAACTTCTTGTTACCAAAACCCTGTTGGTTTACTCTAATTCTTTCAACCACCAAGGCTTTTTCTCTTTCGGTAAGAAACCATGCCTTGGTGGGATTGTCTGGGATATGGATAAAGAAAACAATTCCAATAAAAATGGTGCAAACTCCTGTTACGATAAAGATCAATTTCCATGCTTTCAATGAATAATTAGCAGCATTATTAAAAATGTTGTAAGCAATGGCACCCGAGCCAAGAATCCCGCCAATACCGTTGCTTGCAAACCACCAGGCAGTTCTGAGAAATACTTCGTCTGCAAATTGCTTCTTATTTTCTTGTCCGCGAATATGGTGACTTGCACCACGGTAGTATTGCGAGGTAATAATTACCAAACCTGGAGTCACCGAACTTTCGAGCATTCCAAGAATTGTTCTAAGAACAATGAATCCAGCATAATTGGCTACAGAATGGAGGCATAATATAATGCCCCACAATATGATGAAAACTCCAACAGCCTTAGCAACTGGAAATCTCTGCAATAATGCTACAGCTGGAAATTCAAACACAAGGTAACCAAGATAGAACGCAGATCCAGTCCACGAATACATATCGCCTACCATGTGTAAATCGGTACGCAATCCAAGAATAGAAGCATAGGAGTTGGTCAACTTGTCCATGAATTGGAAACAGTAAAGGGTACAGAATACCGGCATAATGAAGAAATCGATCTTGCGCAACAACTTTCTGTCCGTTTCTTCGTCAAGTTCAACATGTTCATGAACAGTAGTATAAAGATAGGCGTCGTCCAACTCCTTGTCGGAAGTAATCTCGTGTTTAACAGTACTACGGTGGGTAATTGCAGCCTCGACATCATGTTCGTCGTGACTATTTTCCTCCAACGAGTGCAACTCTGTCACCACTGTATTCTTTTCTTTGTCTGACATTATGACCTATCGATGCTCTGTGTAGATTATGTACAATTTAGAAAAGACACTAGCTAGTCATTGTGACGATCTTTTATAGTTATTGGGTTAGGAGCCTTACAGCTCTCGCCCGAGTTGATAAGACTGTGGTTCTTATCATGGAAAATTACTCCACCACAGAATGGCGCGAAAATATGTCAAATTGACACTATTAAACACAGAGTGATCCAATCAATTAAGTATAATCGCACCACTACACATCCCTTCACAAGCGGAATAGGACTTGCTCACTTCAAGATAAAGAGGAATTTATGCGCTTTGTGTCCCCCAACAAATGATTGCAAATTCTGGGCATCATATAGGGACTGTTAAAAGCATGTCCACATATAGATAGTGAAAACGATGAACAATAGAGATAAGAAATAGAGCAAAATAAATTTTGATGATAATCAACAAGTTCTAGTGGTGCTATCACAAAAGAAAATTGGATGAATCACAATGTGAGCGGAATCTGACTTTATAGTCTATTTATCTGGTCCAGGACCGTTGTTCGAATTCGAGCCATAGTTCAAATAAGGCTAAGACTCACCTACATAGATAAGCGATATGACTCGCAGCCACTGCAAAATAATAAAGGTACATTTTCGCCGAAGCGTGCACTGACAGGATTTTTTAACCGCGGTTCAAATTTGGTTGCACCCTCGGCTTCACTTCATTGATTATGTTCTCGAGATTGTGTCCAGAGCAATGGCACGACTAAGGTGACGGACTACAAGACTAAACCACTCGGCAGAAAGCGGGTGAGGCGAGGACTGCCACCAAATCATGCTGTAGATGTAGACTTGGGCAATGCTGATCGCATAAAATTTGCTGATAGAAGAGTTGTACTCTTGGGAATAAATAAAGTTGAGTAAGGTCAATATAGAAAAGTAATAAAGTAGACTTTAAAAGAAATCATATGGAACTGAATTCTATGCACAACTTTTAGTTCCATTTTAGACGTTCTTGCTGAATGACTGAGAAAACAACCATTAGAGAATCACCTTACTATGAATAGGGCCCTAGCGGGCGGATGTAAGGGAAATAGGGCCAAAACGACAATGTCCAGGAACAACTACAGCCATGGTCATTCCGCTAGAACTATGTGTACTATGAATCGACAAGTAGTGGAGGACGCTGATCGTTGGTGAAGATTTTTCTTGTTGAAATTGTAGATGTTGCACCCAATTTCAAGAGTAGGTAACAATTTGCATTGGCAATATGTTGATGCTGTCTACATTTATCAATTGAGTTTAGAGGTGTATAGACACGGCAGCTGCAACTTCCTTAGAGAACTGCACTGGATACGAGATACAATGGTCTAACATTTTTGGCTGACAATCCATCCAGTGGATATCCGTTCCAGGCTACTTTTGTACTACAGATAGTGTCAGTAAGAAAAAAGTTCCTTTTCTCCTTGGATAACATGTTGACCACTGTGAAAGTCAAAATTTTCAGCGGTGGCAGGATTATAAATTACTGGAGGAATTCGTTCTATATGGCAGTTTGTAGAAACGTATTTCGTTAACACTCTGGTTCTCCAACCGTTCAGATATCTCCCACTCCAGTCTCCCCAGCAACTCACGCTAGAAGACTCGCGCGGATCCACTAGCTTCATTAAGTATCCCAATACGCAGAAACGGCTGCTACAGCAAATTTTTCACGCCGACATTCGCAAGTTCAAGCAGCCTCGCTGAGAGTATTCCACCACTGGACAATCGAGTTCGATACTGAGGATACATCGAGTCCATTTGTTAGTGGTCTGACAGTTGATTAATCATTGACACAGGTGACATAACTGACTACGAGACGTGTTCGTGGAATTGACTCATTTTTTGACTGTCCCGCCCCCACCAAAACCAAAAAAGCCCCACGCCTGAATCGCAACTTTCGGAGGATCCTCGTGCTAAGCTAACAGCCGTTGCATAATTTTCGATTTGCACTTCGCGCATCCACGCATCCGAATCCTCATCGCTTTTACCGAGGACTGATTGTATATCAGAGATTGGCACGGTTTCGAATTTTGACTCTCACATTTGGATTCCACCAACGGTGTCTCTTCTTCTCAAGGTTTCCCAGATCTTTTGTATCGCCCGAACTTCGCTGCCGCTTACTCTGTTGTTCAACCGCATTCGGAATTTTCGGCCTAGTTTGTTGCAGGTTTCTATTATTAAAGTAGGAACTAAAATAAATTGACAAAGTCTAGATTAGTTAGGAAACTTTTCCAATCCCGAGAGTCTAACCTAAACTCGTGACTTGCCTGACCCCACCAACTCTGGTTCCTGGTGCTGCTGTCTTCTACTGCTACAGAGTTTTTCAAACTTAGACATAAAGCTTTGCTTTCTCGACATTTGTGGGTTTGTTCTCACTTTTCACTTTTCCGTTCTGGATAGCGCTTTTCAGCACACCGATTTTCCAGATTTTATTGTTTCCTATCCACTCTGATTTAACAATTTAATTTTCATTTCTCACCTGATGTCCTTCATCAAGTCCTTCGCCAAGTCTGCCTTGGGCAAGGTCACCATCGCATCTGGTGCAGCTGTCGGGGGTACTATTGTCTATCTCGACTTTATTAAGGCTCCCAATCAGCAAACCAACATCTCGTACAAACCACTTGTCAAGGAATTGGCTCCACCTCCTTCTCGTTCTCAACTCATTGAAAATCTCAAGAGCACCAAAGCATTTGACGTCTTGGTGATTGGAGGTGGTGCTGTAGGAACTGGAACTGCTGTAGATGCTGCTACCAGAGGTTTGAACGTGTGTTTGCTCGAAAAGACCGACTATGCCTCCGGAACGTCGTCCAAATCGACCAAGATGGCACATGGCGGTGTTCGTTACTTAGAAAAGGCTATCTTTGGCTTATCCAAGGCTCAGTTGGACTTGGTCATTGAAGCTCTTAACGAAAGATCCAACATGTTGAGAACAGCTCCACATTTGGTCACCGTATTGCCCATCATGATCCCCGTCTACAAGTGGTGGCAGGTGCCTTACTTTTTTGTAGGATGTAAGATGTACGACTGGTTTGCCGGCTACCAGAATTTGAGAAACTCCACTGTCTTTTCGCTGGAATACGCGTCTGCCATTGCGCCTATGATTGACAGTGCCAACTTGAAGGCTACCTGTGTCTACCACGATGGTTCGTTCAACGATGCCAGAATGAATTCGAGTTTGGCAATCACTGCTATCGAGAACGGTGCTACTGTCTTGAACTACTTTAACGTCGAACAATTATTGAAGGATAAGAACGGTAAATTGATTGGTGTTAAGGCTAAGGACTTGGAAACAAACCAAGTGTACACCATTAATGCCAAGGCTGTAGTCAATGCCACTGGCCCATTTGCTGATACCATCTTAGAAATGGATGAAGAACCAGAAGGGTTACCTCCTAAAGTCGTTCATCCTCCCAGAATGGTGGTTCCATCGTCTGGAGTCCATGTAGTTTTGCCTGAATTCTACGGTCCAAAGGATATTGGATTGTTGGATCCTTCTACTTCAGATGGCCGCGTGATGTTCTTCTTGCCGTGGCAAGGGAAGATCTTGGCTGGTACTACCGACCGTGCCTTGAAGTCTGTGCCTGAGAATCCTGTTCCTACTGAAGAAGACATCCAAGAAATCTTGAAGGAATTGCAGAAGTATTTGGTATTCCCTGTAGCCAGAGAAGATGTGTTGTCTGCATGGTCTGGTATTCGTCCCTTGGTACGTGATCCTAAGAATATTCCCAAGGGCGCTGACCTCACTGGAGCCACTGAGGGTATTGTGCGTTCCCATATCATCACCAAGACTGACTCGGACTTGGTCACCATTTCGGGAGGTAAATGGACCACCTATAGAGAAATGGCCCAGGAAACCGTCGATAAGTTGGTCAAGGAATTCGACTTTGGTGCTGATGTGAAATCCTGTCAAACGAACAAGATCGTATTGATCGGTGGAGAAGACTACGCTCCGAACTATGCCACCAGATTGGTTCATGAATACAGAATTCCATTGAAGTTGGCTACACATTTAGCTTCCAACTACGGCTCGAGAGCTTCTCTCGTTTTGGAATACTACGGTCAAAGCGACTACAACAAATTGCCGGTGTCTCTTGCCGGCAACAAGGACTTCCATCCTTCCAAAACCTCGAGCTCAGCACTCAACAACTTGGACTACCAGAGCTTTGAAGAGCCCTTCACCGTAGCTGAATTAAAATATTCTGTGAAGTACGAGTATGCCAGAACTCCAGTCGATTTCTTGGCAAGAAGAACTAGATTGGCCTTCTTAAATGCCAGAGAAGCATTGAGTGCTGTAGACGGAGTTGTAGAGGTGATGAAACAGGAATTGAAGTGGAATGAGTCCACTGCCTCGAAGATGAGAGCCGAGGCCAAAGACTACATTTCCAAAATGGGTGTAACTGTCTAGAAGAGTTGCGTTTCAGTTCGTTGTCGTTGGTTGACCGTTATTAGTTTTGATATATAGAACCACCATAGAGTTATAAAATGTATTTATTGATAGATTAGATGTAAACTACTATAGATAGCTGGATATATGAGAAAGACATTCTACAAAATAAAAAATACAGCGTTGCACTAAAGTTCCCTATTGTTTTCTATACTAATGGATCTATTGATATCTACTGAATCCTTCAAGGAACACCTTACACTCAACCCAACTCCATACGAAGCTGCATCTTGATTCTAGAAAGTCACATGATTAATTTGTTAGCTTGTTCTTTGCTTGCTTCACGTCGAGTTATAGACTGCATATATGTATTTGTAGCATCTAGTATAACCGTGTCACTGCTAGAGATATAGAAATGGAACCATGTCAGATTTTGCTCTTGCTAAAAGTGTTGCAAAACTAAAGAGTCATTTGTCCATGGCTACTCCGTTTCATCCGAAATCAAATGGCCATACAAGGGACCGCAGCAGCATCCATGCGATGAGCTACGAACTGGCCAATGGATTCGACAATCCAGACGATCTACAAGACATTCTGTTGAACAAGCAGTTCGAGTTTGGAGGTCCCATCGCTGATAATGAGACTAAAAAAGTGCCTGAATATGGATACAGATCTGACGAGCCTAAGATTGAAATAGCTTTAAATTCACAGAAACAAATTTGGCCAAATGGGACATCCTTCAATAATACTGTTCTCGATTCTTCACCAAATACTATTAGTAGAAGAGACTCATCACTTCTAAAAATACTCGTAGATGCATTGCTGGTTCTCGCTGCTTTTCCAGTCATACTACTTCTGGCGGACCTTTCCTATGTGCCTCAGTCGTACGAGCCTGTAACATCATATGTGTTTGCCTTGATTGTTCTGTCATTGCTAGCATGTTCTTCATTGCTAATGTTAAGTTTGCTTGTAAAATTCAATTTAGTGGGCCTAAATAGGGACAAGTCTACTTCGAGTTCTTCTCAGGGACTTCAGTCTGCCATTCTTTTGGCGTTGGGTATATCATTCTCGTATCTTTCTACCAATTTCTTGCCCATCTCACGTGTGTCTGTGCTTTATCTAGGATTATATTTGCACAGATTCAACCTTTGCACACCTATCTTCTTCTTTGTAGATGTCTACAAGGCTTACACGACTCAAGACATTGTTTCAATTTTCAACGTTGTGTTGGGCTATGTTTTGATATTGGTGTCGTTTCAGATCTTGTTTAAGAAGTTTGTTGCCAGCTCGGTTTCCAACACCTTGAGAAACATCAGAATGATCATCTTTCTTCCTGTCACTGTCGCTCTTGGATTGTGTCTTCTTTTCGCGGACTCTTCTACTATTAGTCCCAGTGTAATTGGCGTAAATATCGCCGCCAGTTTAGTATTCATCATCTCGTTGCAAGAAGCCGACCTCAAGAGCTCCAAATTAATACCTTCCATCCTTGCGAGCATAGCATGTGCCCTCGAATTTGTAGTAGCTTCCAAATCTCTTTCTATGGAATCGCTCATTACAGTGGTGCTTCCATTTATCATTGTTCCAGACAGAAGTTACGACTTTTCTAACGCCTACACGGCTATCAACAGATCATCTTCTACTGCTGAAAATGTGGCTCCTATCTTGACTGAATTGCTTAGCCATCCAGATACAAGAGCAATCTTCAATTTTCTTCTTTTGAACTCTACTTTCATGTTCGTACAACTCTTACACTCGTTCAGATCTAAGTCATTAGGTTTGCTCTCAGACTCGTTGCATATGGCTCTCGATTGTATGTCGCTTGCTCTTGGTTTGATTGCAGGTGCACTTTCGAAGAAGGAGATCAACCCTCACGGAAAGTACCCGTTTGGCTTGAAGAATTTTGAGATTTTGGCTGGATTCACTAACGGCACTTTGTTGATAGGAATTGGTGGAGGTACCATTTTTGAAGCCATTGGCCGTTTGTTTAATCCTGTTGTTCTTGAGAAAACTACAGAGTTGATCATAGTCTCGCTTTTAGGGCTAGGTGTCAATCTTGTAGGGATCTTTGCATTCAACCATGGCCACGCTCATGGTCACGCTCATGGACATTCACATGCTCATTCACATGCTCATTCACATGCTGAATCGCACTCTCATGGACATAATCACGATGATTCTTCTCATTCTCAGATTCATCACGATGAAGAGCATGAAGATTGTAATGATGAAGGTATGAACGACAACATGAAAGGCATTTTCCTTCACATTTTGGCAGACACCTTGGGCTCAGTTGGAGTTGTGGTCTCTACAATATTGACAAAGTATGTAAAGTGGAACGGATTCGATCCATTAGCATCGATCATCATAGCTATTTTGATCTTGTTATCTGCTTTTCCATTGATACAGTCTACGGCCTCATCGTTACTATTGAGGTTGACTAAAGAGAAAGAAACAAAAGTCCGCAATGCCTTGAACGACATCACTAGTATCAAGGGTGTCAAGTCGTTTACGACCCCGCGGTTCTGGCCCAACTCCAGCAACACCATAAACGGTTACATCCATATACAAGTATACCGTGGAGAGAATGCTTCCTACATTAAGAAACAATGCGAACGGGTTTTCGAGACTGAAAAAATCGACGTCATGATCCAGGTCGAAAATGACTATGATTCGTGTTGGTGTCGCTCGGGCAGCGAGATAACAACACATACGAACTGGACGTAAGAATATGTGAATAGGGAAGAAATCATTCCAATGGCTACACTATGGCTACACTAGTATAGTGACTAGTTTTCGATTGGTGCACTACCCTCATCTGGCATGAATTAATAGTGAGACTTCAAGTGAAAAATGCTTATTAAGACATTTCTATATAGTCTACCTCCAGACCTTCAAGACACCCCACAGATTACACAGAATGTCCAGAGTTGGCGTATTAGCATTGGGACCTGCTGGAGTGGGCAAGTCGACTTTCTGTAACTCTATAATAGCACACATGCAGTCCATCGGCCGTAGAGCCCATATAGTCAATCTTGATCCAGCAGCGGAAGCCACTGAATTCGAATTCACCATTGATATCCGAGATTTGATTTCATTACAGGATGTAATGGAAGAAATGGATTTGGGTCCCAATGGAGGTTTGGTGTATTGTTTTGAGTTTTTGTTAAATAACTTGGACTGGCTCGATGAGGAAATAGGGGACTACAACGATGAGTATCTAATTTTTGACTGTCCTGGCCAGATAGAACTCTATACGCATATTCCAGTATTGCCTACCATTGTCAAGCACTTGCAGACTTCTCTTAATTTCAACCTCTGTGCTACGTATTTGTTGGAAGCTCCTTTTATCATAGACACCTCAAAATTCTTCTCGGGAGCTTTAAGTGCCATGTCAGCCATGATCTTGTTGGAGTTGCCCCATATCAACATCTTATCCAAAATTGACTTGGTCAAGGATGAGTTCAGCAGAAAACAGTTGAAGAAGTTCTTGAACCCAGACCCTCTTCTTCTTAGTAATGAAGATGAAGAGTATAATCCCAAGTTTGCTAAGTTGAACAAGCTTATAGCCAACTTGGTCGACGACTTTGGTATGGTCCAGTTTTTGCCCTTGGACTGTTCGAAGGATAGCGACTCTGTAGCGACGATTTTGAGTTATATTGATGACGTTACCCAATGGAGTGAAAGTCAGGAGCCGAAAGAACCCGTAGACGAAGAGTTTGATGTCGATGCTGAGTATGAATAGGTCCATGCTATCCGCAGTTCAATTTTAGACAACAGCTAGTCTAATACAAAGGGTGTAAAGAGTATCCATGGTCATTTAAAGGCAACATTTTATTGAGAGTAATCTCGTGTACCATACATTCTGTATATAATTGCAAGTAGTATACTAATATAGAATTGATTATACTATGATAAAGAGAAGTTTCTTTCTTTGCAAGAAAATGTAGAGATTAATAGATTATTCAATGATTGGTGTGAACCAATAGCTAATATATGCTCTTCGAAAGGGTTATCTCATACTTGTAAAGCAATCTTGACATCATAATTATGATCTCGTTGACTGATTGATCTCATTTTTGGAGATCTATTCAGTCCTAAATAAATAAAAAGCTCTCGTTTTGACTGTTTCTTCAACATTGAAAACCAGCCACATCTCTATCACCTTACTCTTTCCGTAACTCTCTCTGCCCCCAAAGTAATCCTCTCTCTTCCTCATATAAGCATACTCGCCGTTAAGATCCATAGTTAATTGCAATCCTGTACACTATTGCGCGCACTGAAAAATTCACCAAGTTCAAGCTCTGCTATTTCAAGATTTCCAGATTCCAATCTTTCAACAGTTGAGCCTTCACTACTTCCAATTATATCAACATGGTACAAATAAACGAAATGAAGGATGCGCAGTCCGCCAGAGAAAGCAGAACCGCTGCACATACACATATCAAGGATTTGGGCTTGGATGAACACGGAATCGCTAAGAAAGTAGAAGGTGGATTTGTGGGCCAGGCAGATGCCAGAGAAGCCTGTGGCATCATAGTAGACTTAATTAAGCTGAAGAAAATGTCTGGTAAGGCCATTTTGCTTGCCGGAGGTCCTGGTACCGGTAAGACTGCCTTGGCACTTGCCATTTCGCATGAACTTGGCCCAAAGGTACCGTTCTGTCCAATTGTTGGTTCTGAGTTGTACTCTGCTGAAGTGAAGAAGACTGCTGCATTGATGGAAAACTTCAGAAGAGCCATTGGATTGAGAATTAAGGAAATTAAGGAAGTATACGAAGGTGAAGTGATTGAATTAACGCCAGAAGAAGCGGAGAATCCTCTTGGAGGCTACGGTAAAACTATCAGTCATGTAGTTGTAGGCTTGAAGACTGCTAAAGGAACCAAAAACTTGAGATTGGACCCCAGCATCTACGAAAGCATCCAGAAAGAACGCGTAACTATTGGAGATGTGATTTACATCGAAGCAAATACCGGTACTGTCAAAAGAGTCGGAAGATCCGACGCCTATGCCACGGAGTTTGACTTGGAGGCTGAAGAGTATGTTCCTTTACCCAAGGGAGAAGTACACAAGACTAAGGAAATCATCCAAGATGTCACGTTACATGATTTAGATGTGGCAAATGCCCGTCCTCAAGGTGGTCAGGACGTATTATCTATGATGGGCCAGTTGTTGAAACCTCGTAAAACGGAAATAACGGAGAAGTTAAGAACAGAAGTCAACAAAGTAGTCTCCAAGTACATTGACCAGGGTGTCGCCGAGTTGATTCCAGGTGTGTTGTTCATTGATGAAGTTAACATGTTGGACATCGAGATCTTTACCTACTTGAACAGAGCCTTGGAAAGCTCCATTGCTCCTATTGTAGTTCTTGCTTCCAACAGAGGTTTAACTACTATTAGAGGCACTGACGATGATTCGACCAAAGCTCCTCATGGATGTCCTCCTGATTTGATAGACAGATTGTTGATTATCAGAACCTTACCATACAACCAGGAAGAAATCAAAACCATCATATCAAAGAGAGCTATTTTGGAAGGGTTGGCTGTGACTTCTGAAGCATTGGATAAACTTTCTGCTCATGGAGTATCTATCTCTTTACGTTATGCTTTACAATTATTAGCACCAGCTGGTGTATTGAGTAATACTGCTGGCCGTTCTGAAATTACCGTCGACGACATAGAAGAATGCGAGTTGTTGTTCTTGGACTCCCGTCGGTCCATCAAGGTCTTGGAAGAGACTAAGGGATTTTTGTAAAAGACAAGGGAGTCTTTTGTGAAGATAAAATCTACAGTTTAGAAAAGTCTTTACGTTGATATGATCTTTCATTGAAGATTTTTGTATGGATGTTGACAAAACTTAAATGTGAAGATCTTTGATAAAATCTTTGTATATTGTATTCTACATATTGTAATAAAACAAAATCGAGAAATAAACCAAGGACGTGTGACGTATGTGATCTGCGATTGTGATGTGATTCTACTTAAGTATATACATAAACAGCTAACGGCTGCCCAACTCAATACACTCATCCAAGAATTCACTTGCGGAGCTAATGCCTGTGCTTCCATACACGACCTTCTTATTTGGCTTATTCGGCTGGCTAGACCATTCTTGTAAGTTCTGGTATTCTAAATAGTTGCCTCCACCAATGACAAAAACCAATGATTCCTGGTACGATTGTCTTCTGGGAGGCTTGGAATGGCCCCCCCGAGACTTGGGGTCCAAGTACAAATAGTCGTCCGTCAATTGGGTGGATGTGTTGGAGGCGTTGTTGGGATCCATGATGGCTTCCACCACGCTGGTGATCGGCAACTGCTTCTTCTCGGGAATGAAGTTTTTGATCTTCGATGCGATGGAGGTCAACCCTTCAGAGATCTTTCCTTCCGTCAAGCCGTACAACTTGGACGATAACCCGCTCAACAATGCAGAGGTATTGGTGTTGTTGTTTGCTGAGTTGGAGTATGAGTTCTGTGTAGAAGTGTCGTTCAACGACGAGATGTTGGTCAACTTAGCATGCTCCTTGAACTTAAGGACGTAGTCAAGAGAGGCCAAATTGATTGTAGGGTACTTGTCGACAAATATGTGTCTTACCTTGGCAATATACTCTTTGGGTAAGTCAACAAGTAGCACTAGTATTAGGAACGTTCTCAATTTATCCTGTGCATTGTCTCTCTGCGCCAGAGAATTCACCAATTCCAAGAAGTCACTCTCGATCTTGGGGTCACTAGAGTTCTGCTCGATCTCAAAGAACTTGTCCAAACTCTTTGCTTGCAACTCATTGATCAATGCAGCTAAGATATCCATGTGCATATCCAAGGTAGTCTTTCTGGCTGTGAGCTCTGGCAACTTCTCCAACGCCTGTTGCATGTTGGCAGTATCATTGGAGTTGGGGTCAATGTCGGTAAGTGAAGTGATACCCGTTTTGTTAGTGAGTTCTTTGACCTCGGTCTTATAGGCATTCAACTCAATGTCTGCACTTTCTACTACGTCTGGGAACGGCAATTGCGAATACTTGTTCCAGAAAAAGTCCCGAGGATCAATGTCGTAGTTCTTGAACTCTGGCGCAGACTCGTTTTCCTTGTACTTGTGGATTCGGATTGTGTTTCTCTGCAAAGAAAATACATCGCTTACCATGCACTGGTAGATCCACGAGTGTGCTAGCATGGATGCCAAGTCAATGTTTCTATCGAGCAAGATCAACACCGGTCTCTGTTGAAGCAGTTGGGCCAGTGATAGAGTGCTGCGCGAATTACTGAGATAGTCCCGAAGCTTCAAATCCAATTGAGTGGCTACAAACTCAGCTGGCCCCCCTTGTTGAGCTCGGATCACAGGAACGTTCTCCTGGGTGATGATCGTCAGCAACAAGCCCAGAGCTATCTTGTCAACGAGTTTATGGATGGTATCTTCGTCGGTGCCAGCATTGTTGAACTGAGTAAAGATATCTTTTAAGTCTAGCGAAAACAAGTTAGGCTCGGTAACTATGAAGTCAAGGTACTGATCGTAGACTTGCTTGATACGAAACAGTCTGCCTGAGATTGACACTTTTTTTGCAAACTCTTCGAGAAGCTCACGGTTGATCAGCGATGTGAAGTTGACATAGAAGCTGTCGTACTTGTCGTTTTCCAAGTCGTCGATGATCTGGAGAATGTTGTCGATATTGGGCTCGACAAAGTAGATGACAGGAACATCTGGCAAAGCTGTTCTCTTTTGCGAAATCAATGAATGCACTGTAATACCACAACGGAGCAAGTCATTGACACGCAACACTGAAGAAAGAACAGCTCTTGATTTGGTGTCCAAAACAAGCACTTTCCAGATGATATCCTCGTTCTTGGAGGCTAGGGTCAAGTCGGGAGAACCGTCTTTGTTGAGGTGGAGCATTCGCTCCAACGTGGCTATCTGTCTTCCTCTCAACGAGGACGTGTCTACTATTGACATGGGCTGTATGTAGCGAGAAGCTGGCGAATAATCAGCGAAATGCGGACGAAATTGAGGCTATTTGTAAAAGACTAAGAAGAAGAGTTGTGATTTTTCATTTTCATTTCGTATGCATGTAATATTTACGTGTTTAATGTTGGTAGAGCGAGCTCGACTTCCGCAATAGGCAGGCTGCGGAGAGCAAAAAAGTAGTGTGAAGTTGCAACATATAGTAAGGAGATATAGTACCAATATAGAAATATATATTGATTGCTGTCAGATAGAAATATTGTATAAATATTATTGTACGATATTTTTAGCAAATAATTGGTACTAAATTGGTATATGGTATTATGAATTTATCGTGATATAAAGTCTAGTACCGTTGCGTATTGAATTCTGCTGTTAAATCATTTATTTTGGAATATCATTGGATATATGGTACTATACGGATCAACAAAATTTTGGTGATAAGTGGTATTTATTATGTTTCCCATACAGCATGAAGTAATCAGTATTATCAGTATTATAATTCTGTATTCATTTATCTATAGAATTATTATGTTGTATGTCCACTTGTTGATGTGTTAAGGTACAAATTTGAATTATATTGTGCAAGTTGGATTTATGTAGTTGTGAATACAATTATACTATAATTATTCTATTGGACAATAGCCTAACTAAGCTGTTGTGTATTCTACATTGCACACTGTTATATCTTCTGTTGATATTCTATCATCCTATTTACATCATAGGAGGAGCTCCCATAGGTGGGCCACCTGGACCTCCAGCACCACCACCTTCCTTCAACGACGAACGCCCAGCCTTCAACAACTCGTCACACAACAACAAATTGGATGCTATACCCGTAGCCGTAGATATGGCGTTTCTAAGCACTCTATATGTATCCCAAATTCCTTCCACGGTAGGATCGATAGGATCACCAGACTTCAAGTCAATACCAACTATGTGACCTTCGTTAATTTCATCCTGGCAGTTGGAGATGGTTTCCAAAGAATCTAAACCAGCATTGGCGGCCAACGTCTTTGGAATTGTCAAGAGAGCTTCACCGAACGCTTGTATTCCTGGCTTACTTCTACCTCTGGCAAACTTCTTGCTTTCTTTGCTGTGTAATAAGTAATCGTTAGCGCTCAACCAGAAGGCTCCAGCACCTGGTAAAATGGCTCTGTCCTTCAACACATTTGAAACTGCCCTTAAACCGTCCCTTATGGCATCCTTAGTCTGTTGCAAAATGTGAGAGTTGGCTCCTTTAATCAAGATCGTAGCAGCCTTAGGTTCCTTGTTTTCTGTGACGTAGGTGAACTTGTCTTCACCAATGCTGTTCTCATACACCAAACCTGAGAATCCCAAGATCTCTGGCGACAAGTCGTCGACTGAGTTCTGGGCTTCTCCTCCACAGATCAACTGCAATCTTTCCATGTTTCTTCTCTTGGCTCTTCTCAAAGCCAAGATGCCGTTCTTGGCTAAGACATCCAACGACATCGGGTCGATCCCCTTCTGATTGATGATCACAAAGCCCTTGTTGGAGCCAAGCTCGCATACTTCGTTCTTCAACTCTATAATCTTCTTCAACTTCTCGTCCACAAATTTTCTTTCAGAAGCCACCAACTTCTCTCTCTGGTCAGCTGTGGAGTAGAAAAAGCCCGAGTTCACTTCCGTCTTTTCATATTCCAATGACACGTTCAAAATCAATACGTGAGCATTCTCTATACGTTTGGGCATGTCGGGATGTCTGGCTCCATGGTCTAACACCAAGCCTCTTACAAGCTCTGTGTCCTTAGAATTGCCGTGTTGCATAGTCATCACTTCGATCATGAGCAAATCAATGCCCCTTTCCTCCTCAGTCTTTACACTTAATACGGCATCAGTTACAATTGGCGTCAACACATCTGCCAACTCGTGGGTCACCTTCGTGCACAAAGAGGATCTGGCGATCTGGAGCAAGAACTCACGGTCGAACGTTTCTGAAGTCTGTTTAAAAGTCTCTAAGTACTTCAACGTTTCCTCTCTTGCAATCTCAAATCCATCTACAATAACCCGAGGATGTACTCCTTCACTTGTGAACCTTTCAGCCTGCTTCAACAACTCTCCTACAAGTAAAACTACAGTGGTGGTACCATCTCCAGCAATTTCATCTTGGGCGGTGGCTGCACGTGCAATAACAAGTGCTGTGGGATGCTGGATCTGCATTTCAGTTAACAAAACCTTTCCATCTTTGGTCAATTTGAGCCCTCCGGAGCCATCTACCAATAACTTCAAGGTTCCTTTGGGTCCCAAGTTAGAAGCTAACACCTGCATTAATCCCTGGGCAGCAGACGTATTCACCTTGAGAGCATGCGAACGCTTGATGGACTCAGCCTTGGGATTCAACAATTGAATCGAAGTTGACATGGCAATGAGTGAGTGAGTCTTGGATTCTAGTTTGTCTAAAAGAAGAAGTTCCAAGGCAAATATGCCTGTCTGATTCCATATAAAAATTCGTAGATTTTCAATTTTTCAACGCGCGATCTCAAATGGTTACCCGGATGTAAAGTCACGTGGATATATCTAAATCATGAAGGAAAATATGAACGGTTGTCGTTTTTGGGATGAGTTGATAAGATGGTAGCTGTTTTGCGATAGCTATTTATAATAGCTTCTTCCCTTTTGTTGTGCTGCTTCGTTCTCTATTTAAATTCAAAAAAATAATTCAAGCGACTAATTATATGTGTTCAATATTCTTTTTAAATGTCGTCTTTTTCTCTTTAAATACTCAGTTTTTCCGCTCATTGTCACACTTCTCTTCAAATTGAGCTTCTAATACAAAAACATATCTCCTAACGAGGGTTCTGTAGCCTTCACCATTGTGGATTCAAAAAAATGGTCCCTAGCAGGATCGAACTGCTGATCTTGGCGTTATTAGCACCACGCCTTAACCAACTGGGCCAAGGGACCTTTCCGATGTCAGAAAAAATGCGAAAATGCAAAGAGAATTTATTTTTGCACGTGATTTTGAATTAATATATAGTCGATTTATATGATGTCTAAATGGTTAAAATGAGTATTATATATATGAAAAAGTTTGCAGTTGGTTCGTCTTTATCCAGTGTCAATTTATTTGTGTTTTTCGAATGGTTTGTGTTGAATATCTAAGTTTCATCATTTGTAAAATAAATTGCGAAAACATGACAAAGAAACGAACTGGCTACATTAGTTTAAATTTGTCATCACCAAAAGATTACAGCAAAATACTCATATTTCGCTAGCAGCGACGCGAGAAATCTGACTTTTGCTTATAAACAGCAAAGTCAATGGCTATAATTTTTCCATATTCAATAATCTATTGTCTATAGTTGCACTTGATCTCGCTGCGAAAATTAATAATTTGAGATTGCAACTATTTTTTCATTGCACAATCTTTTCTATGAACTACTTATAGGTTCAACTACTTCTACTGAATATGGAAAGTATATTTGTTTCTGCGCGAGAGTCCCTCCTCGAATTGCAAGATGAAAGAGAAAATGTTATCCGCAATTGTAGGGACATCACAGCCTATTCCAAGAAGATTATCTTCTCCGGTCAGAGAATCACGGTCGTACCAATAAAGTCAAGCAATTACAAGGAAATAAAGACAAATTTTTCGCTAGCAGCTTCGAGACTAGCCCACGTGAACGAAGCTTATATTGCAAGTGCACAGAAAAGTTCACTTAGAGGGACAATAGCCTCTGCTTGCGAGGAATTGATAGAAGCATTGACTTTCATTTACTTTGTGGGAAATAAAAAACTCTTGAGCTATGAAAAGATGGTGCTAATCATCAAGGGAATGATACGAGCTTATAATGAAAATAAGGTGGATGATATCTTATTGGAAAACGCATTGAAAGAATGCGTTTATGATGAAGAACAAGAATTGGAAGTAGAAGTAGAGGTAGAGCTTGCAATAATAGACAGGGCAGACTATTTCATGGGTCTCTTTGATCTCACCGGTGAAATCATGAGATACACAATTGCTAACTTGCTAGATTACCGTCTGGAGTTGGATAGTGGGCTTACATTTGAGAACTATACATTTATGAAAGCCCTCTATGCTGAGGTGTGTAGCTTTTTGAACAAATACCCCAAGCTATCAGTATACAAGGGTGAGTGGAACAATAGTCACGATCCCAAAGGAGCATCTGTACTACGGAAGAAGCTTGAGGTGTTTAAGCAGTCTCTTCTGAAGGTGGAAAGGTCGCTTTTCCAGGTACTTGTGCGAGGTAAGGAAGAGGTATCATTGCAAGGTAATCACAAAGGTAATGAATACGGTAAAACATTCAGTTGATATCATGACAATTTATATCAGCATTGCAATATAGAAACTATTTTTATCATACAACGTAATAATGGAATTCTACATTTAAAACTTAATGAATTCATCATGACAAATTTACTATTACATCTTGTATTAGTTCGTATAGTTATCACTAGATTCTAGGAACGGCTCCACCAGGCGAATCGTCAAATCTGGCAGTCAATACTTCGACACCATCTTCAGTGACAAGCATCATGTGTTCAAATTGAGCCGAAAACTTACCGTCTAAAGTGGTAGCAGTCCAGTTGTCTGGCCACTGGATGTCTCTGTAGGAACCCAAGTTCAACATGGGCTCAATGGTGAACACCATGCCTGGCTTAGCAATACCAATAGCCTTGTTCTTCGCATAGTGAGGTACATTAGGCTGGCAATGGAACAACTCTCCGGTCCCGTGACCACAGTAGGTCTTCACCACAGACAAGTTGTTTTTGGTAGCATGCTCTTCGATGATATTACCCAAGTCTCTAAAGGCCAAACCGGGCTTTACAGCTGCAATAGCCAAGTTCAATGCTTCTCTAGTAGTCTCCACCAATCTGACGATATCAGGGTTAGCTTTGGCCCTATCACCGACATAGTAAGTTTCGTTCAAATCCGAATGAAATCCCAAGTAGTAGATGGAAACATCAACATTAACAATATCTCCGTCTTGCAATACATACTTGTCTGGAATACCGTGACAGATGACTTCATTAACAGAAGTACATACAGATTTAGGGAAGTTGTAATAGTTAAGAGGAGAAGGGTAACAGTTTCTCTTTAAACACTCCTTGTGTATCAAGGCATCAATATCTTCTGTAGTGATGCCTGGCTTTACAAGTTTTCCAGCAGCATCAAGAATTTCTCTCGAGAGCTTGGCCACTTTTCTGATCTTCTCGATTTCCTTTGGAGTATGCACCGGGATCCTGCCGATCCTGTCGTTCTTGATTTCCGAGATGGGCTTGCCTGTCTTGGCGTAGTCAGGAAGCTTGATATGCTTTGGAATGGGTCTTCTGGGAGTCAAAGGATAGTGAGGTCTCAAATCGCCAGTGTAACCAAAAGCTGGGAAAGGATTGTAATCGTCAGAGCCATCTTCGGAGTTGTGGATCGACTTGTGCGTGCTCCACGACGTTTTGAAACACGACTGGTCACAGAAAACATTGGAGACTCCTTTCTTCAAACAGATGGGACACTTCAAGTTGGACTCAGTTTCCTTTCCACAATTGGGAGCAGCACAGACACTGGGCATGATGATAATAAGAAATAAAGTATGAGACTATGTATACGAAAAGGAAATGTTGAGATAGAACACGAAAGCAAACTACAGCTAAATCTCAGTTTATATGAGTTTATATGTGATTTCTATGGAGATTTGTAATTCTATATTTGTGGATAGGAATTTTTTCACCTTTAAATTCATCCTACAGATGAAATACTGATAAAAAAATGCGATGCAAATCAAACCTGCAGGTGCGTCCACACTAAAAAGCGTGATTTTAAAAAGCGTAATTTTCCACCAGTAGACCACTAACTGAGAAGTGATTTCATAATACGAGCAATTGGCGCAGAGACAATAGGGAAAATATTATGAATGTCATACAAGTGCAGATATGCTGCAGTTGAAGTTGCAGCATTTTCTTGATATTTTTGCCGTGTTCTTTCTGTATCTTTTGCTTGGAAAAAAGTCCTCTATTTTTTTGTGTCCTTAGACGTCTTGTGGATGTATGCCCAAATTTTCAGGGCCAAAACTCAATGGAAGCAAGTCCAGCAAAAATACCTTGATGAAGTTGCCGCTGGATCCAAACATGTAGATGGGCACATTGGGACCAAACTCTCTGATAAACTGGCGGCAGATCCCACATGGCGAGATGGGTTCATTTGAGTCGCTGGAAATGGCTAAGAGTTTGAACTTTCGATTTCCTTCAATCTGGGATGTTAGTATGAAAAGTACAAGGAATACTGGAAATGAAAAATCGATAAAAATTCACAGATAAATCTGCGGACAATTGATAGAAGACTCAAGCAAAATACGTTAGTCTTATTTATTACACGTTTATACGTACTAATGCCTTGGATATGGCCGTTCTTTCGGCACAAATACATGCTCCATATGAGGCATTCTCGATATTGGCACCAGACACGTATTGACCAGATTCGGTTATGAGCGTACACCCAACTCTGATTAGGTTAGTATGAGAAAGAAAGAATTGACAACAAAACGAACATACCTGAACTTGGAGTATGGAGAATACGAAAGGTCTCTGGCTGCAATGGTTAGTACTATATGGTCAGATACTTATGAAATATTTAGACTGTGCTACTCACCTTCGAGGACTTTCTGCTTGAGCGTAGAAAACTCTTCATCAGAGATCTCGTCGTGGTCATTATGGATAGGTATATTTAACATCGCGGGGGAAGAGAAGGAAAGGAGATGAACAACACTTATCGACAACCACCTAGAAAATGCAGTAGATATCGAGATCTGGAGAAGCGTCACGTGACATAATGTCTTGTAGAACGATGGAGATATTGAAGCATAAGAATAAACAGTAGATATATAAATGAAGCAAAATTATCTCGCAACAAGTATAGCAGAACTTTTCGTCATGTATATATATGCTAGAAATTTAAACAAGATAAGGATAGTAATATAAATTTATGCCATTATAAATAGGATATTGACCATTTACAGATCACGTGATACTATACACATGACAATTTACTCATATTGGAATGTGAGTATTATATACAGTTCTAGGTCTATATATATACAACGACTTCCTG
>JAJMBD010000017.1:0-251923 GCA_030565185.1 Scheffersomyces titani | reverse complement strand
ACCCTGAACGAAATCTTGTTAAGGGGGGTGCGAATTTTGGCTGGAAAATACTGTACTTGTATAAGAACAAGGCTGGAAATTTTTCTTGGAACACGTCTTACAAAAGGAAGTGGGACGACTTACCGTGTATCCAAGAGAAGCAGGAATTGAGTATGTAGCTTTGTATTGTACATAATATTGAGGTCGTTCGGCCCGGAAATCGGAACATTGCGGGTCACAATATGTCCAACGCCAGACAAAATCACTTCAATAGCCGAAATCGAATCCGATTCTAATCTGATTAAAAACTTTATTGAGATTGCTCTTGGAAAACAATTCGGTGATATATATGGTAGTGTGGTTTCCTTAGTATCAATTATTTTTTACTCGGGGCCACTATTACGACTACAATACTGCGATTCCCAGACACGAAACGATATTTTCCACATTTTAAATGTTCACCACTCTTTTGTGAGCTGATGGCTCGTTATCAACGATTATAGAAGAACTTTGTTCCCGTCACCGAAACTTCATTCAGTTTAGATGATGAAAGAAAAAAAGGAATCTTCTAATAGTGGAGATTAATGAAGTGTGATCTCTAGTTTTGTAGATATCAAGCCCATACTCTATAGTAGATTAAATTATTGCAACAGCTTCTACGATACTGGCCAAACTAAACGGGTGTGCTCAATGGACACAAATTCTATTTTCACAAATTTAGATGAATAGACTTTTCAGAAGAATCAGGATGCTCTTGGAATGTCAACACTTTCGGGCACTAACGAAGTCAAATCCATAGTCATATTCCTGATTTGAATCGCAACGTCTAAAGATTCTGTTGCCAATAGAGCCAAACCGCGTCATCCTTCTTCTCAGGATCTACCTTGCTCGCATGATTGTGCCGACTCAAATTGCCAGTAAGACTTTTCAGTAATTGTTTCCATTTTTATGAAAACACCACACCGTTAATTTTCAACAGTTTTCAACAGAGGGTTCAAGTTAATTAAATTTCACTTGAAAATATCCGTAAATTGCAATCTGGCACTTTCGAGAAGATCTAGGAACCACAGTAGTCCCGCTTGTTCTGTTCATTTTTCCGTAGCGCTATGAATCGATGAGCGAGCGCAAAATTGAGTTTGACTCCAGAAATTGTGTTGCAATTTATGCCCAAATTAGCTATTGCAAATTTTCGCGTCTACGGAACAGCCACACCGCTTCAACAATCCCAAAGAATCATAAGTCACATGTTCTCGTAAAAGCTGACTGAGTAAGTATGACATATTGAACCACAGTTTTCGTTCCGAACCGAACCTCGTTCTTGTCTGCCACCAATAGAAGATCTGGCCTAAAAACCACAGTAGCAAATGCCCTTCAATATTAATTAGCTGAATTTATGTCATACTAAAAAGTTAGAACGCACCAATTAATATCTGGTAGATCAGCTGTGGTGGACTAATAGCTGCCGAATTAGGCAACTCGTTGCAATGTACTTGAAGTCTTCTCTGCGGCAGTACCTATTGTGAAATTTTGCAATAACGATGGGGGTATTCGTGGGAAGCTACCTCTCTATATATAGAGCCAAGCGTGGCTATCTTATCTCTCGGGGTCTATCTGAATTTAGATAAGATAACACTGTCACCTTCTAAAAATGTCGGATACGGATACTGTATTTTTGCTTCCAAAAGGTGCCGGTTATGGTGTTTTGCTTGGGGTCGGTGCCGTATTTGCAATCGGTATGATCTTGACTACCAAATTCTTACAGAAGTACCTCCACGAAAATGCAACTTCAACGGAAACTTTTTCGGTTGCTGATAGAAGTGTGAAACGTTTCTTAGCATGTTCTTCGGTATACGCTTCTTGGTCCTGGGCCGATGAAATTTTGCAGACAGTGTCTATGATTTACAACTATGGTGTCCAAGCCTCATTTTACTACGGAGCTGGTTTATCGGTGCAGATGTGTGTCATGGCCCTTATTGGTATCAGTGCCAAAAAGAGAGCTCCTCAAGCTCACACTTCGCTTGAAATCGTCGGCTTGAGATATGGAAAGGTTACCCACATTCTTTTCTTGTTCCTCTGTTTGGTTACAAACTTGATATCTTGTTCTTCTATGCTTTTATCTGCTAGCGGAGCCATTTCGATCATTTCGGGAAATCTTTCTATTGTCGCCAGTACATTACTTATTCCATTCGGAGTTTTGTTGTATACCACCTTCGGTGGGTTGAAAGCTACTTTTTTGACAGATTACGTTCACTCATTCGTCTTGTTGTTAATTTTGATCGTCATCAACACCAAAGTTCTTGCTTCCAAGGAAATCGGTGGTTTGGACGGCCTCTATTCTCAGTTATTAGAACATTCCCAGGATAGATATATCGAGGGTAATTATCAAGGTTCTATTCTTACTGGTAAATCGCAAGGTTCAATCATTTTTGGTTTGGTATTAACTTGTGGTAACTTTGGTTTGACTGTCATGGACTCTTCTTTCTGGCAAAAGTCCTTCTCTGCTGAAGTGAAGGCTACTGTTCCTAGTTACTTGGGTTCGGCTGTCTTGATTTTCGCTAATACTTGGCCAATCGGTGCTATCATCGGAGGTGCAAGTATCATTTTGCAGGGTCATCCTAATTTCCCAACCTACCCAAGAAAGATGACTCAGTTCGAAATTGACTCTGGCTTTGTTCTTCCCTATACTGTCAAAGCTGTTTTGGGTAATAGTGGTGTGGGTGCTGTCTTGTTGACTGTATATCTTGCTGTGACGTCGACCTCGAGTGCTCAAATGATATCGGTTTCCTCCATTTTGTCCTTCGATATCTACAAGAAGTACATTAACCCTCAAGCTAACAACAAGCAGATGATCAGAGTTGCTCATTTCGGTGTTGTCTTCTTCGGCTTGTTTGCTGCCGGCTTCACTCTTATGCTTCACTACGTTAACGTTAACATGACATGGATGGGTTACTTCATGTCTATTGTTATTTGTCCTGGAGTGTTCCCACTTATCTTCACTGTTACTTGGGATAGACAAACTACCATTGCTGCCTTTGTAGCTCCTATTACAGGTTTGGTTTTCGGTTTCGCCGTATGGATCACTACCACATATAAGCTTTATGGAGAAATTACCATCGACACTCTTGGTATGCAAATCCCATGTCTTTACGCTTCTTTGACAGCGTTGTTCCTTCCTGCTGTTGTCAGTGTAATTCTTAGTTTCACAGTTTTCCCAAAGAAGTTTGATTGGAGGGAATTGCAAGACGCCCAGCTTTTGATCAAGACCACTGAAACTGAGTCTGAATCTGAATCTGAATCTGAAACGCAAGGGGAAAAGTCTGTCATCAATAAGAAGTCCTCCAATGAAAATGTAAAGGTTTCTACTGTGGAAGAAGACTTGGGAGTTCGTGCAGCTGATCCAGCTCAGTTGAATTACTATTCCAAGGTCGCCAAAATTGGAGTTGTTGTTGGCTTGTTACTTACCTGGGTGTTGTGGCCATTGCCATTATATCGTGATTGGATTTGGTCTGCTGCATACTACAAGGGTTATGTTGTAGTTGGGTTAATTTGGTTATACGTTGCCTTTATCATCATTGGGTTGGCTCCTATTTGGGAAGGTCGCCATGCGATCAAGACTGTGACTAGTGGAGTCTACAGAGACTACTTGAAACGGTCTAGGTAAAAATGTATCATAGAAAAATAGTATTAATAATAAATATAATAATCGAAATGAATCGTAGTCTAATTTCCCCAATATTGCCATTATTTATTCAGTCGAATTCGATATCTACATCTCTTACCAAAACTCCTTCGTCGCCTTGCCCCAAGCTGCCAAGGACCGTGACACTGGGGTTGGTACTATCGATTGCAGAAGCAGAAGGTGAATTACCAGAAAACTGTATTATTGATGACGATCCAGTATACAAAATATCGTCTTCTACTCCCACACGATTACAGGATATAAGTGTGGCAGTCTCATAATACTTGGACTGGAAACTGTTGGGATGCTTCATGAATGGGAAAAATCGAAGTAGCCAGTAGTTCACTGTACTTCCTTCTGGAATTGTAGGCACGAATAAAGTACTACGTTCTAACTTTGGGGCTACGTTATTGTCATTCACTGTCGCTTTACTTTCTGTGGAGAAATACCTTTCATTGAATATCTTGCCCTTGTGGGACTTTTCAGCCTTTGTCGATTCTTCACTTGTTGACGGTGATTGGGGCGATAGCCATGCCATGGGAAACAAGATTAGTTTGGCTCTTTGGTGGAACGCTGAACCCGAAAATTCAAACGCATTGAACGGAGCTTTAAATTGGTAGGGGTTCACATCCATACAAATGCTGATGTTGGTCGTCACAGTCGGATACGTTTTGTTTGGCTGTTTGTCCAAGTAGTATTCCTTATCAAGTACAAGTTTTAATGACTGAAAGCCTTTTTCTGGGTTTTCACTTGCGCCCCATGTCTCGTCTGTTTCATATAGAAACGTCTTTCTGTAGTTATGGAGAACTGAGCCGTTGGGACCTATCAATGCTGCTGAGTTATAGATTGTCGTATTTAAAATCTCAGGGTAACCAATTAAAGTGAAGCATTTGTACTTGTTCGAGATTTCCTTTGCTAGTATGATCGAGGGCCCATTTTCTAGGGCCAAATTTTCAAGATATGGCTCAATTGCTCTGCGGTTGGGGAAATTGTAGCCCGTTATAGCCAATTCTGGAAGGATCACCATATCCACTTTCGGTACATTCATTAGTATTGTGTGCACCTTGCGAATATTGGCTTCCACCTCTCCAATTCTCGGGTTGAGTTGGACGCATGCCACTCTAAGCCTTGCGAAATTGCTCATAGTGAGATGCTCATTCCAAGAATTGAAGAGTTATTATAGAATTCTTGATTTGTTCGTATCAATTTTGAGTTGGTGTAGTTTTCATGTGTATGCAGTACGACTAGAAACTTTTTGGTGGGGGGTTAATTTGATATGTAGTACATTTGATATCGAAAAGGTAACCATTGCAATATTCGAATAAAACAAAGCTATTGTGGTTACGAACATATATGGGTCTTGATTTGGGGGAAAAAAAAACAAATCGCGAAAAGGCTAAATTGCCTAATAGTCTTTCTCAACATAACTTCGCCTATTTATGAAATTAGAAGTTGTAATCGATACATCATTCTCCTTAAAGACTAAATAACTCGATAACTGAGGATGTGTCTTGCATTTGCTAAGCATTTGTATTTGTATACATTATTCACTGTGGAGTAATTACGAGTACCTTAAGCAGCCGGTAATGAGCAAGTATACAAGCAAACTATTTTTTTGAGATTAATAATAATACTAATAATAATAATAACAATAGCAATAATACTTATTTCTATAAGCCTTCTACCTTATGAAATTATTTCGTTCGAATAATATCTCCATTTGGAAGTATAATATTTACTCCCTTTAAGATACATGTATAGATATCAAACACCGACATTCGCCGAAGGTTACAATTAACCCTTAGATACATTTGCTACACGTATCAAAAGTAGTAGAGGTGTGCCCGGAATACCAGAGTGGTACTGATATTACTATTGGCTAAGAGTCACAAGCTCTTGTCTTGGACGTAGCAATTGAGATCCGGGGCTTATTGTTTCAGTCTTTTTTTTTGTCATAAGCCTTGTGACATTTCCATCCGCTGAAAATCACTCGAGACACCACATGGGATACAGTAGACGATACAAATGGTCACCGGTCCACTCAAGCAGCATTTGCTAGCCAAAGCTGTCCTTATTGCTGTAACTGTTGTGGAAGATAAGATCGATAAGATCGAACTAGGTCACAACATCTCTTCCTTGATTTAGTAAATCATCACGCATTGTGACGGATGCCCAGAAAAAATGCCATACAATCCTGACGTGCCTATTTTAATTAATTTTTTTCTTACTGCAGACAGCCATCGGGACCATAATCAGAATCAGCACAAGAGGGCTTAGAACGGAAGAAAACGAGCGAGAAATCTCGATTCTAGCCTGGAGCAGGTCTTCATATGGAATAAGGACGGCAGAAGTCTTGTATTCTGACTGTTTCCCTTATAAAATCTCGAAGTTCTCTTTTCTTCGACGTCCGTTAGAATATTTTAGCTTATCTATACTTCAAATTGCGAGCGACCGAGAGACGTTGAGAGAATAAAAGTCATACACAAACAGCAGAGAGAAACTGTTACAACCATTAAATTCACTGTTTTCCTTAATTTGCACTTTCTTGCTCCTCTAGTTGGTTCCTGTCTAGCACTTATACGTCTTCCGACAGAAGTCGTTGATAATCATATTTCACACTTCGGTCTGCATTTGTAATCTTCTATAGAAGCCATTACTACGATATCTATGACCATGAAGATGAGAAGATCACGAGGTACCATCCTCCTAGCCACATTACTTCTAATTCACATAATAGCATTCTCCCTTTTCAAATACGGCGACAATGGCCACACTTTGAATCTTTTCAAGGAAAACTTTCTAGAATTGAAAAAGGCTCTACTCCAATATTCATACACCGAGATACCCAACAATGACTTCGACCTAAAGGTAGACGAAATTTTACAAACAAAAATCAGTAATCAGGATGAAACAGTTGAGCAGTTACTATACTCGTCTGATTTCAAAACTAGGGAAGACTTTCTTGAAATCGCTATGCCAGATTATTTAGTGGACTCGACAAAAAAACAACCCCAAGTTCAGCATTTCGACCCAAGATTCACTCTTGGCTTGATAACAAACTATCTTACGCAAAAAATCAGTCTGGGAGAGATTACTGACAAAGACGATCTTGTTCTTCCATACTTCCACTGGAGTGATTTCACAGATCTTTCTGAGTTAAACCAATTCTTTCATTCGAAAAGTAAGTCTGACTGTAATTACTTTAAATTCACTGCGCCTTCTCGGGCACAGCTCACCAGATTGGAGGTCCATCCAATTGATCTGTATTGTTTGAACGAAGATACGATTGACGACCTTCTCACGACATCCACAGACTCTACCTTGGTGGACAACTTAAAAATCGTTAGAGAACAAAATTACTCCACTGGATTCCATGTGTATACGGCACCAGGAAGATCAACATTTAATTTAAGACCAATTTTGGCAAAATCCTATTTGCATGATTTCATGTTGGCTCCATACTCCATACTCATGCTCTTACCGGAACAAAAGTCAATCAACATTCAAGTAGAAAGAGATATCACTAAGGCAAAAAAGAGTTTGCTTAAGTCTGGAATAGCAACGTCCTATATTGAAAAGTTCAAGGCAAAAAACGAAGGTGTTGAACAGGTAACTCTTAATATCCAGAATGAATTGAAATCTTTCATTGATGTTACAAATCAACACCCTAACTTGCTTCAACCAGTCAGAAATCTTGAGTACGCAAAGAAACTTAGCCATGACCAGTTTCTTGATGAATCCAAGGCTATATTGCGAGAAATGAAACGAGAGGATATTTCCAAGTTCACTCTCCATCAAAAGTCCTATTTTGAAGCTCTTGAGTATTCTATTGGAAGCCAGAATCCTCCGAAGTATTTCAATGAAGCCAAGATCTTTCAGTCAGAGAAGAATTTCGCTATTGGTGCCCATTATGATTGGAGGTTCTTTAACGGCGTCGTAAACAATAAGCCGCAACATCAACCAGCATTGCATCAGTTGATCCAAGCATGGCTCCGATTCACAAACTCTCAAGATATTACTACTTGGATTGCTCATGGAACGTTACTATCTTGGTACTGGGATGGCATGTCATTTCCTTGGGATAATGACAGCGACGTTCAGATGCCAATAGAACAGTTGCATAAGCTTTCACTCAAGTTCAATCAGACCTTGATTATAGACATAGGTAATGATCCAGTAACCCAGGAAATCAGATATGGTCGCTACTTTATAGATTGTGGAAGCTTCTTGAGTTCTAGAGAACAAGGCAATGCCAATAATTTCATAGATGCACGATTCATAGATATTGACACTGGATTATACGTGGATATTACTGGACTTGCTGTTTCTCGTACCCCATCCCCTAGCAGGTATAACAGCTTCTTGACGAGAGAGTTGGCCAGGACACCTGGAAATAGCGATGTAAGTGAGTTTATGAGAAACGACTTTTTGCAAGTTTACAATTGCCGTAATAACCACTTCCTGAGGCTTGATGATTTGTCGCCATTGACACTCCTGATGTATGAAGGCGAATATGCCTACCTCCCTAATCAGATCGAATCGGCTTTGTTAATTGAATATAAGGAAAAAAGTATCAAGTTGCAAACTTTCAGCACTTTCACGTTTCTTCCTAGGATAAGAAGTTGGATTCCTAATACGAAGTTGAGAGAATTAACAAACAGCAAAAAGGAAAGAATTCAAAAAGGAACCACACCGCCAGTGATGGAGTTTACTGAAAATGAATGCTTGAACATTCTCAGTGAGAACAATGATCTTTTAATGGAATACTTAGTCACAAGGGATGTAACCAAAAGGCACGAATATGAATTGATCAATATGCGAGATGGTAACAATCGAAAGAGTTACTTCGAATCTTCTGGCAATTTAAAAGAAGGAGGCAAGCCATTGAGGCATGACAGCTACTCATTATCTGCATTCCATAATAAGTACAAATTCGAAGAGTCCATTGATCGGACTCTCAAATTGATATCCTCTCTTGAGATGCAACCTCTGCCAGAAATAAAAGAGCCAGCCAATGAGCCGATATCCAAGAGGCCATCAAGCAAGGATCTTCCAAAGTTGGTTGAGTGATTCTATTGTGGAAAGTAATTAAATTTAATTAATATTTATACAAGCATTATTAAGCAGATTTGTAATAGCAGGTAATTTGAGAAAAAGTTGTCAAGTTTATTAAGAAACCAAGAAGTGTCCTAGTATAAGAGGCGGGTTCATGTGGTTGCAATTTTCGCATGCGATAAATGAACGAAAATTGCGCTTATAAATTGCGTGTCGATTAGAGTATGGCACGCGTACAGAGAATAACGAGATCAATAAATTTAGAGTACATTTAGAATAATGTAAGTAAACTTCGGATATACTTTAGTAATTGGATGGATAGCACTATTATTTGAGTACAAGCTCAAAACATTCATTGCAGACAAATTAGAATCTCAATTCGAATTATCGATCAAGCACTACGAATCCCATTACACTGGTTTTATATACTCTGCTAATATTGGTTTATCTAGTGAGGTCATTTGTACTTCAATTGTTCTTGTTAATACTCCTATAACTACTATTACAATCTTCTCTTCAACTCAACAACCAGAAATATAATTCTTTGGGATATTGCACCAAAAGTATCAAAAACCGAATTTAATCTTTTTCTACTCATCATGAAAACTTAGATACAGATACAGATACATATTGAATTTCTCCAGTAAATACACAACGTTGTCCTTATAATCGTTACCATCTTAGTTTCCTAGGCTACTAGATCTACTTAAACTACTCCATAATGGGCTCATATTGAATCACGCGATCACAACCACGTGTTTTTCTTCAAGCCAATGAAATCTCACACGAAAAAATGGTGTGAGATTTTTCTCATATAAACTGAAAAGTACATCACAATACGAGGTCAACTCTTCTTACCATTGACAAAGCAAGCATATCACAATGTTCAGAAGAGCCCCACAACTCACCTTCAAGAGATTCAACTCGCACGGTCACGGCTACGGTGTTTCCAAACTTTTAAGCGAAGCTGCTTATGCCCCAGCCAAAGTCAACAAGGCTGCTGGAGAAGCCTTCGTCAAGAACTACGAAGAAAAAGTCCACCACTCTGAGGGTATTACCAAGTTGTGGAAGAGAATCACTTACCTCATTGCTATTCCAGCTGTTCTCATTACTTCAATCCCTGTAGGTAACGTTGAGTTAAAGCACTCCGAACACAGAGAGCACTTGAAGCACCTTTCAGACGACGAATGGCCCGTTCAATACGACTACCAGAACTTGAGACAACACAGATACTTCTGGGGTAACGGGGACGAGACTTTATTCTGGAACCCTGACGTCAACAGACACATCCAAGCTGATTGAGCATCATGGTGTCACTTTTCCATCTTCAATGGCTTCAGTCTGTTGAATGCATCATATTACTATTCTTTAAGCACACTGGCAATCCTTATTTGGCAGTGTTTGCGTATGCGTGAGTTTTTATATCATATTATTACATCGCTACAATTTATGAACTTTATTCTTGCTGAGAAACTAGTAGACAATATATTTTATTGCATCAGAAGTTGTAGGGAAGATATCAATGTAAACATGTAGAAACATAACAATAAAATTGGAGTTCAACGATGCTCACTACTATGATATAAGCTTTATGGCCAATTGAGCTGTTTTCATCTACATTCTCTTATAAATATGTATATTATAGTCTTTAATGAAACATGTTAACGAAGATGCAGAAAGAATAATACCTAAAAGTGTAAAGCAATCATTGAACATTACCCTAGACTTTATTCTTGTTCTTAAATATAATTATTATAATTCTTTTTAGCTTTTCAAAATCGAGTATCAAGTAGTAAACCACGCTGGTGAAGTAAAAGGTAACAGGAAACAATATTATGGGAAATACGTCACAAAGAAAATCAACAGTGCCATAGACTGAGTTATGAACTGGAATTTCTCCAGTCAGAATTGGAAACTTTGCAATTTCAATAACCAACCGTAACAATGAAGTATGAAATGAAGGACAAAGAACATAAATGAAGTCGTAGCGGAGAATTTTTTTCAGGGCAATTACAACGTGGAAAAGATGTACAAGTTATTGGTGGCAGCAATGGCTACTGAGTTTTCTCTTGGATGCCACGATAAATGCAAAATGCTCTTCTTGAAGTCGATGTCGTCGAAGTCGCTGGCATTGTTGGTGCCTACTCCACTCATCAATCTACGTCTCATAGTGCTGTGACCCGACTTCTTGGATTTGAATGCTGACTTGTCTGCCTGTAAGATGATTTCTTCCTGTTCGTCATCGTCATCTAGAGGTGAAGGATTAGATTCTTTCGTTTCTTCAGCTTCATCGTCTTCTTCATCTTCTTCTTCATGACGATTCTTCTTCTTCTTGAACGAATTCGTGTTGAAGGAAGGCATCTTTACAGAAGCAGCTTGTTGAGAAGAGTTGTTGGCGTTAATGGCATTGGGGTAAATCATAAAGTTGTTATTGTACGAACCGGTCATAACCGACTTGTTATCCCCACTGAATTGCACTTCGAACTTATCAAATATGGCATCATTTTCGTACGTATCACATAATCTTTCTCTCAAGTGTTCGTGGACATTAATCGTTTTTATGGGTTTGTTCTCCATGGCCAAATCCCATATCTTGACTGTCATGTAATCTCTAGACACGATGTATCTTCCATCATTGCTGAACTTGACGTCCGAGATGGACGACGTAATTTCCGTGAAGAAGTTGTGTGAAGATGGGTCCAAGTACTCTTCAAAGATTTTGGCATGGGTGTCGCAAAGTGAGTTAGATCTCATATCAGACAACTTGATCGTCCCCTTTGACGAGGAGTACATGAATAAATTACAATGGTTAGGGTGGAATTCGGCACTCGTGATGACTTCAGTTAACTCTTCCATATTGGTGGGCTTTATATCAACGATGTTGAACGACTGGTCAGCGATGTTCAAATTCCACAAGTTGATCCGCAAGTCATCGGAGCTCAAGTACGTCTCCTGATCCGAGTTGACGGAGATAGAGTTAATGTGATAGGCATGGGCATTGGAGTAGATCTTCTTGGGCTGGGCCAGGATGAGCTTGTCATGCAATTGAAGCTGGGGCAACTTCAAGCTGTTAATGGTGATGTTGTTCAGCGGCAAGTGGTTCAAGCCGTTGAGGTTGTTTTCGTTGACCAACTTGATCTGCCTCTCCATGACCTTCCACAACTTGATAGTCTTGTCGTTGGTGGAAAGCAAGTAGAGGGAGTTGTTGGACGATCTCAACCATTTGATCTTGTTGATTTTCTCCTCGATTTCCAACGACTTCAAGTAGTCGAATTCAGCGTCGTGACTCTGGAACTCGGTGAAGAACTTATACTCGCAGTTCAGCTTCTTTTTCAGTTGGTTCCGTTCAAACAAGACGACTCTACCACCTTTGTCACCGGTGGCCAAGAAGTCACCGGAGTGATCGAATTCGACCGTCGAGATGATATCGGCCTCGGTGATGTTTTCGATGTCGCCCTTATCACCAAAGCATTGGGAAAACTTCCATGTCTCTTCGATGGTCATGGTATATGTTTCCTATGGGATAAGAAAGGCTTGCTAAACAGACTGCAGATATACAGGAAGATGATGGATGATGGTATCGTGTAGAATATAGTCAGAGATGATTGCAGTGGATGACGGACGATATCGTATAGTTCGTGTAGATAAATATGGCGAAGATCGCTTTTGTTACGTATGTCGACTAGATTCTTATCGACAGATAATAGTGGATACAGATTTCGGTGCAAGTTGATGAGTGCGGTGGACGAATCAAAATCGGTGTTTGTGGTGAGGGCAGCTCTGGCAGTGGGGCTACGTCGTGTCGGCTACAGAGAACTGGGTGGACGAGACTGGCACAGCAGACAGTGGTAGATACACAAACAGACAGATTGACCTTTGGCGGTGGGGCAATGTTAGATGGCTAGGAAAAAGACTGTGGTAAGGAGACGCCGAAGGAGAACATTTAGTGAGTGGTAGTGGACTCAAAATTTTTGATGGGTGCCGTCGTCCTGTGTGCAGTGATTAGTGCGGATAGGGAGGAGTTAGGGAGAAAATGGCGCGATGGCGAGAGTAGCGAGAGGCGCGACTAAAACTAACTGGAAAGTTGTGAGAGATAGTGAGTAACCGTATGGAGAGACACACTATATGTGAGCTGCTGTAATAGTACTATGACATAGATATATTGAATACTTTCTAGTTGGTTCCAGGCTGTAGAATCAATTTTGTTGGTATCGTTTTATACGACAAGAGTATCGCCATTATTCCCGTCAACTAGTCTCGAACTACGGTGGATCTCAGCATGTGCCCAGATTGTGAGGCTAGCGAGAGAAGCGGTTCGCGGTACGGAAGGAATCCCCACCAACCCTCGCTAGGCGAGACTTCGGAAATACACTGCGAGCCAGTAACTTCACGCTACGCAATTTTGTAGCCATCGTAGCAGTACATCAACATCACTGAACATTAACGATTCGTATTGGAGCATTATCGGAAGCGTCAAGACAATCCATGAATAACTAGGAGTAGCTGTCTTAAAATTTTCTAGTTTGCCTCGGTGAGGATCTCAAGATGATCTCACTGACACTAAACCATGATTCTCACTGCTTGTTTCAGATCCACACCTATTTACTCGTCCATACTCACTGCGGTCGTGCTACATGCATCTCTATGCCGAACAATCCTGTTCAAGGAAGCAGTTAGTCCTGTCTGGTGGCTCCGTAGTGTCGTAGGTCGTATACTTGGTTAAGTGAAAAATTAACTATGGTCACAGCGAAAAATCTGTAACCCTTTACTCTACAGCCCAGTCTTTATACGTGGTGTTTATATAGGTTCATAACAAATGCCTAAACTAAACCATTCAACTCAATATACAATTAATTAAATTACAATAAATGAAACTATAATTCTGGGTCAAATTTAGTTAGCCTTCTTAGCAGCATCTTGTGGAGAAACTTTTCTGTCAGTGTTGAATCTCTTTCTTTGAGGAGGAGTTCTGATTCTTCTGTCAGTTCTGGATCTGACTCTGACAATTCTGGCATGGATAGCACAGGAGACACAGTAGTGCAACTTGTTGTACAACTTTGGCAAAGCGTATTCTTGGTAGACAGAAGCTTCAGACAAATCTCTGACGGCAGCGGCTTCAACCATGTTTCTGATGGTGACTCTCTTGATGGCCTTGTCCTTTGGAACACATCTGGCACAGTTCAAACATCTGACTGGCTTGACGTGACCTCTACCCTTCTTGTTTCTACCGTTGGAAGCTCTCTTTTTTGGCATGTTGAACTAAAGTTATGTTAGTACTTGGTCTGGTTGAGGTTGAGAATATCATACAATCCGTGGCCAGCTCTTAACAACTGTGTGTATTGGAAAATTGAGACAAGATGAAATGCACAGATTTGAAAATTTTTGGATTATTCAATTGAGTATTAATTCTGATAATCGTTGCATGGATGTACTCTGTATCGGTCTATTTATAACTTGATATGTTTCCCATGTGTTTGAACATTTTTGGAGTTGATTGTCCAATGTCAACTAGTATATCGTGAATTTTTCAATTTTTCACATTGAAATTATTGATGTTCTGGGTCCCCGACCATCTCCTGGTCTCGTTGTTGCTAAGATTTCTTCATTGTAGACTACTTCTCCTTCGGATTATGACTTTATTCTCAGGTATATCATCGGGCTATTACATACCTATTACTATACTGATGTAAGTACAATCTGAAAAAAGAAGAATAAGAAGAAAAATTTTTAAATACATTTGGTCGCCCAAAGGAATCTGAGTGCGAACTCGTTAACTATGGGCCTGCAGATAGATCTCTAACAAAAGAGCAATGTGCGACATTATCCTTCTGAATACAAGAGACTGCGACCTTATCTAAGAGAATATGCGACATTTCAAAGTGAAAAACGACACCCACTCGGCACAAATGCTGCGCGCACGAAATATTTGCATTAAGAAAACACACGTGCATGTCACAACATCTAGGGCTATAACCCTAAGAATCGAAAGTTCGCACTTGATCATGAATCCAAGCTGATATTCATCACCTGATTACAAATCACCTGACTAAATAACGCACCTGATACAAGTCATCCGCCTCCCATCACATGAGTCCTGTCACCTGCCTGCGCGAACCAATGAAATTTAAGATCTTTCTCATGGTGCAATCCATCAAAATTAGCTGATTTTCAATTGTGTAGAAAAATTTAATACTGCAACCAAATTATAAATATAGACAACGGGGTTTGTTTTCTGTAATTTTCCTTCGAATCTATTCAAGACCATAAACAGTACGTTATACCATGTGGCACATAAAGCCAGAACCTGATGCTGAACGAATGAATTCAACCTACTTTTATAGAGCCAATTGAGTCTCATCATCACAACAATATAGTAGGACGAAATTAAAATATGAAAATCAGTCTGAAAATTGAAGAATAAACTTTTAAGTCCAGAAATAGACGTCGACATCAACAAGATAAATGGTAGTAGCTATTTTGGTTCAAGTAAAAATCTCATTGATGTCGTGATGGCCATCCTGATAGTCTATTGGCTATTCGTCTAATATCATATATCAACCGACTATCCAATTGAATAGTAATTTCAATCACTTCAGAGTCATTAATTTCATCTTGCTTTCTTATTCCTGATTTCGATATATCCCCACAGTATTCATATTCATCTGTGATCGTCATATTTTGTAGTTGTAGAAGCAATTCAAGCAAAATGATTCGTCTAATAATTCAACAATCAATTACAATCTATCAAAGCATTTTCCAATATTCCATTCATCTTCATTATCAATTCGTTCTGTTGCTAAGTCATTTTTTACATACTAACATCTTCTAGTAATGCTCTCTCGTTCTCTTCGTATTGCCAGACAAACCAGATTCTTGTCATCTTCCAGAATCTTGGCCCACAAGGCTGCTCCAGCCAATGTCAAGACTGCCCTGAACTTGTCTGAAGTTACTGGTCCAGATGGTTCTTTGATTGGTCCTGGTGCCAAGGTCGGTACCATTCCAACTGACTTGGACCAAGCTACTGGTTTGGAAAGACTTGAAGTCTTGGGTAAGAGAGAAGGTATCGACGTTTTCGACTTGGAAAACCCAATCTACGAAGGAAAGGGTACCTTTGAAGACCCACTCTTGGTTCCAACCTACATTGGTTACAGATATGTTGGTTGCAGAGGTAAGGACGGTGAAGACCACAAGCCATACTGGATGAAAGTCGAAGAAGGTAAGAAGTCTAGATGCTGGCAATGTGGTACTGTCTTGGCAGCCAAGTACTTGGGTGAACCAGACATGGCTGCTCACTAAACGCTTTGTATAGACAGCTTACTTGACATGCCTTCACTATTCAAATATTCATCGACTCCATTATTTTATGCACATTTTATTTATGAAGTTCCTTTTCCGACTGGTTCATTCAAAACAGGTTACTTCTTGTAATTAGGAGTGATAGACAATCAGAGAGAATAAAATTCATTACTTTTTATATCTATGTCAAGGGTTAACTTTCAGTTTAAATATGACCACTTTACTAGTCCTTGTTATACTTCACTTTTTACATAAGTCAGTTTCTTGACTTCGTTCATTTTATGCATTTAAGATGATTAATAGCAAGCATCTATAAATGAATAAACGATTATTAAACATGTTCGTAGTTCGATTGGGCCAAGGTAAGTCGTAAAAATTTTTGTGCACTGGCCAGGGAAGGTATCCCCTATCATTATAGAATACTTGTAAATTGATTCTGGAATTGTTTAACTGGTACTAAACAGTATGCGAATTTGGTTCGACCACAGTTTTGGACTCACAGATGGACGAGTCAAAACAATGGAGATACAATTTACATTGTTGCAGAACATATAGTGCAGAACATGTAGTACCGGTTCCATGTTGAAGAGGGCAATCGAATAGATTCTACAGGAATCTGTGGCCATAGTAGACAAGAACTTTTCACTTTTACTGTGACTACAAACCAACTTGAAAGTCTGAAACTAGTACTAAATACTCGCAAATTGAGGCTCGTATATTTTCACTATATTCCAGTTCGAATCGTCAACGTTTCAGATGCTGACCGTATCTTCCCAGAAGAATCCTTACTGTTATTTGGTGACATTGCAATCTCCTATCGGCAGACTCTACTGTCTGGACGTGCGGAAGACTGGCAATCGACGGCTATCGACGCTTAAGCGCGCGGCCAGTTGAAGATGGAATTTTGCAACACCAGAACGTTGAGCCGCACGACTATCGGTGATTCCACAGGTGTTAAAATTTTTGCAAGCTTATTGGGCCAGATATCACGGCGTAGGAGGATTATAAATACAAGGGGTGTTCCATGGAGTTGCGGCTATGAAGTTTTGACCAAAATACTTAGATTTACTTTTACATTGCTGTATTTGCGGAAGAACTTTTTGCTTAGCTAAAAATCGCAACCTCAGGAACATTCTAATTATTGCAAAATGACATTAAAGCAGCAGGTTCTCTTTGTAGGCAAGCCAAACACCAACACCGAAGAGTTCCAAAAGTTTTCGGTTAACTTCGAAGTGATCAACTATACGATTACATCAAAGACTCAGTTGATTGAAGACTTTGAAGGTAGTTTGAGGAATATCGAAGCGATATATGCTGGATGGGGCGGTTTTGACGGCGTGGGAGGGTTACAAGGTGAAGTGTTGAGACACTGTCCACCAAAGGTAAAGATAGTGGCTGCCTGCTCTATTGGATATGATGGTTATGACACAGCAGGTATGTTGAAAAGGGGTATTATTTTGACCAACGTGCCTTCGGCTATTGCTTCAGAAGCTGTAGCTGATTTGGTGTTGTACAACACTTTATCCAGTTTCAGAAACTTCAAAATGTTTGAAAAGAACTTGGGTGGAAAATTGACCAGTACTGGTGCCTTGAGAACTGCGTTGGTTCGTGGGGAGTTTGACCAGTTTAATGGGGTTCCCGTCATCAGACACGCTGCTGGTGGAGCTTTTGCATCTTCTTGCTGCGGAAGAGACATTCTCTCTCCAAGGGGACACAATGTAGTCATCGTGGGCTTTGGAAGCATTGGGAAGTTTATTGGAAAGAGATTGGCTTGTATTGGCATGAACATCCACTACATCAAGAGGTCGAAGTTGTCTGAACAAGAAGAAGCTACTTTGGGATATAAGGCTACCTATCACGCTAGTTTGAAGGACACCAAGAACATAGCTGATTTGGTGGTGATTGCATGCCCAGGCACTGCTCATACCAGACACATGGTTAATGAAGAGATGATAAACGACTTTGCCAAACCGTTCAGATTGATAAACATCGGGAGAGGTTACGTTGTAGACGAAAAAGCTCTTGTCAATGGTTTACAATCAGGTAAGATCCTTTTTGCTGGTTTGGATGTGTTTGAAAACGAGCCTTCTATCAACCCAGACTTGCTCAACCGACAAGACGTTATTCTCACACCTCACATCGGCTCTTCTACGACTGAAAACTTCAACTATACTGCTGCAGCTGCCATGTTTAACATTGAGACGGTGTTGTACAACAGGTTGGATGCAATTACTAGAGTTAACTAATTATTAGAGAGAGAAGACTATTCGAGCCTATTTAGTTTACTGAGATAGAATTGGTCCATCTCCAACCGAAGCCTCGATTTATGACTACATTCAAGCGAATAAATAACATATATAGACATTTAGGATTTATGGGAATGGAATAATTGCGAAAGTTTGTTCAAATGTAATTGTTTTCATACAGTAATTTTCTACCGAAATAGTGCGATATAATTTAATTGCTGCAAAAATGAAAAATGCACTTAACCATAATCATAATCTCCCATTTTTTCTATCACCACTCTATTTCTATAGTATTCACAATGTCTCCGCCAACAAAACTCTCAACTTCTAGAGCAGTCCGCAAGAAGGTGGGACTGAAGCTGACCAACGAGGAATTATCAAAACGTATTCTACTTCTCTGTATTGAGCATCTAATTCCTTTCGAACAAATCAATACTTCTTCGTTCAGATTACTTTTAAACTTCAATAATGTGTTAACATTCATTCCAGACTCAGAAACATTGACTCATCTAGCCAATGAAATGTACTCTGAATTCCAGAATTATTTCAAACACTACTTCGAGAATTCTTTAGACAAAGCAATAAAGGTATCACTATCGCTCCATAAATGGACCCCAACAAATTCTCTAGAGCCGTACGTGTTTGCAAACTATCACTTCATAAACGAAAGATATCGATTATGTGAGTTACCTTTGGGATTCTTTCCATATACGGAAAAGAATATGTCACAACACTTGATTTCCAATCCTGTCCTCAAGGAGAGGTTACTTTTTGTAACTTCCAATCACGACTTGGATGATTGCAATCTTCAGATGGTCAAATTCCTAATGGATGAAGATGAAGACATTACCAAGTCCAGTTTATTTCATTGTCTAACTAAACTTATTGGTGAGTACATGATGGGTTTCTTTATAGAAGTGGCTGAGATATTACAGTTGGAAACTAAGCTAGCGTTCTGTGATATTGAGTCTGTATCTGGAGCTAAACTCATCCCAATATTAGTATGCAATTTCTTATATCCAATCTATATAAAGTTTCACCATTTAAGCTTTGAGAAACTTGATCCTCTTCCAGACGACAAGGACCGTGTTTGCTGGAGTACTCTAAAAAAATTGGAACACAGCCATGACAAAGCGTATACAATGAGGATCTTATCCTGTTTGATAACTTATAGGGCCAATATTGAACAGCTTATATCAGATAGTAATTCTGCTATCTCTGAATCAGATTGGGAATTAATAACATTCGCATATGAAACCACTATCAAGTTTCATGAAGTACTCATAACCACACTTTCCTATGATGTACCTGTTAGCCACTTGCTTTCGAAATGGGTAAAGATGTTGATTTTACATGTTCTTACCATCACAAAACGGTACTCTCAACTACTTTCATTCAACATAGAGTCGCCTTTAAAAAAATTATTTGATAATCTTAAAGGAACCCATTCCAAAATGGAAGCAAATTCTAGCTTGATTCTTGCAACGTATCTACATCCATCAACGAAAAGGTTTTTAAGAGACGACGACGTGAACGCAGTAAACATTTTTGTAGAGTCCTTGTCCAAAGAACAAGAAATTGAAAAATCAACTTCCATAGATAGCTTCGATAATGTCGATGACATGATATTAAATCTATTCGATTGCTCCGGAAAGTCTACTAAAGAGTGTTACAATTACGAATCATCTTCAATGAAGGAAATCAAGGAGGCCGAGAGAATCTCCTATGCAAAAGAAGTTGGGCCATCACTTCTAAATTTCTGGAGTACTTATGCTGGAAAGTATCCAACTCTTTCACAACTAGCTAGAAATGTATTAGCAGTTCCCATTACAACTGACAGAGGTTTCGATCAGTTCAAAACGTCCTTTACACATCTAAATCTGCCTTCTTCTGCCTCATCTGAAATCGTTCCAGTTTCACAGATTCTTTACTTCCTTCACCTGTTAGGTAACACTTACGATCTACATGCTATTGATCCAAAGAATCTAGATTTGGATATCGAGGATTACCGAATCGCACCTGTAGAATATGATGAGTAAGGTGTGGATCCAGATCAATTCGTATCATTGAACATTATATTTTAGTGAACAAAAACCAAATTCTAAAAATTATGTTCGAAAGACATCCATTCTTTGGAATTAAGATGGAAGCTTGCAAAAGATTGCCATATGGAATTGTATTGAATCATAAACAAAGTGGAGCCTCATCTCCTTCCCCATAGTTAGTGTTGTGGTCGTGCCTGTACCAGATTCCCCTTTTCCTGTCCTTGTGTCGTGAAGCGAAAGTGTCGATTATCCAAAATGGATCCGGGCAGATCCAGATGAAGTAAGAACAGAATCTACAGATTTCAATCTTAACAATCCGGGACAAGAGATGCTGTATATTGGGGTGTACAGAGCGCTCTATGAGTACTCTGCACAAGCTGAAGAGGAATTAAACTTGCAGCCCGATGATTTGTTGTACTTACTTGAGAGATCGGATATTGATGATTGGTGGAAAGTGAAAAAGAGAGTGTTACCATCAGGCAATGTAGAAGTCGAGGAGCCTGTGGGATTAATTCCATCTAATTACATTGAAGAGGTAAGTTAAAGATATATCTGAAAATATTAGAAGGAGCATTTATCAATATGGATCTGTAGAGCAAATACTAACAGATACTGCAGGCACCTGTACTTAAGACAGCAGTAGCTTTATACGACTATGACAAGCAGACTGAAGATGAGCTTTCGTTCGCCGAAGGCGAAGTCTTTCAAGTGTATGATTTCAACGATCCAGACTGGATCTTGGTAGGCGACTCCAATAAGCTGAGTTTTGGATTTGTGCCTTCTAATTACATTGACTTGAATGGACAAGCACAGCCAGCTGCTCCACCACAAGCACAGCCGCAACAGCAACAGCAACCTCTTCCTATTAGTAGCTTTGCGCCTCCTCCAGTTCACAAAGATCGAACAGTTTCTCCTGAGGCCGAATCATTCAACAATCAAGTTGAACCTTCTTCAACCCGTCCAACTGTATCTCAATCTTATTCATATGATCAGAGTCCATATAAACAAAGAGAAGTAAACGTAGATGGTAATGTGGATGAAGAAGAGGCGCCACCTCCAATGCCATCCAGACCTGTGGTGGCCGCTGATAAGCCAGTTCCAGAGCTTCCTTCCAATGCTCAGAGCGAACGTGAAGAGGACCTCCATGCCAGTGGTCACGAACATAAGTTTGACGGTGAGTTTTTTACGTGGTACATCGATGAAGTTGACGGGCGTAAGAAGCGGTCTGTTGTATTGTCTGTTGGTCAAGGCATGATTATCATTAGACCCAATACCACCAGTCCTAAGAAGCTAAGACTTAAGTCGTCAGCTTCTTCCATAGATAACCAATGGCGAGTTAAAGACTTGATCGATTTCAGTCATGAGAAGAAGCATGTGTTCTTGGAATTCAAAAACCCCAAAACCTCTATTGAGTTGCATGCTGGATCCAAAGACGTTGCAGAAGCTATAATGTCTATTATCGGTGATCTCAAGGGAGCCGAATCTGCCCGTGGGTTGAAAGAAGTTGCTAGAGCTTCACACGCTAGTACTGGAGAAAACAATAGAAAAGTTGGTAGATTGATGTTTGATTTTGAGGCACAAGGTGACGATGAATTGATGAGTAGAGAAGGTGACGAAGTCTATATTATCAATGAGACTAAGTCTAAGGATTGGTGGATGTGTGAAAACCTTGATACTGGAAAACAAGGTGTTATCCCATCTTCTTATATCGAGATAATTGGTACATCCAATTTAGATAAGTTGACAGATGGACCCCAGAAAAGGAAGTCCAATAAGAGGACTAGTACTAAGGGCAGGATCGTGGACAACAATAAGGAGCACCAACATCACCATCGTAATCGTGGCAGAGAAGAAAGAGATAAGATTCGAGAAAAGGATAGAATTCAAAGAGACAAGAAGCATACTTCATCTAAAGATGAACAAAATGATAAAGCAATGCCAAACTACCACAGAGTTAGAACCTGGATCGATAGTTCTGGTTCATTCAAAGTTGAAGCTGAGTTCTTGGGATGCGTTGAAGGAAAAATCCATTTGCACAAAACTAATGGTGTGAAGATCGCTGTGTCTGCAACAAAGTTGTCAATTGAAGATTTAGAATACGTTGAAAAAGTAACTGGTACTTCATTGGAAACCTACAAGCAAGAGGTTAACAAACAGATGTTAAAGAGATCCAAATCTAACAAATCTGCATCTAAGAGTGATACCAATGATGGTGCATCTGGAGCTGTTAATGGCAGTTCTGGAGCTAATGGAGCATTGGCAGTTTCCAAGTCTCATTCTGCTACTGCTGTTATTAACGATATTCAACCCCCACAACCTTCCAGGCCTAAAGCCACTACTAAAGTTACAACTACGAGTGAACCAGAATATGATTGGTTTGAGTTCTTCCTTCAATGTGGAGTCGATATTGGTAACTGTCAGCGTTACACTCTTAACTTCAACAGAGAGCAGATTGATGAAAACATTTTGGAAGACATCACACCATCACTTTTGCGTACATTGGGATTGAGAGAGGGTGATATCTTGAGAGTGATGAAATTCTTGGACAACAAGTTCAACAGAAAGAAGGGCAGTTCTGAAGAACAGGCTCCTGTTGGTGGACTTTTCATTGACCCTAATGGGGCATTGAAGAACAACAGCTCAAGTGCGGAAGTTTCGAAAGTGAATGCCAGTGCGTTACCATCTCCTAACAAGGTCACTGAGCCAGGTCAGAACCAAGCTATTGCACCTGTTGGTTTAACTCCATCGAAGCAATTTGAAGACGATGCTTGGGCAGTCAAGCCGGCTGCCAGATCTACGGACGACCTCTTAAAGCCAAGTTCTCAACCTCAGACTCCACAATACACTGGTTCTTTACAAGATTTGGTGAATATCAAGCCTTTAGATCTGAGAAGCAATCCACCAATGCCAGCTCAGCCAAAGCTGGTGGATGGGCCATCGGCTCCTACATTGACTCCAGTCAAGACTGGTACTTTGATTCAGCCAGGACAACAATTTGCCGTTCTAAATCCAATGGCAACCCAGGCCACTGGACCACTTGTTCCAGTTCAAAAGACCGGGTTGGTGCCTATTCCTACTGGAGGTTTGATGACAGCACAGCCTACTGGGTTTGTACCAATTACAGCACAACCAACGGGATTCCTTCCAATTCAAGCCACTGGAATATTACAGCCGCAGCTCACCTTTGGTATTGTTCCATTGCAAACTGGAACGACGACGTTTGTGCAACAGAAGACAGGACCACATATTGCTCCTCCTTTTACTACTTTTGGACAGCCAATTGCATCCATGCCGCAAACCAGTTTTGGACAACCTATGCTTGTACAAGCTACTGGACCATTACCAGGTCAGATTACTGGAGGTTTTCCACAGACTAGTTTCAACAGTCAGCCTTTAATTCCTGTTCAGAGAACTGGACCAACAGTTGTACCAGCACAAAGAACAGGAGGTTTTGTTCCCCAATCGGCATTTGGCCAACAAATAACTGGAGGATTTGTTTCCAGTCAATCTCCTTCAAACAAGTTTAATCAACAGATTACTGGGGGATTACCCCAGGCTTCGATAGGAAATTCCACTGGAGGAAGTTTCTACAACCCAGCTGCTCAGCAGCAGCCAGTAGCACCGTTTGGAGGACAAGCCACGGGTGGTTTGTTGCAGACGACGTTTGGACAACCACAACAAAACGGAATTTCTCCATTCTCACAGCAACAACAACAACCTTCGTTGCAACAAGCTACTACATTTAACCTGTTCCCTGTGCAACAACAAACAAGTTTCTCCCTGGTTCAACAACAACCAGCATTCAACCAATTTGCTCAACAACAACAGCAGACTGCTTTCAACCAGTTTGGACAACAACAACCGCAGCAAAATGCATTCAACCAGTTTGGCCAACAACAGCCTAACATGAATCAGTTAAGTAGCATGTTCCAAAACACCAATATAGCTCCTGTTAACAACTTCGCTCAACCACAGCAAGCTTACCCAAACACTTCATTTGGAGTTCAGCAACCTCTGTTTGAAGGTTTCAACAACCAGCCTTTGCAGAATCAACCTACTGGAGTTGGGTTTGGAAATGCTCCATTGCAGGCGCAACAGACTGGCGGTAGAAGAGCCAATCTTTCTGCAGCTACACCAGATAATCCTTTTGGGTTCTAAATTTTGTGATAGATTCTGATATATCTGAAGACTCCAAAAAGTCAACAGAGTCTAACAAAGTAGCATTCGTTACTTTACATGTGTCATCAATTTCTAAAGTGAACTTCTTCTACGAGCCAAATCATAAGTCATCCTACATCTATATCTCTACTTCTATAGATAGTATAAATACAAAGTTTTGTTTTTATCTGTGAGTTTTAAGGGGTGTAAATATTTATTGTAGTTCAGGGGCTCGATTTTCGCAGCCGAAACTTGTTTCAGATTGGAAATTGCGACCACATTTTGCAGCTTCATGTGATGTATAATTCTAGATAGAATACTATAAATGCAGTCATTTCTCTCTCAGGAATGGATTACTTATAAAATTGAATACACTATAAGTATGATACACGATTTGTCACATTTCTCCTCGCTTATTGCCTTTTTGCTTGACTTCGAATGTATTCTTGATGATCCTGTTCGAGGGGAAGTACGCACTATTATGGTTCTCTTCCACATGAAGCAGAATAGTGGAGATAAACAACTTGAATCTGGTTTTGACTTCGGAACTTTGGATTTTAGAACTTTTCTTGAGTCTTTAGTTCAGCTCAATGAACTTTCTGGAAACTGTTTGGTATTTGATAGCGAAGTAAACCTTGAACGCAACCAGAATATCAGACTAGAATATGTGAACAGGACTAGGTTGATGATGTTGAAAGATCGGATTGAAGGCAAAAGAGGGTGGTCGCTTCCATACGAGATTGTACTGAAGCAAAAAAGTTTCAAGAATAGCAATGAAGAGTTAACAGCAATCCTTGCAAGTCCACTTCACAGTAGATTGGACATTAATGCTGGAGTGATAAATTCAGTGCATGAAATAGCTGAGTGCGACTATCAAACACTAGATAAGTTAATTCGAGCAATCTCCGCCAGAGCAATTTTGAGCAAAGAAAAGGCAAAATTGAAGACTGTAGAGAAGAAATACTTCCAGGCTTGTAGCAATTCAAACCATAACCAGATCCTTGCAAACGTCTGTTTCAAGAAGAATGTGGACCACCAGAGCTTCACCAAGAATTCGATTCCAGGAATGGCCCACATGCACCATAAGATTGATGAATGTAGAAATATGATATCACAGGATATATATAATTGTTCCAAGTCGAACATTCACTTCTTGCCAATCATCAATAGCCACACCGAAGTGTTTCTGGGGGATTGTTCGTATTTGGACACCTGCCACAAAATGAAAACATGTAGATATGTTCACTATTTCACGTTGAACCCTCTTATCGAGGGTAGTAACAACGAAAACGAAGTTCAAAAGCAATGTATTGCACACGAGTATACAATTGGTGAATGCTTTAGTGAGTATCACCGAAAAGTGATTCCACCACAATGGATCAATTGTGATGTCCGCTATTTGCCTTTCCAAGTGTTAGGAAAATTCGCAGCCATTATTTCTGATCCAGCCTGGGATATTCACATGTCGCTACCATATGGCACTTGTAAGGATGAAGAATTACTTTCATTGCCAATGCACGAGCTTCAAGATGAAGGCATAATTCTCCTTTGGGTTACTGGTAGATCTATACAGATAGGCAGAAAGGCGTTATTACAATGGGGATACACAATTTCTGACGAAGTGATCTGGGTGAAGTTAAACCAGTTGAAAAGAACTATTGTTACGGGCAGAACCGGCCATTGGTTGAACCATTCTAAGGAACATTTGCTTGTAGGAGTTAAGGGTAACCCCGAATGGCTAAACAGAAAGATAGACACAGATATCGTAGTTAGTGCAACTCGTGCTACTCTGCGTAAGCCAGATGAGATATACGACATTGTAGAACGGTTGGTGGGTGTCCATTCCAGAAAACTCGAGATCTTTGGCAGAGACCACAATACTCGCCCCGGCTGGCTAACTATTGGAAACCAACTTCAAGGTTCATTTATCTATGAGACTGAAGTGAAGACAAGATACCAGCAGTATCTTGGTACCAAGGAAGGTACATAACTTGCTAATTCTACATAGTGATTCTCTACTTCAATTAATTACTTATCATTTGTAATAAACTATATAAAATTCATTAAAACATAAAAATAATTTTACTATATAAGAATAAATTACTATATACTTATAATCTACAAACTAGATAGGTGATGTCTTTTGCTATTATATTCGTTGAACACCATTATTTAACTGTAATTATATTAACTTCTTGTCTTTCAACTTGAAGTTTCTGATGTTGGCACCAGCTCTGCTGTCCATTCTCTTTTTCAAATCCAATCTGTAGCCCAAGCCAAACACAATCTCAAAGACTACAAAAAAAGGTGCCAATACCAATGCTTGCAATAGGTTGTCCAACAAGGCTGGTGCTCGTTTTTCGTGCACTCCATGACCGTAGAATTGAGCCAACCAAGAACCAATATGGGCATAGACAGCGTATCTGACAATTTCATCTTGAGTCAAAAATGACGTAGGACCAACATTCAAATAGTAATTCTTGAGTCCAACTGCGTAAGAAGCTAAAAAGACCAAGGCTGGAATCCCACATTTCCAGTCAAGCAAGGCGTAGAATGTTCCATAACTGAAAGCTAAAATTGAACCGAAGCTTACGTATGGGTTGTTGATGAATGGAATTTCCCTTGCACTTAAGAATGTAATTGACGAAAGTAAAATTATTGGGATACAGACAAGATGGATAGCGATATTGGTCTGGTTGAAGTGATATGATCTGTAGAACACCAAATGGCTCTCCAAGTCAAATAAAGCGGTCATTGTAAAGATGATCTGAGGGGACTGGTTCTAAGAAGCTAACTATCCTAAATTCAAATTTCGAAAGTTATAAAAATCAATTGTGCTCTGTTAAAATTATTCCAATGGGATACAGTTCTCAAAAAGAATATTACCGATTGTGAGAAATAGGCTGGTCCATGATATTGGGAAGCTTTGGTTTATAAGGATCTGAAATATGGGGTGGGGAGACAATGATTAGTATTGTGCAGGAAAATCGGAATGTTATTACTGATCCGAGAAACTTACATAATGGAATTCGTTATGGAAATACAGTTTGTCAAGTGGGGCAAGCATCAGCGACCGAGGTCAGCCCATTGGGTAAACTACAGAGTGAGTCAAAGGGTCGCAAATTCTTCGGTCGACTGGTTTTGTAATATCGTAGAGAATGATGAAACTATAGACTAAAATTGTAGGCATCCTGTGAATGTGATAAATTTTGAAATACTCCAAGACGTTGATTAAAGTTTTACCAAGAAAGGTGACTAAGCGCAGAATCTATAATAGATCTACAGTAATCTTATCAATGTATATATCTTTAGTATTTGATTATAAACAATACTCTGCCCCTATTCTCTCAATTCCAAAACAGGCCTCTTGATGGTTCTGGATCTCTTGGCCTGCTTATCGGTTTGCTTTTCAAATGCCGAAGCTTGATGCAAGTCTCTACCCACATTGTCTAGGTCTTTGACCTTGTAGATTCTGACGATCCAGTTTTGCGACGTGAATGCCTCTTCGACAACGTTCAACTCTGGTGGGTTGGCAGCGGGGATGTTTTGGTTTCTGACTCTGTCCACTCCGTCTCTACCGGAGTATAAGTCTGTGAATCTATAGTACGACATCTTGTACATCAACGAGTTCTTCATGGTTTCAGTAGCGTCAGCATCCACCTTGTACTCACCTCTGTCTGTGAAGAAGTCTCTTTCGTGTACTTCATCTGGCCATATGCCTTCTGCGATTCTCACCATCCAGAGGAACTTGTTTATGTCATCCCCAGAGTAGCCAATCAACCCACCAAAAATGACCAATACGTAATCTACATCGTGCTGTTTCAAAATTTTGTAGGCTACATCTTCCGAGGAACACATTGCCTTACCTACAGTAGCGATATGGGTATTGTTCCAGGTGTTGTTGTCTACCAAGGTGGTTCTATCTGCCATACCACCGATTTGGTAGCCGTAGTCCCACCAGGCCATGACTTTAGCATCCTCTGGTGTGTTCATTCTCAACCAATAATAGGCTTCTCTGTAGTCATCGATGATATTTTGTGAGCCATCTGGATTTCTAGAGGCCAACACTACTGATGGAGAGGAGTAGGCATTAGAAGTGACCCATGTACAGTGCAAAACAAAATAGAATAAGTAGAAGGTGAATGTGGCCATGACGATGATTCTCGACACAAGTGGGATAATTGGGAACTTGAATGGCTTTTGTTTCTTCTTCTTTTCGCCTTCCTTATCTTCTTCTTTGTTCTCTTCACTTTTGAAGAGATCGACGATATCCAAATAGATGTCGAATAACTTCGACAAAGCAATAGCAGCAGAGACACAGATCACGGGAGTCAAAGTCAACATCAATCTGACCATTACTCCGGCAAAGTAGGAACACAAGACAGCGTAGATGATGACAAAGACATGTTCATCCTTCAATTCCTGGAAACACAAGTAAATACCGGCAGGGAAGAGCCAGATCAAGATGGAAGTGTCAAAGAAGAAAGCTGGCCATGCTGTAGGTTGATGTTCAGAGACTGAGGCAATGATAGGAATGTGGATCTTGGCGTAATTGGTATCCCACAACGAGTAGAATCTACCAGTCCAAGGAGCGATCCAGCCTAGAGCCGTCAAGGCAATCAAGGCACCTACTCCCAAAAAGGTGACTAGAACGATAGAAACGCCCAAGAAAGTCTTAAACTGCTTCGAATTGATTCTGGATCTGACATAATCGCCAAAAGCCACCAACTGCAACAAGCCAAACACTCCCAAAGCGGCCATATGATCATTGGAGCGAATAGGTAAGAAACCTACAAATGGAATTTGCATTGACGCCAACGTTCCCAATGCGTACCAAGTGGAATAAGCAGTGTACAAGCGATGGGTGTATCTTCCCATTACGAGTAATACAAAGACATGGAGAGGAATCAAGTTGGTAATGAATACATAACCACCCCAAGCTGAGACCATATAGAAGTAAAAGAGAGCGGTCAAAGTTCCATAGAAAACAGAACCTATCTTCATTGCTTTAATCCAGAAGTAGAAAGTAGCCATAAGCAAAGTAATGGCAATAGCTTCGTTATCGTATGAACCAGCTACAGATCTTGAGATGTACCCTGGAGCTATTCCCATAAATATGGCAGCAAGTAAACCAGCATTTGAATCCTTCATTTCTTTGGTTAAATAGTAGGTAAACACAGCTGTTAAGCCAGAGAAGGCTGGTGCTAAAAGGACACAGACGTTTCTGATATCGATTGGTAAAGCAAGCCATTCTCTCAAGATGTGCCAGATCACTCCAGAAGTCACCATGAGACCAGGATACAAAGTTCCACCTGTAACACGTCCGAGTGGGTACCATGTTCTGTCGTCAAACCAGTTCAAGAATTCGTAGTAAGAATGCGTCACCAAGTATTTGGTGGCTCTGAAGTTGAACCAGGGATCGAACTCGTGAATAATGGATTCGAATCTTATAACAGAAAAAAGCCGGGACGAGACGGCTGCTCCGGCTACCAGGATGAAAATGATAACGCGCAAAAGCAAGCGAATCGTTTCCACCGGGATGCCGAGCACCTTCAACTGTTTCGTCTGAGTTGTCATGGTGCAGAAGGCGGTCAATTGGTGGAGATATGAAGAGTAGAATTGTAGGGTGGAAATTCGTTCACTGAAAAAACACGGTGGTTTGGTAATGTGCAGGTGGGCTTTGAAAAGTAGTAGTGAGTATACTGAAGTAGACGAGTAAGAAGCAAGTTGCGGTTCCGGAAAATGATGTTGATAGAGAATAATTAATATGTCACGAAGTATTAGAAATCTAGTGTAATCTGTGGGTTGGGTGTACTGAAAGTATTCGAAAATATTTATTTACTTAACAAGTTCAAAATGGGATTTCTGCATAATATTTGTATTATGACTTATTGTATATGCAAAGTAGAGTACAAATTAATACGCCAAAATAAGAAACATTTTTATAGAATTCTGCAATTTCTTTATGTAAATATACTATGATGACACTTATTGAATTTAATAGTCAATTGGCAACTAATCACTACTAAGTTCATGGATGTACTACAAAAGTGTTGGATAAGTAACTGGCTCGCAGTTCCTTTTGTTGCATATATAGTGACTTTTCACCTAATTTCGTTGAAGCCAAACACTCATATTTCGACTCTTCCAAGTCACCGAGAGAGCTACCCCAGGTTCCAAGAAATGTTACATGACATCACCTACTTTCCTCAAAATATTAATATATAATGCTGCAGTACGCGCATAGATTCACCAAAGTAGAGCTCCAACAACATAGATAAATGACTTGCATTCTTTTCTACTATCTCTACATCTTCTCTAGAAAAATCGTTATAAAACCAATTATATAATGGCAATGCCTCTATCAGTATGCATACTAATTACGGCAGTCATTTCCAGCTCTCTGTGGCAGATCCTCTGCTATATGAATTAAATAAATGATGTAGTGTGGATTAGAACGAACTCCAACTCCAATTGGCAGGTACACTGCCTACAACTTGCTCGCTTCTTTGGTTAGTTTCGTCGTTGGCATTCACTCCAATCAAGTGAGACTTGCCTGGATTGATACCATTTCGTAAGTACTGTGGATTTGGTGTCTGTGACGATCTATTATCCTTCCTGGGTCCAGCTGCCTCTTGAGAACGAACACCACCAACACCACCAACATTATTCTTAACAATCGTACTATGAAATGTATTGCTAAAGTTGGGATTGTGAGCTATATGTTCGGTAGAATGGTGAACCGAGTTCTCCGACGAATGAGCTATGTTGACACCAAATTCGTGCTGGATGAAGTCGTTATACTCTTCAATACACGAGTCGCACACCTTAGACAAAGTTCCTCTTCCACCCGTGGTGAATTGTGCTAAATGGTTGATGTAGAGGTAATGCGACGTATGCTCCTTACAGTAAATGCCTCCACACTTCCGACAGTGGTGTCTTCTTTCAAAGAAGTTGAACAACTTGGAACAGAATGGCATTCCGCACTTCAACACGGCCTCGTCCTTAACCCAATGCTTTCGCGTAGGTGGCGCCCGGAAAATGTACAACTCAGGGTTTCCGTTCTTACCCAACAAACTGAGGAATGGCGACGAACCTGGCGGGTTGGTTGTGGAACTCGACGATTCTACAGAGATGGCAGAATCAAACGACTTTACAGAGGCTCTACTGGACGATCTCGTTGTAGCAGCAGGCTCATTTAAGTTTAAATGGTCGTGCTCGTAATGTGCTCCATTCTTCGGAGAAGTCGACAATTCGTTAGGCGAATTGGGATTAGAACCAGACGTATTCGAATTGGTAGGTGATACGGTGTTTAAAGTTGACATCCGTAACACTGCAGGAACATACATAGGACTTCTGAATCCTTTGATCTGTTGCAACTGTCTGTTAGCCTTCGGGTAATGAAGATGTTGATTCTGTTGAGCTTGTGGTGCCATATGAGAATTGTATGCGCTAGGCGCTTGGAACCCTCCCAGAGGAACTCGTCTAGTGTTCATGCTCTGCGGAGGTACTACGGCTGTAGGTATCCTGTTAGTAGACTGCATTTGGTGACCATCTTGCTTCTGAGCATACTGTTGCTGGGAAGTCTGATGAGCTTGCGTTTGTTGCTGATACGTTTGTCTAGCATCACCAGAATTACTTTGAGTAGCAGAATTCGATTCATCTACTACATTCTCCACAAACTGCTCCCCTTCAGGTAAACTGGGCAACGATCTCTTTTGAGACAAAATGGGAGTACCAGGTTGATTCAAATTAGGATTTGAAGTCGTACTGTTGGTGTTGAAATTCGAGGTATCCCGTTCACCAAAGCCAGTTACAGCTGAGGACGACGCTGAGGAAATTATACCAGGAGAAGGTAACTTCTCGGTTGCTACTTTGGGTTGTCTTGTAAGACTAGCGAACGAAGACAAGTCCACTTCTGCCGGCTGGTAAGGCTCTTGACTTCTTGTCTTACTTCCCGGAGCAGATGTTGACGAATTAATTGATTCCTTACTAGCTTCAGTCACGTCAATCTTGGGCTTGGAGCTGACTCTATTGAGTGGTTTTCTTGTAAGACCATTATCTACTGTATTTATTGGCATTGGCGACAACGAGAGCTTTTTCAAAGCGTTCAAGGTGAGCTTCTGCTGTTGGATAATTGTGTCTTCGTACTCTTCATCGTGATCCAGAATAGATTTCGACTGAGCAGTAGAAGAATGATTAGTAGTAGGATTTGTTGAAGATAAATTAGTATTTGTAGTTGCAGATGTAGTTGTCTTTGTAGAAGTCACAAACCGATCCTGATTATGCTGAGAAGTTACTTTAGACTCCGTAAATGGCAACTGCTGACCAATCTCGATATCATCTTCCATCTTGAGATTGGTAACACTGGACAAAACTGGCGCCTGGATGAAGGACTGGAAGTTGCGACTGGTAGCGGCGTTGATATTAGAATTAGAGTTGCTGTTGTTGAGATTACTGAGATTGTTATGAGAGATGCTACTACTGCGAGTTCCAATATTGACGTTATTACTATTGGGAACACTGGCTAGAGCCTGAAGTTTCAAGGACTTTAATGAAGCTGTAGAAAGTACTGACTGAAACGACTGGGTACGTGACTTGCGAGGGTCTTTCTTGGTGAACGACAAGTCAGAACCGTCAAGTTTGTTCTCATTTCCATTTTCGTCGTCCGCTGGCGATTCTATGGAGTCTGAGTTCACGTTATTGTTGTCGGTGTTAATGTTGATAGGCGAGTTGGTGGTAGTAGTGACATTGCTATTTGTATTGCTGATATTAGAATTAACATTAGGGATATTGTTGATATTGTTGATGTAATTGCTATTAGTACTAGGATAAGGGTTGGTTATATTTGGATTGGAAAGATTAGAATGATTTGCATTGAAATTGGTGTTGGTTTCGTCTAGCACAGCAACTATATTGTATCTCGGCTCGTCATCGCTGGAGTCTTTCTCAGGAGACGCTAGAGTGAACGTCGGCTGCTTGTTTGGAGGAGTGGACATGATAATATTAGCGTATTATGAATATATGTGTATAATATGAAGTGAATAAACTTAGATATTGTAGAAGTGAATATTAAATATGGACGGAGTTGATATTATATGTGGGATATTGAATATTTTGGTAGTTTGAATTATAAGACTTGATCTATTTGCTAATTTCCTTAGTTCTCTGGTTCTAAACTAAAGATGATTGTTGGAATAACTATGTGTTGCTGAAATTATAGATGGTTCGATGAGTCAATAGACAACTACTCTCTCTACACACAAAGCTTCGGAGAAAGAGACAGTTCTGTATGGCCTCTGGTGCTAGTCTCAAGTAGTTCAGATAGCCAACCAAAAGAATACAATAACGAAAGTATCGTATGTTGAAATGCTAAACTGAGCATAATCAGAATGTTATCATTACGAAGAGTCTGGTGGCCTGCAGAGTTCGCCATAAATAGACGGCTGCCCAGCGCATTTTTCTGGCATGCTGAGCGGCGAGAATGTAGGGAGAAAAAAATGCGTGTTCAAAAGATAGCGAGGATTGCGAGACGTGTAGGGAGAGAATAGCGAGAAATACCTGGCAGTTTGCGAGAGCTCCCCAGGGACTTCCAGGGGGTTGCTGCAGCGACTCCAGTAGATCTTGTACAAATTGGGGCAACTCGTGCAAGATATACCGTGGGATGTAACAGTAGTCTGTTATCATGAGCATATGATCAATTTGTTGATGTTGCAATTTGCAAATCGTCGTGAATGTCGTGTGAGTAGTTGAAAATGAAATAGCGAGAGCGGCGATGGAATTTCCCCGTAGTGCACCAGAAACTGGGTGAACTTCACAGTGAATACCGGGAAATTTATTCGCAGTAACTCACTATGAAATATTCAGCAGGGAGTCCAGATATTCCTACCTCATATGACTAAATCAAAACAAAAAGTGAGCTACCAGGCCAAATACCAATTCCGACCCTAAATTCAAACCACACGTATAACATCTACCATACGCCCTTTGTCTCCATACTCAGTTCTGTGTTTCCATGTCTAGCCCATCCACCAGCTTTCGGTACTTGGCACCCTATACTTGATCACGTGACCCTTCAAACTCTCCTGCGTAATTAAATTTCTCTCATTGGCCAGAAAATCCTGCTCCGGGGTATCTGCGATTTACTCTTTATACAAAACTAATATCCAAATCGTTTTTTCAAAATACCTTCTTTTCCCCAACTTTTGTATAACCTCGCTAACACACCACAATATGCTTGCTCGTTCCAGCTTGGGCTTGTTGAGAAAGCCTGCCATGTCTGCTTCCAGATTCTCTGCTGCCAGAGTCTTATTGGCAAGATCTGTCACTACCGTGAAGGCTTCGCACGATCAGGAAAACGACATCTTGGTAGCCCAACGTAAAAACAGACCCGTGTCGCCCCACTTGACCATCTACGAACCACAATTGACCATGGTGTTGTCCAGTTTCCACAGAATCACCGGTGTTGCCATGGCTGGTGCCTTCTACGCATTGACCTGTGGCTACGCTGCCACTTCTATCTTGAGCATCCCATTCGATGCTTCTGTGTTGGTTGGTGTTTTCGCTTCTTTGCCTGTCGTTGCCAAGTTGGCAGCCAAGGGTCTTATGGCTTATCCATTTGCTTTCCATTTCGGAAACGGTATTAGACACTTGGTATGGGACTTCGGTAAGGAGTTGACCATTCCAGGTGTCTACAGAACCGGCTACGCCGTTTTGGCCGTGACTGCTGTCTTCGGCTCCTACTTGGCTTTCTTCTAGGCTTCTTCTAAGTCTGGGCAAGATGGAAGAAGATTGTAGATTGGGTGAATAAATTGTAATGATGCGAATCGAAAATGAAGAAGTGACACAGTAAATAATCATTAATTTATGTTTCATTTGGTTTCATTTCAATTCTTTTTACAGATTCGCTTTTCCTTATCACTATGAGTCTTCCTTGAACCCGACTCCCAGCATTACTCTGAATCATACATATTCTCTTATTTATTTATATACTAGCATGGTTAATGCAAAAGCACAATTGAAACAATCTAGCATCAAATAGAAACTATATCTGCATGGTTACACTTAGATTTGACACCATTTAGTAGCAATATCTTATATCGTACAAAATGTAGTTCATATCACATAGTAGCAGTTTAGTCTGATATCTGACGGCACTCCGCAAGATTTCTCAGCTACCAGATTTGAATTTTTTATCTTACACTCTCATATATCTACAACTGTTATAGTCATAACTTAAAATTTCCCATCCAATAAATACTATATACACCGTTATTCATTATTCTAATGCCTCAAGATACCGATATCAAAGTCGGCATCAAAGCATAGACATGGAGTATCGTTCGTACAGAAGCCACAGTTCAACTTCAGCTTCTTCTTGATCAACGAATCCTGTACAACCGGCTCGTTCTTGTCGTGGATCTTGACCCGGAGGCTGCTCTCTTGTTCCTTCAACAAGTCAGCATTGGTAGGACTCCCTACCATGTCTATATCGTCTCTGAGTACGAGTCGGTTGAGGAAATCATTCTCTTCCATAAAGATATCGATATCTTCATTTGTAAGAGCGTTGTTATCAGCAGAAACCAAATTTCCTCCAATAGTGCCGTCTTCGCCAAGAATGTCAATTACGATATCTTCGTCTCCATCTGGATCAAATAGATTAGAAGCCTTCAATGGCTTGAGAAGATCAGGTGTGAACGAAGAAGATTTACTAGTTGTGGCTATATCTCCATTACTTGAGAACGAAGTTCCAGCCATGACAGACGTTGGAAGAACACCATTCATGGAGCTTTTTTGCTTTCTCAAGTTGTTCAAACGTTTCAACTCTTCTGTCTTCATAGACTTGAACTTGGACCGAATCTCAAGATAATGATCTATCTGGCTATTGATCACCGTATCCGAATTGGTCGACTGGCTACTAACCGTATTACGCTTGGTAGCGCTGTGGATGATAGAAGAAGATTTTGTTAAGTAGTTAAGGAACTTGTTGAGATCGTTCAAGTTGCTAATGGATTCCAATTGGTCGTATGACGAGCTTTTCGAGATCGTCAGCGGACTGTTGACCCTTTTCGACTTTCCAGTTGATGCCAGATTTGTTCTCAAGGCCTCAAAAGTGATCATACCATTTTGCACGAAGCTAAGTTCCTTGATCTGGTTTGTGATCACTTCAATATAGTTTCTAATGAGTTCCTGTTCTTTCAACTTCGAGAGATACGACATCTTCAAGTTAGCGATCTCAGACTTGGGATTGTTTTTGGAGACGATAGGAGGAAGAGGGAGCTGAGAAGGAAGAGGCGAGGCGGAAGAAGAAGTAGACACTGACGATGGCGTATTGGCTACAGGTGAATACTTGACACTAGGACTGTTGGAAATAGATGGAGGAATAGATACGGAGATTGTAGACAATGGTGAAGAAGCTCTGCGGTTGCTGGATTCGGGGTAATGTTGTTCGAGAACCTGTGCCTTGTCTATGTCTGTAGGGAAGCCAGATAAAGCATCATTGAATTCGTGATGTGAATGCTGGGAAATTACTTTTGCTGAATTTATAGAACCAGATGGAAGTGTAGATGGTCCCTTGTGAACTGGTGTAAAATTACTAGGATTAGCACCAGAAAACGTAGATTTTGAGACAGGCACCCCGTTGACGGTTCCGACAATCTGCTTTTCTGTGGAATCCTTCTTGATCTTGGGTCTTTTCTTCGGACTGACCTTTGCTACGGCTACAACTTTAGATTTATCGTCAGTTTCAGCGGAAACTGCTGGTTTTCTGCCGGGTCTGGGTCGTGGAGGTAGCACCCATCGCTTAGAAGTATTGATATTCAAAGACGTTTTATCCAGCGTAATTGGCGCCAGCATCATTAGCGAAGTCTTGACGTTAGGATTTGGGATTGGTGAGAAGTTGGAAGGCTTAGGAAGTACAGCAACAGGTTTGGGTGCGATCTGGGGTTGGATCTTAGGATACTTGTGGGTGGACGGCTGGAGCTTGAGATGATGATTTGGCGGCAATTGTGGACCAGCTGGTTCTTTTCCGGTGATACGGCCCCTATTGTTGTTTTGCATGGGTATTGCATTCATACTAGTATTTGTGTTTATATGTGAATTTGAAGCTGTGCTTGTATTTGGCACCGAGCTAGGAGGTGAATTTGTCTGCGAACTCTTTGGTACGGGAGGTGGCGTAGCTGCTGAATTGGCAAATATGGTCGTGAGCTTTGTAGCCGTGAGGTTTTCGTTCTTCATAAGCGGGTTGCGGAAGGTGGAGTTGGAGGACGTGGAAGCAGACGAGTTTGTCTTTTGCGAGTCAAAGCTTTCTGAAGCCTCCATCTTGACTTTGGCAGCCGGAAATTCGAGTGGAGGCGACAGTCTGGCAGCCTCGGGCCCGAGCATGGTTTCTAGTGTGGCAACGTGGAGAAAGTAGCGATTTTGAAGAAATGGTGGTGGAGTTTTGTGGAGTGAAAAAAAATTGAATGTGAATACCGTGAAGAATTTTGAAAACGACGGCTGAAAAATACGACTCAAGCTCAGATTGTGTTGAGATTGAGATCGCGACCTTTAGTTAGCGAATATGAGAAATGCCCGAATGTGTGGCGACGAGTTCTCTGCTTGGTTTTGGCAATTCCGGAACCTGCTATTGCTAGCCAAAGGAGATTGTGAGATGTTGCTGGTATAAATTAGATAAGAACAGCCCGTTGTGTATACTCATCTGGGCCATCTCAATCTGGCCAGTTTTCAGGGATATTAGAAGTTTGGTTTTTTCCGGGCAAGTGCGGATAACAGAATCACAATGGAGTGATGATGATCCTCTGGACGCGATGAGATTGATCTTAGCCGAGGCGTGCTATACGTAGATGTGTGGCAGGCTGCTGCTAGTTACTTATACTATATTCTGTTCGTAACACACGGCCGATAGCTGGGAGTTCCGGCGAGTTTCCACTGTGACTCTCAGTCGGGAGTTTTAGTAACCGAATCTGGGGAAATTCAATCTGCAAACACTATTTTTTGTGCTTTTTCTGCTGAAAAAAACCACCAGCACCTTCTCTCTATTCTGCTCTTGTGTTCTTCGTGGCCATCCAAGTATCTTCTCTGGCACGAAACACTGGCCGTGTTCATTCAGTGGACCTGGTCGTAGACCCAGATCATGGCGTGCACACAACGTGGTGGGCCACTCGGCTGCTAGGGCAAAGTCGGGTATACGGAGTTTGATTAGATTCGCAACTGTAATTCAAGGTTGTATCGGACGATGGTTGCTTTTCCGTTTAGATGTTTCAGCCAGCGAATGACGGACAAAGTTCCGCAGCGACGAGACAGATTGGAAGAGAAAGCTGGCACGGAGGTTGCAAGGCTGAAAAGGGCGAAAAAGACCCTTCGCCAGCCGCTTTTCACGAATGGCACGATGTGAAAGTTGACGACGGTTCCATTTCCCTGAAGGAGATACAATGCTGAAACCTTCATTCGGGAAAGACTCAATTCCTGAACTCTTCCTTTGAACTCATAGTCTCTCCGTGTTTGCCCTAGCATGTTTAACTACTGTGTTCCAGAGTCTTACTGACTCTTGGTGGCTCAAGCAAGAGCAATACATTCTGCTGGCATTGAAACTGACAATTGCAAACATCGCCAAGAACCAGATGTCTTTTATCTTGTTATGCTCCATGGTTATGTCGTAGGTTATCGATCTCGTACTCTGTTCTCCGTTAAGCTCTCATAAACTGGTTATGGCTCACTGAGCTTTGATAGCGCACTGCACAATACATTTTGTTTACCAAACAAACTAAACTTTTATCTCTAATCTTCTATCTCTAACAAAACGATCGATTCGGGTAAAGCTGGCCGTTGTATCATATTGCACTAGCGTGGTATTCTGATCTATCTCGATTATTGAATACGATATCACCACAAACCGAATCTATTGATCCACATAAAAACAGAACCTCTTCATAGAAAACACAATTATTTCTGAACTTTCATTAAACCCATAATGAACTCGCCTCCGCTCAACCTCAACTCGCCGGGAAGTCATTCCAACGTCACCTCCTCAGTGAGGCAACGCCAGTTGAGCCATCTCAACTCCCAGATGGCCCAGTTACATGCAAACCTATCGGACTTCAACGACTTGCTTCAAACAACATGCAGCCAGTACCAGTCAATAGAGAAATTGGGCAAGTTGCATGCTGGTTTGTTCATGGCCAGCCACTCTGTGTTTGAGAGCGATAATTTCCGCGATGACTAGACGATCTGAATTGGACGTAATGACGAAATGAACTGAAAGCACTATCTAGAAAGTAAAAAGACTTGATACTACCCAGCGTTGATATATCCCATCATAATAATTTCCGTTCTGTGCCTGAAAGGTTGAACGAAAACATAGATATTGATACCGATGATCTTCGATGAGAAATATGGGAATGACATGCAAATGTTGATGCATCTACTGAATTGAAGGTAGCTTCTGACCACAATCAACATCTTAAAGAACAAGTTATGAGATTACTAGTAAATAATACCTAATTATAATAACATGTATTCTAGACTATTTACAATTTTCATATAGACGTATGCTGGCTAATTTTACTTATTCTGCTGCTTCTGGGCTTCTAACTCCTTCAAATGCTGTTTGTACAACTTCTTCTTCGCTATTTTTTCATCTATCATGATGTCTCTCTGGATATCCAAGTACTCTTTCTTCTGGTATTGAGCAACGCAGGCTAGTTGGGCTTCATTAACTTTCTCGCAGTTCTTGATGCCCTCAAAGGGATTCTTGTAGCTGTTGGAACATTCCACGTATGCCTTGATGAGATCGTCACATTTGGCAAATGCCATTTTTCTCCATCTGTCAAAGATCACCTTCTCTTCCTTGGGCGTGATGACCCAGGCCGGAAGGTTGGGGTTTGTGGGTAATTCGACGTCCGCAAACGTCTTTTTGTTTTTGTTTCCGTATTCACTCATGTTGTAGCAGGGATATCTGGGAGAAAGACTCCTTGTAGAATAGAAGCTAGGGAACCGGAGATTTTCATGAACTGATTTTCAGCACTGTGTGGTGAGCTTAGACTGTTGAATGCTGCGGCAGGGATGTATCGTGCTTCTGCGACTTAACTATGGAGAGAGTGTCTATATTGCGATATGTTCGGCTATATGCAGCACACTTCCAAAAAGTACTATAAGCAAAACAAATCGATTGAATGCCACTTCACCTTCCTCTTTTCAGAAATTGACATACTGACACGAAGAAGTTCGCCATGATAGAGGGACCTCCGGAGAGTATTTTGCAGCAGACGATCGACAGCATCGAGATCGACCCAGAGCTACTTACTTTGGAAAGAATAGATGACACTATTAGACTAATCAAGAAAGCTCGCGATGTAAAGATAGACCAGCTAGAAGAGAAAAACAATGGACTTGAAGTCACTATAAGCCAACTTAATAATGAAATCAGTCTTTTGAACAAAATCAGCGACTATAACTACGAGATCATCCGAGACATAACAGAGATCGCCGGATACAATAATACCCTCATCAACAAAGACGAAAACATATTCAAGGTGCTAAACAAGAAATCCATAGAGTTGGACAACTACAAAGTTGTAATTGCTAAAAATCTCAACGACTTGGAGAGTTCCATCAACTTTCTCAGATTGAACAAGACGAACTTACAGAGAAACGTAGACGAGCTCAGGACAAAAATTAACAATCTTTTCAGTAACCCACTTGACGATAGCGGAGCCAATGAAGACGAATTCGTTAATCAGGACGCTAATATATTGAAGATCAACCTCTACCGTAATTTGGGGGTGAGTATCGACAATTTTGATGAAGAGAGCGGTGAAAATGAGAATGTTAACAATGATCATATACTTATCCATAACAAGGACTCTAACGTATCGTCGGTGTTTAAAGTAGAACCCAAGTATAGCGACTACTTCATCTCCAATTATCTCTGGGATCGGTTGTAGAACCTAATCTAAGAGGAGACGATTCTGTGTAACATATAGCTGTATTCTAGTGTAATATTACGAACTAATGGTGAAATGGTAAAAGGACAGACTACAGCTTCTCTAGACCCAACATGTTCTGAGCTATTAATACTACTGTAGTACTATGAGACACTGACTAGTCTATGTGATGAACGTTGATTCAACTATGTACAAAGGAATGCTATTTGAACACATATACTCAGTATATGATGTTGTTTAGAAACTAATGAGATTAAACTCAAAATTTCGTGAGTGTACTATTAAACATGAAGGGATCACAGAGCCACTGAGCAATCAGTAGTACTTTGGGTTTTCCCTGAAGGACTTTTTGGTCCATTTAGGGACCAAATGAAGATCCTTACGATACGTCTTGGAGTGCTTGGTGAAAGTGGTGTACTTGTCACGGGGTACCATTTCTGACTCTTTGGGCATCGTGAATTTGAGGTGGTCGATCTTGGCAAAGCCTGTAGATTCACCTTGTTGCTTTCCTTCGGAAGCTGCCAAAGCTGTGTAGATGTTTTCGATATTCTGGTCCACTTGTTTCATTCTGTTTCTCAATCTGTACTTTTGTGGACCCGACAATCTGGGAGCAACCTTCCACAAGTAACCACCGCTCACTACGGGTGAGGATTTGAAGGCACCAAACATGTTGTGAAGTGTAATTTGTACGTAGCTAAGTTTCAGGTTCAGAGTAGTAGCTTTGTAAGTGTTGGTGAAGAATTGAAAAATTGATACTTGGTCGTGTAGTGGTAAATACTGGTGTGCGAAGGATAGTAGAGAAATTGAGAGCTGGAGAGAAAGTTGAAAATTGCGAGAGAAACTGAAAATTAAGCATAGCGAGAAAACAAAAATAGCGAGAAAACAAAAATAGCGAGAATACGACAAATAGCGAGCAATGAAAATAGTGTTGGTTAGTACAGGTGCAATTTTGAAGAGGAAATATCATTGAAGGGGAACTAAAAAAATGTCCTTGTGTGCTGCCTATTGACTGTTTGCTTCCTTACCGTAGCAGCTAATCTAGCGAGAACAATTAATAAAGAGACAATTAGTGAGAGAATGCGACGACATTTCTGCGACAATGACATAAGACGAAAAGCAGATTCCAAGAATCCCAGAAACAGCTATATAATATACCTTATTGACATTCTCCTGCCAATGGTTGCAGTGGCGGTGGATGTCCATATGCTACGTACTACAGCAGTTGCTGTAACATTCTACTAGCCTCATTTGTTCAGTAACCTGGCGTGAGCCATCGCGCGATGAGATGAGATGAGCACTCTATCACCATAGAAATCCCATACCTGGGGCAATAATGGATGTCTCTGCAGAAACTCCAGAAAACGTGGGTCCATAGCGTTCTGCAAAAGAGTCTGTGATATTATCAAACCCCTTCTTTACCGTACGGCTGCTCATATTGGAATCGTATGAGTGATGACATTACACATTTGCATCTGTTCATAATTTTCCAAATACCGAAGCAGATCGGACGCAACTGCATACTCCGCGAGATTTTACCAAAGCTTAAATCGTTCTCTACAGCTTTTAGACACGCTATTTCTGAACTCTATTCCAGCGCTTTTTGAGGCATGTGCTACATTCCTGATCGTTTCTGGTGCAAAAGGTTCTTGTTTCGAACTGCTGACATACCAGGACATGCCCGATGAGTCTGCGATGGTTCCCGCCAGCTTCTGGGCTTCTCTACAGATTTAGCGCTGTTGTCGCAGTTCGCTTGTTGTCCCAGACGCATCATGCAGAGTGAAAAATTTGAAAAAAACAAAATTAAATAAAGTGAAAAAATTTTCAGTCCTCTATTGCAACGGTTCTTACAAGCATCTGGCACAGGCTACGGCAACGTCCAGATCGTGGTGTCGAGCAGCTCCAGATGTTGGCACCAACAAAGAAGCGAGGCGAGCTGCCACTAAATTCCGATGGCTGCGACGAGAAATCCTGATTTCCATCCCGTTTCATTGTCGTTGCCAGAGCAAGACGTGGGACAGGGCGATTCGGCGCAGTGGAAAAGGTTGGAATTCTATGGAACACTCCCACCTATATTTAGCGACACGGATTTAATCTGGCATTCAATGACACTGCCGAATTCGGAATCTCGAGACATTTCGCATATTGGTGATGTAACCATTTCTGATAACCTAGTACGCAAGTGCCGAACGGGAATGGATGGTTCGTGACTCATGGCAGACTCACACCTGTGGTAAGTGGACCTGGAGATGCGAGCCAGATCGCTGCTGGTTATGTTCTGGTTTAAGCTATAGAGTCTATGCCTAATAGAGGAACAGCTCCATTTTGTGCTTGTCTCAGTTCTCTCAGATTCATACAGGCCGAATGTGCTGTAGCACCTTAGCAGTACCCAAGGCTGCTACAGTTTCCAGAGCAGTTCCGGGGCCATTGCTCCCTCCGGCTGGGCTTTGTCCAGACTCTGGCTCTGGTCTTGCTACGTTAGGCTATGCTAGCTCCTTTTCTCACTAACCTTTCCATACTCAGCATTATGCAATCGCCAGCAAAACCGTATGCACACCGCCCAAACAACCAGGAGGGGTCCAATTGGGGGGAAAACGAGATCATTCATCAAGCTCACAGAACAAAGCTGGATCTTTCGTGGGGTAAACAATTCGACACAGAAACGGACGGTTTGGAGTTGGAAACGGTGGTCCCACAGCAAACGGACTACCGGAAAAGGAGAACCCAGTTCTAGAACCGAATGGTTATAGGGGCTCGTCGGAGAAAATGGAAAGTGGAGAGCCCGGAAAGAAATGATATCATACTGCGATCGTACGGAGTGGCGTCCGTGAAACTGTCTCACTAATAGCTCTCACTAATACCGGTGCTAAATACCGCACTTATAGCGAGGAGTTAGCGGTGGCCAGTTTGTCTCGCTACGGTACTACCGCAGTAATTTCCGTGGAATTACCCCACGGTTGGAAACACTCATAGAGTTTGTGTCAAGTGCGTGGGCTACCTGTGAAAAATTTATCATTTACATCTACGTGATCGAACTGACGTGGTTACGAAGAGCATGTGGACTATACATATACACTGGGGCCAATGTTCAGACCTTTCAAACTACGAGACTACTTCATGTATAAGCTACAGTAATGGCCATTCAATAAGATTTCACGAGCCGAAGAACTCTATGTAGATATAACTATGATTAGGTAAACTATGTGATAGTAGACAAACTATTTAAGATAAAGAAGCCAGGAGACTGACATTCCTCCAACCATGCTAAACAAGACTACAGTACTTCTTTTGATAACCTGTATTAATCTGCTATATACCACTATAAATACTTTTGATATGATTCGACTTGGTGCTCTATAAAACCAAACACATAATGTACGAGATAAATAATGATTTAATCAGATTGTATGCTGATGATAAATAATATGAACCTTTTTTTGACTTTTAATACCGCTTGCAATGGTTCCGTCACATTGCCCGTATGTTTCCCTTTTCCTTTTTCCCTGTAACTAGCTACTGTTGTTTGGTTGCTGCTTCGTGAGCGTCTCGTTGCTAAAGACACGCAGTGAGCCACTTTCTGTAGTTGTGGGAAGTGGAAGGAATGGCAGCAGCGGCGGAGATCAAGTCGGTGCCAGAAGTAGTTGCAGCAGTGGCCAAGGCATAGTTGGTCTTGGATCTGACGGAATAGTTCAAGTCAAAGTAGTCCAAGTCTTTGGAAGCATGTGTGGAGTGGGTGTTCGTCGACAAAAGCAAAGGCGAGCTGTTGACGTCGAGGGTCTGCTGCTGGTTGTAGTGTTGGTACAACGAAGGCGTCAAGAGTGGAGACACCAATTCTTCGTGGGATGAAACTGAACTTCTTTCAAGTTCGTGCTGGCTATTGTGTTGCGCTATTATGTTGGACGAATTGAACTCGTCAACGGTTCTACATTCGTCGGAGCAGTAGATCGAGTTTTGTGAACAAAGCTTGTCGCAAGTCAAGCAGTAGTTATTGAAGGCCAAGTCAGACATGCTAAAATGTATATATAGGTATGAGGAGTTGCGGAAGAGTCCGAAAAATCCTTTTGAACTGTGGAATGAATCCGATGCTAGTGGGGCAGCTGTGCTAGAGACGGCTGATGCGATGATGAGTCTTGGAGACTAAAGATTGTTGTTTGGTGATGAATAAAGAAACAAATGGCAAAACTGTGAAAATCGGAAAACAGCAACCAAACACTTATTTATAGCGGTAGGTGAAAAAAACTGTGTAACTGCAAAAAGTTTGCAATGATTCATAATGCACAGGTGTGGGACGGCATTCGTCATAGCAGGATCCCGTTAGCGCGGGTGCACCACGAAGAAAAATTTTGCATGGTGCATGTTGATTTTTAAAATTTTGTTGGTTTGCGGTTCTCCTATCACCCACCTTCCGATTTCCGGATGCACACATGTGGAGTCATGGTTTTCAGCCAACACGTGCAGTGGTGCTAGCGACGTAGTTTTTTTTTTCTGGCGACGAGCGTGGTGGTTTTTCTACCCAGCCACCACGATTCTCGCTACACTGCCGCGATCGGCGACTCCTCTCGCTACACACGCTCACTAAATTGTTTCTACCGCCATCGCCAGTTCCACCAATCTCCCACTACGAAACCACGTTTCCGTCCCGTTCCAATGTTCTAGCTCGTTCCAGTAAATTCTTCTCGCCACACGTTTCAGTGTCTGTGAGCATGTTTCGGATCCCAACTCGTGGCTCGCTATAACGGGATCTGTAAACAGACATCCACATGCTAGTAACAATAAACTTACTACTAGATCTGGCGTTGAATCGTTTTCGACCACGATCGTCGATATCTTTGATGGCTTACTACGATCATCCCGTTGATCATTTCGCGTGAAGAGTCACAATTTTCCATTTCTCAGCATTCTCCCTAATGGGATACTATGAGTCAAATGTCGCAATCTGTGTCGTCACGTTGCCGCCCACCGCAGCAAATTTTTCCGTGATTGCTCATCGCTATTTCTCGATTTCTCCCTAACTCAGTCCGCCCGTCCCTAAATCCTTCTCCGTCCTTTTGTGTCGCCACACGTTTGTCTCTGTATGTATGGAACGTGGCCGAACAATCTACGACAATCCTCCGCCGATGATAGATTGGTCCAGCCAACGTTTGCTACCTCTCCTAAGCTACAAGTCTAGAACTAACCACGTCGGCTGTGAATAGATGGCCGTCAGACTCGGATCATATCGTGCTCAGGTCGGATTCTGGTTTTCCCGGTAACCGCTACAACAACCGTTTCTTGCAGTACAAACCAGCCCAGACGCTCGCAATTTTTTTATCAGGTGATGATGTGCTCAAGATTATTCTACACGAAGATCATACAATACTAAGATTGTCTACGGTAACATGGCTAGTCTGAACCATCATCTCTGCTGGGAACAATGAAGCCGTCCATGCAATAGCTGACCGGATCACTTCATGGATACCTCTCTGGTTGAGACAATGGCTGCTCGCTTTTCTTGACCAAATGGCTTTCTTTCCTGACGTACTTGTCCGGTTCGGGAAATTGCTGCTCCATCCATAATAAGCGAGTTCTTGCACATCAGCGACAGTCTGGCCCGATTCTGGCTCTATTTTTCACCCCCAACAACATGCTGAAGTTTTTAGGGGGCACCTCCGCACATACCGTTGGACCAGGACATTCATAATACCTAATCCGAGTCTAAACCAATTTGATCTGGCTAATCGCTGGTAGTTCTGGCCCCATACTCGCATAAAAAGATCTCATCCTGAACGTTGAGCAGTCTGAATGCTACATTTTTGCAACGTGTGGGAGTTGCTCGTGCAGATCACCATGAACAATTGGACTCAGGCAATCCACCGGTCACCTACCGGCCATCTGGCCTTCTGGTTTGCCTGTTCGTACGAAACATAGAATTGCCCGTATTGGAATTTTGTGAGCTTTTTGCGGCTACCACGGTTATGAACTATAGCGAGAAACACATGGACTGCACCACGATGCCTCCTCGTCCGGCCACACCGCCAATTCCCACTGAATCTCCAGAACGATGCGGCTCACTTCTTCTCCTTGTGCTCCAAACTTTTTTAACCACTTCACTTACAGAAATCCTGCAGCTCGCAGAACCCTGAAAAAAATCGCACCTCTCCATTCCTGATTTTAATAATAGATCTATCACCGTGTCGGACACTCTGCTATTTTTCCTGCGTAGCCGCTGCCTCCGTAACAGATTCAAGTTATCATTATAAACTCTCCTGGCAACCTAGTCAGGAACAGTGTTTGCCCAACCAAAGAATAACTAGCAGTCTCTGTAGCCCCTGAGTTCAAGTCGTCGACCCGGAATTTCCAACTACGGCGCCACCTCTCATAACCTCGAAGTTCTCTCGGTGGCCCCCTCCTTGCAATTTTGACCACTTTTGCAGAAAATTAATAATCTCCACACCGAAGCTTTTTTCTCTATTAAGCGCTTAAATTCCTCCTGCCAGTCTCAGTAAGACGTACAAAACGAAAAAAATTAGGCGCGGTGGAACTTAACCTTCAGTATTTTTTCGTATCCATCGCTTACCAATTTCGCAATGTGGAGCTGGAGGAGAAACCTCTCCACAATATTCGGTTTTCCCCTCTTGGGCTGGTGTCAAAATTTTTCACTGCGTCCATCTCTCCACTTTCAAACCCTTCCAAATTGGATATTAAATAGTACTATTAGGTGGCGCTCCGCTAGCCCAGTTGCAGTGTTGTTTCCGACTCGGCGGTAAATCTTTGGCGTCTCGATTGGGTAATTTTGAAGCCCGAGAAACTCGAGTCCTACAATCTGGTTACTACGACATGATCGGTACCGTGATCTCGTGGTTTTCTACTTACGCTGGCCTACGAAGTCGTCTCTAGAGCCCGCCCACGCTCTACTCGTCTACTCTACATCACCAGATTGAAGTGGTGTGTCTTTAACGAGCTGCTGCACCTGCCTTAATCCGCATTTCTTGACTTAAGCTCACTGTCACTTTCTGCAATTAAGGTTGATGGCCCATTGTTGCGCCGATTGTCACCTGACAAACAGCAGCCAATCAGACATCGGTCTCGGTCTATTTTATCTGCTTTAGTAGACAAGTCGAGTCCATTGGCGCAAAAAAAGTACTAATCCGACGGAGCCGCACAGTCCTGCCAAACCCAATTTTATTAGACTTGTAGAGATAAACAGAGTGGGGGTTGCGATAACAGTCCGTCCATCCTATGGATAGCCAGAATTGTTATCAGCTACGGCTCGGTGTTCCCTCAGCTATACTGTCATGACGAGACGTCTCTATGACAACGTTTTGTTGGAACGGAGACCGTCTCTATCGCTGACTCTTGCTGGCAAAATTCTCGATTGCGGAGTATTATGCCGCAGTGTAAATTTTTCATCTCAATAATTCCGGTGACTAACACATATTGCCGAGTGGTTGAAAGTGCTTTGTGCACTTGAAGAGATTTTTCCTTAACTCATTCTGCCAACAATTCAAAAGTAGCTCTAGTATTAAACATTTATTAAAACCCGACTCTATCAGTGGGGATACTCTAACCAAAGGGGTTGTACAGGATTTTACGAATTTTCTGAAACCCCGAGATGAACAAGGATGACCCCGTAGATCGTTGGGTGATTAAATGTATGCGATTCAGACGAGATTTTTCTCATTTAGTTGCAAATTTCTGAAAATACTGAAACACGATAAAATACTCTTCAATGTGCAGAGTTGTTTGAAAAACAAACCTCCTTTAGGCAACACAGCATCAATGCGTAGCAGGGTAGTCACAAATAATAAACCGCTATTGAATCAGGTTAAAGTTAACCCAATAGACCAGGTGACGACTTCCCTCCTCAGTTTTTCTGTAGCAATGCGAATTATTTTGGTTGCATCCTTTCTGAAGTACAATAGAGAACAATCTCCCATAGAAACTATAATTACAATTAATCCTTGTCGTATTTGCGATGGCTCGTGTAGGGGTGATATATCATTTAATGGATAGATCTACGACTGGCTGTCTTACATTTGTAATTTGTTTGCACATTGAGAACTTGGAAGATTAATTTTGAGATGCATTCACAACTGAATCTCAACAGTCTACGTTATACAGAAAATTCTATGTATGTCATCAGATCATTATTTACGAAAGACATGGACACGTGTCTCTAAATCAAGTAAGCTTTTATGTCATTGAACACTTTCCCAATCTATACGTTCTTGTACTTGTATTTGAGACTGTTTAACAGTTCTACATCATTTTGGGTCGATGTGAACCACATCCTGAACGATACAAATGAGCCCAAGTTTACCAACGGCAACAAGTAGTACAATTTGCTCAACTCCCGGGCAAAAGTAAACAGATACACCAATTGTATACATAGTATTCCGTTAATGACAATATTATGGTCCACTAAGTAACCGATTGCTGAAGCCGTTAGCCGATGTGAGATAACCGCAGCAGGGTCAAACTTAGCTGCTTCGAATTGTATGTTTATAAGAGTCATCAGAAGAGACAACAATATCAAGAGAGCACGTAAGTCTCGGTGACGATGCATCAACTCTAGGAGAACGATACACGGTATTTGTATTCGAATCATAAATAGTAAATACTTCTTGTACGCAGTGTAAGTTTGCTGATTTTCCAGTTGGAGAATCTGGATGAGATCTTCTTGCTCGTCTATATCCAACATCAATCGGGAAGTGGGCTCATCGTCACCTTCATCGTCACCTGCTCTTAAAATCGACTTATCTAGGCGACGTAATCTGGACGTCATTACGACTGTTTATATTCCTCATTGTAGAACAAAAATACTACAAAATTTAATTGTCAAAATAGTTCGTTCTAAATACTCCTGTTGAGCCATCAAGTTTTCGCGCTTGCATGAAAATTCGCGATTAAATACCACTGTCTTACAATCACGTCTCTACGTTCCTTCAAGAATGTTGGAACAATATGTTCTCAAGAAAGACAGGCTATCAACATGAAATAAGAAATAAACATTCTCCAACATACTATCGCCAAATCGTGTATACTTCGGGCGGAATGGTGTCGTATTTTAGTATTTGAATTTCTCACGTGCTCGAACTGGTCTAGAGCATTCATGGTAAGGACTAGAATCGAACGACCAATTTTGTAGGAATTCCTATTTTGTAGCACTGGATTTCAGGGTGAGCAAGTGCTCGGCTGAGTCTGAAGATGACATTTCGATCGAGCGAAATCTAGCAAGGGTCCAATCTTTCTAGAAATTTGAACCTAATATGGATAGAGCCTAAATGAAAACTAAAAGAAGTTACCATCATTGGTAATAAATTGTATAGACGTAGAGGGCGGATTTAAAGAAACCAGGTGAATAAATACGGAAAATTCACCGAGGCGGAATTTCTCGCACTAATTGTCTTCATAGAGCTGATAATGTTACGAAGAAAGGAAATGTAGAAAGATTCGAGGCGATTCGGCGCATCGCTTTAAACATCATCTCACCAATTACAACTGAAAGTTTTGGCGCACCTAAAAAACCATGAGCAGATCTCCGGTGCGAACAGCAACAATGGCCGAGAAGAATAGGTAAGAGGAAAGACCGAGGTAGCATGGAGAGGATACGGTAGTGTAGTTCCAATTGACTATATACAATGGCATCTAGCTGTCGTCACAGAGTGGGCTTATGATCGTATTCTAGGCCAGAGATTGCGCAATGGATTCTATAGGACGTCAATTAATTTCATGTACATCTAGCGCTAAAAGCTGTGCTAAAAAGTAGTTTCCGTTTGCAGTAGGTTCGTTAGTTTGGCTACTACTTAGGGATATTTCAAAGAATTGAAGTTATATAGATGGGTAAAAGTAGGCGACAGATCCAGGGTTGCGAACACCCCTGGAGGCTTGACGACGCCAGTGCTTGACTTTCTCCTGCCGATTGCAATGTAGTATATGAAATGCATAACAATTGATGCACTTTCCAGGTAATTAGAAAGTAGGCGGCAAAATCAGGCGATGACCCCCTTGTGACCAGGCACGGATAGGGCCAGACCAATGTCTATTCCATTGATAACCAGCACAGGAAAGTAGATAATGAACCCTTCGAAATTGTTCACGAACTTAGTTTTCGCGGACAATAGAGTTCGAGAATAAGACAGGGTACCTGTATTGTAGTTAATTGCGAGACAGTGGTAACAATAGGTCGTAATTTTATAGGAGCGTGCCTGTAGACCTCCAAAGAAGATAGTCGACGAAAAGAGCAAAAACATTAAATTATTAGCACATGTATACAGACGACACTGGGAAGGGGGTTATCTGGGACGGCTTAAGACGAGGTGAGGTCTGGATAGATAGAGTAACTTCTAAGTTGGAATAGAGAGGTAACTTTAGTTAAGCGTGTTTACCATATATGCATCAATATAGTGAGGAAACCGTGGTAAGCCTGCATGAAGTGACGAATACAGGCTCTGGATCGTAAGGAATCCTTCACATTCCAACTTGCTCCGTCTAATTCACTAAACGAAATTTTCTACATTGGGCATGTTGTTGGGGCAAGGATGTTTCAGAGGTGTATTCCTGCAGCGCATCCAATAGTACGCGACGATGTCTTGCCGCATCTCCTGCAGACGTTAGAAAATTTTCTTAGGTGCAGATATTAAAATTTAAATCCAAAAAACAAAGACAAAGAAAATATAAAATCCACACCAGACAAAAGAAAACAGTGAGAATTCCTGTGACAATAAAAATACCTCCATTTCAGCCATTAAGCAAAATTCAAGATTGGGGGTTTTTGTTTTTCGATTTGGTTTGCGATTTCGTTTGCGATTTTTGTTTTCGACTTTGTTTTCTACCACCTTCAACCGTCCAACATCACCTACTAGCTGCCAGCATCGTCCAGTCCTCGACTGCACCAACCCATATCCAATCGCTAGGCCGTCTATTTTAGGCATCACGAACAACCACCAATAGCACATAAAAAATAACATCGCCAGTATTGACCACGATTCAAAAGTTCAAAACTTTTTTGAAAAACCACTGTAAACTGCAAGACACCAGTGTCCACTGCCAATTTGCAAACTTGTTATAGATAGACACACCTTTAGCACCAACAGGTTCATTTATCGGTATACATTCGTTCATTTCCCGATTTGTCCACAACTAAGATTCACTTGCTGTATGGCTGTAGATCAACAATAAACGTAAGGACAAGAGAATATTCACCAAAGAAATCTCCACGTATTGCTCACTAGATTTTTCGTCCCTTTTCTTCAATATATCTAACCACAGTCGTTCTTTCATCTGGTTTCATTTTATACCCTTCAGTTCACCATGTTCCACAACGTCAAGCTCACTCTTTTGGCTTCGCTTTATGTGTTGTCATATGCCAGGTTTGCGGGAGCAGATTCAACATCCAGTCTAGAGGAAACACCGACCCCATCTGAAGCTTTACCCTTCTGGCCATGGTTTCCTAATCTCGATCCCAACTCTAACCAAGGTGATACAAGTGAAACATCTGAAACCACAAGTCGTGGTAGTTTCACCTTTCCCTTTCCCTTTCCCATTGAACTGGATTCTACAACGAGTACCGACCCTCAGACCACTTCACGTTCCAACAACGGTAACAAGGACCAAATAAATGATGGATCGTCTGATGCTACATCCACTTCTAGAGGAAACAACGGAGACAACGGAAGCAACAACAGCAGTAACAATGGAAATACCAGTAACAGCAACAATGGAAACACCAGCAACAGCAATAATGGAAACACTAGTGTCAACGGTAATGGAAACCAGTCTACGCGAACTGATACAGGAAGTCCTGTAGAAGTGACAGACTCCGCAACAGAAACTCAGCATGACCGTACCACTTCAGTTGACACTGCCACAAGCACATCTACAGAAGGTGCTGACCAGAAGAGCGAGACTACCCAAAGTCCCCAAAACAACATTGGAAACGTTGATCAAGTCAGCAGTGCAACCACCGATACCACTTCTTCTTCTACGAGCTTCACACCTGTTGACAAGTCAACTAACAATACGCCTACGGCTGTAGCTAGTTCTGATGCGGAAAGTTCATCTCCAACTGATACCCCTGCTAGTTCACCAGTCGATGTGACTCTGGACACTCCAACTTCTTCGCCAGTCTCACCAACTTCTGCTGAAAATACCCCTAGTAGTGCTGCTAATCCAGAAACCGAGTCGACTCTTCCTACCAGCAACCAGGAGACGTCTACTACTCCTGCTGAATCGACCCCTGCAGTATCTTCGCCTGATACCACTGATACACCAGCAGCTGTAAGTTCTGATCCTGTAACATCTTCACCTGATACAAAGGAAACAGCTGTTGTTTCGTCCGCAGACCCTCCTACTTCTTCGGCTGTCCCTACTTCTGAAAGTTCAGTGTCTACACCAACTGTTAATTCTTCGATTGTAGATCCAGGTACCACTGCTCTTTCGGAAGAACAAACTTCTTCTCAAGTTGATCCCCCATCTTCTTCTCCTGCCACCAGTTCTCCTGCGGACACACCAGTGGCAGACACTTCTACAGCAGAAGCTGTTCAGTCTTCGCAAGACACAGGAATCTCTATTGTATCCCCAGGAACCACTGAACTTTCTTCAGAATCCAGTTCTCCTGTTGACACTTCAGTGCCAACTTCCAGTACTCCTCCAACTTCTGATACTACTGCAACTCCCGAAGGTGACACTCCTCCATCTTCCAATACTGACTCCTCTACTAATTTGGTTTCTCCTACAGACACCTCGTTGGATACTACACCTTCTAGCATTGATACAACGTCCCCAACAAATACCGTCGGTGAAGATACAAATACTTCTGTAACTAGCAATGACAGTGCTACTGGAGATGTGACCCCTACCGTTTCTACTGCTGTTAGTGAAAACACTACTCCTCCTACAGATACTGCGACTGACACTGCCAATACAAATTCCGAAACGACTAGTGCCACTGCACCTACTAACACTTCTCCCACAGACACAGTTGTTCCCTCATCGATTGACACTTCGTCGACCGATCTTGCGACTGCTTCTGATACGGAAATCGGCACAGAAAGCTCTGTGGACACCTCCGCCTCTTCTAGTCCTGATGTGCCTCCGACTCAAACACAAAGTGGAACAGACACCACTGTGCCAGTAGAAACAGATTTGAGCAGTTCCGCTCTTCCTTCTGGAACTGATTCTCCTGTTTCTCCTACTGATACAGCTACTCCTACCGAATCTGCGATTACTACCGACTCTAGTACTCCTTCTGACGTCGCTGTTACAGACACACCTACGGTGTCTGATGCTACTTCAGTGGCCACTACGCCTGTCACTGGTACGGATACATCAATTGGTCTTGAAACCGGATCCAATACTGTAACCTCTGCTTCTGATGAAATAACAGCAACTTCACCTGAAATCTCACAAGAATCTTCGGGAACTGACATTCCTACCGGATCATTAGCTACTACAGCCTTGGATTCAGATACTGCTGGTGAAGCTCCTACTACAGATGAAACATCGGCTGCTTCTGTCACTAGTGGTAGTCCTTCTGAAGTTACTGGTGAATCATCAGCTGCTGCTGTAACCAGTGGTAGTCCTACTGAAGCCACTGGTGACGTCACGTCTGAAGCTGTTACAACTGGTACAGATTCTCAAGTAACAGGTGCTGGTACTACTGCTGCTACTGAAGAAACTTCCGGAAGTGAGACCCCTTCCGACACTGAACCAGCTGCTGGAACTACTGGTACGACTGCTATTGCTTCTGAAGAAGCGGAATCGGCAGCAACTGGAGTCACCACTGATTCCAATGGCTCTACTATCACTCCAGCTGCTGAATCTGACTCTGAATCAGACAATGCTTCTGGCACTGCTGCTCAAGTCACTACTGACTCCAACGGTTCCACGATCACACCAGCTACAGCTTCTGAAGACAAAACAGCCCCAGCCGAATTAGTGTCTGGTTCTTCTGCTGATCTTGATGCTGCCACTACTGGACCTGTATCGACAGGTACATTAGGCACAGTATTGACTTCTCCTGCTATAACCGACTCAAGAATTACAATCCCCCCAGAAGCTGCTACGGTCCTGACCACTGGAACCGCGGCTGCAGCTACAGGAACCACTTCACAGGATACAAGATCATGGTTGCCTACCCAGATAATTGTGGAAAACAACTCCGCCAACAATCCATCAGCCTCTGATGTCACAATTGCGAGAGCCACGAACACCCCTGGTTCTGCTTCTGGATTGCCAAGAGCCATCACACCAGCTACTACGTCTGTTCCTAGCGGCGGTTACGAGATTGTCTACGTAGGTTTTAACTCCGAGTTGAACTATCCATTCGTCGTACAACACTCAATCTCGTCTGCCCAAATTTTCCAATACTTGCCTGAATTATTGACATTTCCATTTTCGGACCAACAAAATTACAAGGACGTTTCTGTAAAAAGATTGATCCCTTTCACTGCCGAAGGAATAACTTACACCATTACTGTGGCCGAGGTGTACTTCCCCAGTGATTCAATTGCTGCCTTAGCCAACTTCATTCTGACACCAGACTCGAAGTTGTACAGAAACCCCGATCCCACCGAAAATAGTTTAGCCTCGTTGATCGACGCGAGAATTCCATTAACCGGTCTTGACACTTCAGACTCTGGAGCGCAGGACCAAGCTGCCACGACCGGAAGTACGCAGAACTACGGTTCCATCGATTCGAGTACAGAAATACCCGAAGTCCAAAACAAGGGAAGAATCGTTGGAATCACGATAGGTGCTGCTGCTGGTTGTGGATTGTACATGTCACTTATGGTGTTGTTGTTCAGAAGATTTAAGAAAGGCAATGCAATTGAGTTGCCTCCTTCTGACGGTGAATCTAACATTGGAATGTCAGACGGCACTGCCTTGGAGAGATCATCCGGCTTCTCTGCCATTTTCAACAGAATCAACGGTGGAGGGGTTCTCGGCGAATCGTCGCTGGGTCTAGATACAACTCCTAATAATCCTATCAATGGAAGGATTTCCGAACCGGTTCAAGCATCCAATTCTTTGGGATGGTACCAGTGAACAACTCGTACCCCACTTTGCATTGCCACGAATGTTCTTTTTTAGTGAAGAATGTTAATGGTCTCACCAGATTTTTGTAGCCTTGAACTTAGTTCTTGTCAATTTTGCAATTGTCCTGAGCATATTGTTGCAACTTATGTTGCTTATAAACAATCCTAGTCGTTTTAATTTCTCCTTCAGCTCGCCCAAGTATGCTTGCACTCTTAGACGAAGCTCTTTTTTCATATCATTAGATGACAGTTCGGTTTCAAAAGGAGATACAAAATTTTTGAATTGACTTTTGAGGTTAGTTTTCTGTTACACCTGCTAACTCTTATGTATGTTTACATAGTTACATTATAAGCGTTGAAATTTATTTGCCGTATCTATAAGAATACCAATAGAGTGGAAGCGATTCTATCAAAATTATGCAATAGAAGACACATACTTCCATAAGTCAGTAACTAAGTTCCCTGAGTCTTCATCAAGAACTTCAGATAATTCTTCCACAAGTTCGTCTTTGGCAGAGAGATTGTGTTTTTTTAAATTGTCGTTGATTACTTCCACTAGGAACTCGTCCACAATACCAAGGTATTCTTCCACCAATTCCACAATCTTACTCTGCAAGTTATTAGTCTGCTCTTTTGAAAATAGAGCAATATTAACTTCAAGTTCGACTTCGGACGACGCAGGTCCAGCGTTGTCTGAAATAATGTTAATGGTATTGACAACAGGAATAGATTTTTCCGCAACTTCAGCTTCACTGTTATGTCTTGGTCTGTTCAGCAGCACAATTGCTGATGACTTATTGAGAAGTTCTTCCTTCTTTTCAATCTCTTCGTCCTTGTCATCAAGGGCTTCTTCAACACTTCGCTTGTGGTTCCTGACCTTCAAATATTGTGCATGATTATTGAAATACAAATTGACCAACGACGAAATGACATTATTGTTTGAATTGGTCGATACTCCAACATTCTTGAATTCCTCAATGTACTTAATTTTGTTATTGATCAAATCATCTTCGTAGTTCTTCAAGTCCTCTAATTTCTTTGCTAAGTATGTCCTTTCTCTTGTTTCAAGATTTTGAAGTTGCAAACTCTTTTCATGGTACAACTTATCAAGTTTATTCTTTTCTTCAGTCTTGAGTAGCTCTTCATACTCATCATCATTGAGTTCATCGTATTCGTGTACAATAGATGCTGGCGTCTCATTTGTAGTCTCCGACTCAAGCATAGCCACATCATCGTTTGTTTCCTTGAGACCAGCAAACAACTTCTTCAATCTGTCTTTGGTCTTCTCCCTCTCTAATTCAATTTCTTTTTTTCTATTATCTCGTTCTATAATTAATACTTTGGACCTGAATCTCACTATGTCTTTCACTATAGCTTCCCTCATGTTTGTAGGCACATCAATAAGATCATTGCTATCTACTTCATACTTACTGTAGAAGGCAAGAACCTCATCCAAATCTTCAGTTCCAGATCTTTTTGAAATCCGCTCAAAATTCCTCTTGTTCTTCAAAATAGAACTGATTTTGGAAGTGATTTTGCTATTTACAGTGGATTTCGTGTCTGTATTGTACTCACTCTGATTGAAAATTTCGTCAATCTTGTGGTTATAGATTATTTTTACGTTCTTGTTCAGGAGAATCTCAGGTAATACCTGGCAAAACGTATCAGCAAACCATTTTGTATCTGCTATGTGGTTAAACCGTATGTAGACTAATCTGTTGTCAGCGTATTCGTAATGAACATGTGACCAACAGTACTTTCTGGCACCAACCAAAGAGTCTATAATCTTTTCTATGGCATATTGCTTGACATTGGGAAAATTCTCAACCACCACTAAGCTTAACTGGTCCCTTAAAGATTTGGGTAATAATTCTTGGATTTCTACAAAATGTTGAGGATCTTCTTCAATATCGTTTTCTGGATTTTCCAAATCTTCGCTAAGAGTACGAGCATCGTCGCGGCGTCTTTCTGCAGCCTTTTGCCATATCAAACGATTACTAGTCTTTTCTACAAGTTCAGAAACATCAATCGACTTGAAAGCTGGAACTTGGGCTCCAACTACTGATGGTATAGATTCCTGAGATTTTATGGAGGTAAATGGAAGTGGTTTCAAGAAGTCTAGCAATTTGGAATTATTTGATTCTGGAAGAACATAAGGTGCCACATCCGCTGTTATTGAGTCAGGAATAGTAGCTACCATTGTGAAGCGACTTTTTTCTATTAAAATATACCAAATTCAAATGTCTTCTTATAAACTAAAATAGAAATCATCATTCTGTCATAGTTAAAAATGTCTATATCGAGATTTGATATTGCGACATTGACGGGAGTGCGACATTTTTTGTACAATTCCTATTTTTCACTCTGTATGAGAGCAACAGTTTATTCGACTTACCAAATGCCCAGAGGTTGAAGTACAAGATGTCCTATATAGATTTCATTTTTCACCAAGATTTGGTTTCAGACGGAATTTCATTTGAAGGAATTGCAAAATCAGATACAGAAGTCAAAGAAATAGAGAACTTGGACATACTTCAGAATGATATAAGCAGAAGTCCCAATGATCTCACCAAATGGGATAAACTTATTCAGAAGTTCGAGACAGCCTTTACACTAAAGTTTGAAGGCAATCCAGAGAAAGTTTCGACACATTTTAAGCTTTTGGTGACAAAAACGTATACTTCATTACTTTCAAGATTTCCATATTTGGCTTCATACTGGAAATCATGGCTGATTTTTGCTTTCAAACTCAGTGGAACCAAATATTCGATTGAAGTTCTCGAGAAGTCTGTAGCTGGTTTCCCTTATTCAGTTGATTTATGGACAGACTATATCAGTGCTTTAATTCTGACATATGGAAAAGATCCCGAGAAGTTAGCTTTCATCAGAGCTCAGTATAACGAGGCACTTCGATTGAATGGATTTCATTTTACATCCCATCAGTTATGGGATAAAGTAATTGAATTTGAAATTGGAATTGGCGAACGATTAGTTCTCTTAGGTTTATATCTCAGAGTTACCAAAATTCCACTTTATCAATATGCCCAGTACTACAATAGCTTTATACAGATCAATAAGGATTACGATATTACGGATGTGATACCGTCCCATGAGTTATCTGAATATGTGAAAGGATTCAACAAGACAGATATTGCTGAATTGTCTCTTACTGAAAAGCATCATGCTATAGATGATCATACGAATGCGACCTTTTCTTCTACTCAAGAACAAGTGACCGACAAATGGTCACACGAATCGTCTATATTTATTCACGATTTCTCTCTTGATAAACTCGACGAGATTGCAAAAGAAAAGGATATATGGGTCAAATACTTGGATCACGAGATTTCCAAGTATAAAGTAGATCATGACAAAGTTCAGTTTGATAGTGTAATCAGTATTTTCGAAAGGGCATTAATACCCAATTACTACAATGAAGGTATATGGCTCAAGTATCTTGCTTTCGTCAATATTCTGGAATTGGAAGATGAAGTCAAATATGAGAAAGCAAGAGCCATTTACCTAAGAGCAATTTCAGGTTTACCAGTGCAAAGTTCTACTGTCAGATCCTTATATCCAAAGTTTCTTATGAAGTACAAAAATGCAGACATGGCTAAGAGCTACTTGTACGATTACTTGAAGTTGTTTGGAGGCCACGGAAAGAAATACTTTAAAATTCAATATTTACAAACAGTTCATGACGCAATTGAAGTTTGGAAAACGACGGAAGATAGTAAAATTTACCTTGCAAAATTGCGAAATATCGTTGACGAACGTTTCTCTAGACACTATACAAAGTCAAAAAAAGAATCCAAGGATGTGAAAGAAGAATCGACAGACACCTTATATGTTTTGAAGTTGCTTAATGATGAAGCAGTAGCCATTGTTACCGTTGCATATTTACAGGAATTGTATGCCCAGGAAAATTCTATATCCAGAATCCGAGAACTATTCAATTTATTGTACAAAGAAGATTCTTTCAAAAAGTCCGTTTTATTTTGGAAATTCTTCGTAGATCTTGAAGGATCACAATATCATAACTTGCACAACTTACAAGTGATATTAAATTATGTTAAAACTGAAACTCAACTTCCCAAAGCTATAGTCGATGCTTTTATCACTATCGAGTATGATATTATTGGCGCAAATTTAGACAAAGCCGTTCAAAAGAATAGAGCAGGATTTGCAGATCACTCAATAGAAGTTTTAATAAAGAAGGATATGGAAACGTCACGGTCGTTAGTTCATAATGCTTCAGCCAGAAAAAGGCTAGCCAATATTAATTATATTGTCAAAGATGCAGAAGACTCGAAGTCTGCTCACAATTCAATTTTCAACAAAGAAAGCGAGCTCTTAAAAATTACCAGAAAGCAAATTGGACACCCAGGAATATTTATAGAGGCTATCCCGGATATAACCAATAAGTTCATGAAAGAAGGTAATGATGTTTCTCTCCTAGATTCAAAGCTTGTAGTACCTTCATTTCCAACATTTAAAAATGCCGAAAAGGCCAATGCATCTATCAATTACCCAAAAGTATAATATAGATTAGGAGACCATCTTAAACTATAGAGGTAGGTTGATCAACCAAAACATAGTCATAGAATAACGTACATAAATATACTACTAATCAAATTTCATCATTTTGACGACCAATAACCATTAAACTCTCTCTGAACTTTGCCCTTGATGTGCATCTGTTGTTTCCATAAACCTCTAGAACAGATAGTTTAGGACAACTCTCACCGATCAATTCAAGTATTTCATCGTCCACTGCTCGAACAAAACCAATATCGAGGGTTGTTAGCAATGTTAATCTTGTATGGTTAAACAATACCAAAGGCGGTTGATTTTCACCATTTTGCTCACCATTATCCATTCGATGTTGCAATTTCTTCTTGTATGTGTGGTGATCATCAGTAAACACTTGGTACAAGAATTCTTTGGAAAGTTTGTTGAGCGAATTAAGATTCAACTCTACCAAAGTGCTTGCATAGTTCCTCAACAAAGCGTATATAGCACTGTCACCAAGACCAGTTGCTTTGCAAAGATTTACTTTTATTAAACCACCTACATTAACCTTCGAGTACTCATCCAAAGCCAGGGCAAAGCCTTCATCTGTAAATTGGTCCAAACCTACCATTGAGAGGTGGGTCAAGTTGGGACAGAACTTGGAAACACCATCGATCAAAAAAGCATCGGTTAAGCCAGAACAGCCGTCTACATTGAGAGATATCAATGATTCTCCCGAAATTGCAAGAATATTAATGAGAAGTTCGTCTGTTATCAAATCTTCTTTGTTTGGATACGAAAGCTCGAGATCAGTCAAGGTACAGGTCTGAATATAATGTGGAATCAAGTCATACACAGCAGAAGAGTCGAGCCCGTCTAGTCTTGAAAGCTTCAAGGATTTTAAACCCTTACCTGAAGATTCTAATAGACTGATCAACGAATCGTTTCCAAATCTGTGGGTGTTTCTTACTTCGAATTTGGTAATGCGATTATCACTTTCATCAAAGAACTCCTGCCACATAGCTTCACTGATCAAGAATGGCCCATTTAGAGAAATGTCTGTTAACTTTTTGAGGTTCGTATTGTAGTACTTCAAGTTATCGTTATGAAGTTGACCACACATGAATAATGTGAGCGACTCCAAGTTTGGGCAAAACGATGCGATCTTGCTCAACGAGTCCGAATCGACATTCAGACAGTCCCAGAACTCCAACGACTTCAACTCAGGTGATAAGAACAACGACATTGTGTTGTTATTAAGTGAACGATTCTTGGATAGAATCTTAGATAACTTGCTCATATTTATCTGCCCAATATCGCCCAACAGGTCTACATCGTCGATATTTTCTGAAATCTTCTTGATACAGATATCTTGAAGCTTGGGGATTCTCACTACAGACTTGTCTAACAACGCTTGGGCTACCTTCTTTCTACGTTTGCGGGCCGTTTGCTGACTCGCACGCGCTTTGCGTACTCTTTCTTTTATGATTTCATTACACTCTTCACACACATAACCTCTCAGTTCCTTTTTGTACCTTGAGTAAACGGTTAAGTGGAAAGTCTTTCCACAGTCGACACAAGTGTCTTCTTCACCAAATTTCTTAACATTATTCTCAAGATCGTCATTATCACTGAAATCGAGATCTTCGAAGTCGTCATCGTCATCGTCGCTATCGAGTTTGCCCCGTTTCGCAGCTTTTCTCTTTCGCATGGCTGCCTGCCTGATTTCCTCAACTTCCGGATCCTCCTGATCCTCTTGGATTGCTGATCTGAGTCTACGGGATACACGAGACGCTCTTGCAGACAAAGAAGATATAGAAGGAGTAGTTTCTTCTTCAACTACTTCTACTGTGGCTCCATCCTGGGGAGTTTGAGTCTGGAATAGTTCACGCTCACGTCTACTTCGAAACGCGTCCGTGATACCTTCGTTCTGGAGAAAAGCCGTTAGCGCCGAGTTAGGACCGCGTACCCCCGAACCACCTCTGGCTCTTCTTGACATCTTTGGAGGCCCGTGAGCTGAAATGGATAAGCGGTTGATTAAAGGTGAAACGTGAAAGAGGTAGAGCTCTTATCTGGTGAGGTATATCTGAATTTTTCACATCCAGTCACGTGACGAAAGTCACGAGAGATAAGTTGGACTAATTCAGTGAATATTCACAAGTAAGTCTGAAGACGGCACCTTGTTGACCATCGCTTGGGTATGGGTAGAAATGGTTATCGTAGTCGTTCTTTGTGCTTTGATTTTATGGAATTCCCATTTGTCTCCTTGATGTTCCCAACGAAAAGCGTGGAAAATGTCACCGAATCTCAAAGGAATTGTCTGATCTCAACAGACGAATACAATGAATAACTACACACTCTCAACTAAAATGCAAACAGCAACGACTACTATTGATTACTGCCTCTATACTAAACAGTGCCTATGTACTTTCACCGTTTCGACATCACCACAACTCGAACGCAGATAGATCACATACTCTTCTATATTCGTCTATAATGAATTACGATCTGGCTCTTTCCTGATTCATACATATACTATCATTTGGGACCTGCACAGACGACAACACATCGACACGACCAAATCAATCTCGTCGCCACAGACCGAGTTTGCTTTAGTTAACATATCAACAACTCCACCTACTTCTGCGGAAGACGAAATCCGACAACATCTAGACCGTTTCCGTATAGCACCATTGAAACCCCCAGCACTGTTTTCGTAATGCAAGTGATTTTCAAGGATTTCAAGAAGCAGAAAGTGCCCATGGAGGTCGAGTTGACCGACACTGTATGTATATGAGAGGATAGACTTACTGAAATAGCCCAGAGAGAAAGAGTTAAATATTTCGATGTCAAGCGTATTTCGTTGGCTGGAGACGAATTGACGATGTTTAGATATTATTACCTTTATGGATAAATAGAACCCAATGATTCCTGATAGAATTCAGTTTACAATTTCTTTCAACGATTCATCGATCAACAATCAACTGTCAAATTCAATCTGAACTTTTATCAAATAGAAACCCAATTCACTTCAAATTTATCAACATATATCTACACATCTTCATAATAACAATTTGTTTCACTTTTTGGTTACTCTCAGTTGTACAATATCACTTTTGCTAACACAATTCAGGTTTTGGCAACCAAAGAAAAACTCGCTGCTGAAAAGGACTGCGATGCCCAACAATTAAAGTTTGTCTATTCCGGTAAAGTGTTACTGGACGAAAAGACTTTGGAAGATTTCAAGATCAAGGAAGGTGATTCGATCATTTTCATGATATCCAAGGCTAAAAAGACACCTACTCCTGCACCCTCTGTCGCTCCTACGACCACATCTTCTGAGCAGTCATCTGCCACGACTGGATCTACCTCTGCCACCACTACCACTGGAAATGCAGAGGGTTCTGCAGACGCTGTAATTTCTACTGGAAACGCTACAGAGCCAGTAGAAGCTGCACCAGAATCTTCTACAACTTCTGAACCAAGTTCCACCTTTGCCCAGGGATCAGAACGCGAAGCCAGCATCCAAAACATCATGGAAATGGGTTACCAGAGAGCAGAAGTTGAAAATGCGTTAAGAGCAGCTTTCAACAACCCTCACAGAGCCGTAGAATACCTCTTGACCGGAATTCCTCAATCGTTACAACGCCCGGAAGCACCTTCTGCCGTAGCACCAGTAGCCGAGTCGACTCACGAGGAAGTGCATCAAGAGCACGGCATTGACGACGATGAAGAACAAGGTGAGAACTTGTTTGAAGCTGCTGCTGCTGCCCAAGCCAGAAGCCAAGGAGCTGGATCTGTAGAACAGCCAGCTGCTGGAGGAAGTTTGGGCGAAATGGGCGACGATGAACAGATGAATTTATTGAGAGCTTCGTTGCAATCAAATCCCGAGTTGATCCAGCCTATTTTGGAACAATTGGCACTGTCCAATCCTAGAATTGCCACTTTGATCCAACAAGATCCAGAAGCGTTCATCAGAACGTTCTTAGGTACTGGAGCGGACGAATTAGGTTACGAAATAGAAGGCGATGACGGAGCTGAGGGAACAGATGCTGCTGGTCAACAGACCATCCGTATTCCCTTGACAGAACAAGACCAGAATGCTATCGATAGATTGTGCGAGTTAGGCTTTGAACGTGACTTGGTGATCCAAGTGTATTTGGCCTGCGACAAGAACGAAGAAGTGGCAGCTGACATCTTATTTAGAGATATGTAAAAAGTGGTCAGCACTGTTAGTATTGCTGTATGTACATTAGTCCATAATAGTCATAGGAAAATGATTGTAGAAAAGAGCAAGTCCACGATTTTGATACCATTTGATTATCTTAAATGGTAATCCATCTCTAGATTGCTTAATGTAAGAGTTCGCATGAGATTTCTCTGGAATGATTGTATTCGTGCGAGAAGAACTTATGATGTCTACCTCTAACTAATTTTATGATCATTTAGTAAAACAATACATTATTTTCATCTTATTTCATCTATCTCATATTTCTAATTGCTCCAAAGACGTAATAATCTTATATTTCCTCTTTTCATCCTCTGTCAAAGGAGCATTGCCAGGTCTGACGACAACATTACTCTTCATACCCGCTTCTAGAGCAGCTTTCACTTCCAACACATTATCACTTAAAAATAACACCGATTCACCGTTTGTCTTGCCAATATCCTCTAAGATCTTGGAATAAGAACTGGCTTGTGTTTTGAACCCAGCAGTGGTGATATCGAAATAGCCAGACAAGTATCTATTCAAATCCACAGACTTGCCATTTTCGTCAACATGGCCAAACAACAAGATCTGAGCCTTAATACTTCCACTTGAGTAGATATAAATCTTTTTGTTTTCCGTCTCGGAAGGAAACCTTTTGATGAAATCAATCGAGTCTCCATACACTGGAGCTTTCAACTCTTCATTTTCATAGCCCAATTTCCAGATGAAGCCCTGTAATTGCTTCAAAACAGGATCTTTGATATCTCTACGAACCAAGTCGGTAAAGTGATCTAACACAGAATCTTTTGAAGATCTTGCTTGCTCGGGCAATTGACTCAAAATGGATTTGATGGGATCCTTGTCATTAGTCTGAAGCTGTTCAAAATTCGAGATTTTCAGCAAAAATAGCGGCAATTTCTCTAAAAAGTAGGGGAAAAGTGATTCTTTAACGAATACGATAGGACAAACAGTCCCCTCTATGTCGAGAACAACAGTATCAATGGCCATGTTGCCGTTGGAAGGGCAACATCAAGTGCTTGAAACGTTTCTGGTATATTAATACATAGCTATTAAATCGGTATGAATATCCGGCATAGACAGGATCACGTGGGTTTCTTCAAAGATTTAGCATGTCCCATTATGGCGACAATAGCTATATAATTTTGACACGAATGTCATGCTCGTGTTAAACAATAGCATCAATATCAGCCATAGAATTTTTGAGTCAATATTGCTCCTAAAACCACCTATTTTCTCGTGCTTATGTCAATCCTTCCGAGGCATGGGTACGGCATATAATATTTTTCATTGAAAAAGGGGCCGGGCTGGCGACATTGCAATCGAAAGAATCACCAATGAATAGCCAAACGGCTTGAAGGTGGAAAAGTTCTGGCAAAGTTATGTCCTTCATTGGTCTTCACTTTTCAACAGCTTCGTGACTACAGAAGTTTAACAGAAGCGAAGGACCATATTCAATGAACTGCATATAGCCGGACAGTCCAATGGCCAGGGCTGCTGAGGAAATCCGAGGAGAATGATAAACAGCCTTTAGGACATGTGGAAAGAGTTAAATTTCTAGTGTGAATCTCTTGGGTATTCTAAATTCCTTGGAAAGTTGTTTAACAGTTTCGAACGGCAATTTCAGTCTCCCCAAAACGGCATGAACATACCAGTCATGTGAGAACGGACCCAAAATGAAAGTTCGCAGCCCAAAGAATTATATGTGCACTAAAGTCATCAAGATGAAATATATATGGAGAGATTCCAGCATGAATATGATAAATATCGTAGATTTCCTTATCTTGCAAAATTGTAACTGATTTTTTTGTGTTCTACTGATACATTTGTTAACATTTGACAACGTTGATGTCCACTACTGTTTCGTTGTAACTTTATTGTGTCATTATACATCTGAACTGTATTGTATACTGTTCGTCATACGATTGTTTTCTTGACTTAGCAACACCAATTCATTTGCCTTTTTATTTGTTTCACAAAACACCTGATACATAATACATATCATTTCATATCATATCGTCGATTTCACATAATATTTCCACATCAACAATAATACCATCATGTCCATACTAGCTGAGCTAGACAAGGATTACATCAATGAGGACCATATCCATTCATTTGCCAAAGCTCTCGTATGGGAAGAGCTGGTAGATTTGCTCGACTCCACTCCCAATACGCCTGCTGCAAGAAGCATTCTGAGAACAGCTCTGATCACAGACGAAAAAATACCCCAGTACTCGGATTTATACGACCAAGACCGTCTAGATACCGAGCTGCTAGATACGAGACTCAATCTGATCAAACCTGATTTGATCACATCCAAAAGTGACTGGTATCCCATAACTAATAGCATAGGTGATGCGTATTCAACTCTGAACCACAAGAAATACCACCGTACCAGTCTGAAGTCTGCCATCTCTAAATTGCGAGACGAGTTCCGATCCTCAGCATCGTATACGATTCTCCGTTGGCCCATTCTATTCTTTGTAGGACTCTGGATGGCTCTTCTCTGTATATTATATCTCAGCATACGTGTGTATGTAGCACTTCTGGAGTATTTCTTCACATGGACCGGAACTCGTAAAAAGCTTCGTGACAAGTTGAGGTCTTCCAAAACGTACCAGGAATGGATAGACAATGCTGTCGAGTTGGACAAATACTTGGGATTGGACAAATGGTCTGTAAATCCTCGTTTTTCCTATTATGACTACAAGACTGTTAAGCTCTCCATTTTGCGAATGAAAGTATTGAAGAAAGACAATAACGATGAAGAGTTGTTAGTTTTTCTCCAGGGCTGTTTGAAAAAGAACTTTGCCGGCATCGAAAACGAACAGTTGTATTCTCACCGATACTACGGTTCCAAAAACCTAGTGGGCCAGTACTACGCTGAAGTCGTAGATAGCATCAACAAGGTCACCGATTCGCCCAACATCACTTCCGCTCAAAAACGCAAGTTCTTCCGAATTGTTCTGAAGAATTACGGAAAATCTGCACTTTGTTTGAGCGGTGGAGCCTGTTTTTCGTATATTCACTTCGGAATTGTCAAAGCTATGTTGGACAACGGTCTACTACCTTCCGTGATCTCAGGGACTTCAGGAGGTGGATTGGTAGCAGCGTTGACATGTTGCAGAACTGATGATGAATTGCGAGAGCTTCTTGTTCCACAGCTTGCCAGAAAGATCACAGCCTGTGAGGACCCCTGGAACGTCTGGATTCCAAGATGGTGGAGGACTGGGGCCAGATTTGATGCCGTGACTTGGGCACGTAAGTCTTGTTTCTTCACCAGAGGTTCCTTGACTTTCCAAGATGCCTATAAGAGAACTGGCAGAAAGTTGAATATCTCTACTGTTCCAGCAGATCCCCACTCACCAGTTATTCTTTGTAACAATATAACTTCACCGAACTGTATAATTTGGTCGTCGTTATTAGCCTCTTCTGCCGTCCCAGGGATCTTGAATCCCGTAGTATTGATGACCAAGAATCCCAAGAACAACGAAATTGTACCATTTTCCTTGGGGAGTAAGTGGAGGGACGGTTCGTTGAGAACTGATATACCTGTGGATTCTCTCAACATTTACTACAATGTAAATTTCCCCATCGTTTCCCAGGTTAATCCCCATATAGCATTGTTTTTCTTTGCGCCAAAGGGTACTGTAGGAAGACCAGTTTCGATTCCCCGTCGTAAGACAAAGAACGAGAGTTACGCTGTTTTGAGAGGTGGGTTTATTGCAGCTGCATTGGAACAGGTTCTCAAGCTTGAAGTCAAGAAGTGGCTCCAGATCATCAAATCGTTGGATTTGTTGCCTCATGTGATGGAACAAGACTGGCTGAATATCTGGTTACAAACCTTTTCTGGTGCTATCACAATTTGGCCAAGAATCAGAATCAAGGACTTCTGGTATATCTTGAGTGATCCTACAGAAGAGCAGTTGGAAGAAATGATCATGAAGGGACAAAGAAGTATGTTTCCTAGACTATTGTTCATTAAGCACAGAAGTAGTATTGAAAGAGCAATAGAGAGAGGAAGAACTGTTGCCAAATTAACAACTGAGATTGCGAAGTCGTCTTCTGAGGGTGGTGAGATGGGAAGCGATTTTGAAGTTCACGATGTAGAGTATGATGATGATGATGACGGCTATGACGATTTTGAAGGAGATGATACAGACAATGACATTGAGATCCAGAGACGTCTAAGTGTTTCCGAAGAAGAGATTCAGGAAATCGAGAAGATGGACGAACAAGAATTTGACGATGATCTCAGTCCAAGTGAGCTTTATGCCAGCGATACTGGCAGCAATAATCAGAATCATGAAGGTAGTTTTATCGATACTATTTTCAGAAATGGTGACACAAAAAGTAGGATAAGGAGAAACACCGTCTTCTAGACTAGAATAGTTATAATGACACTTATATAATGAATTGTATTGACTAATGACAATTAGACTTCTTTTGTAATAGCAGCATTAAGGATTTTTTAACCTTTCATTATTTATCATATATTTATTAACTCTATGATCGTGCTTTTGTAATCTTCAGATTCAATTTGTTACAGTCTCCGACGGCTCCATTGTCATATATCTCATTCACATATTCAGTCACCAAATCGAAACTAGTTTCCTGTAGAATATCCAATTCAGGGAGCGTAAACTTTGATAGCACCCAATTGCTTACACTATCACTGCTGGCTTTAGAAGGCTTGGGTCCTATTCCAATTCCCATCTTGTAAGTTTTCATATCAGACTTGATCTCATTAAGAGCTCGCTGTATATCTTTAATACCATTGTGCGATTCGTTCTTCTTTAACTCAGAAATCCTTACTTTGCCCAAGTTATTGTCAAAGTCATCGTAGAGGACTATTACAACGCTCTGTCTGGGCTCGAAGTCGTCGCTGTCTACAAACTTTCGAAATCCTCGTCCGGACTCATTCATATATGTATTTGACTTGACCATAACGATACTGTAGTCGTTAGTTCTTGTTACCGAATAGTCTCCTCTTCGTATTAGTTGTTTAGCACTAAAATACTCCACTAAATTCTTCAACATTAAATGTCCAGTAGAATGTCTATTCATAGCACCAGGATTCCCGACAGAAAAGAAGACCAATTGCATTTTCACAAGCTACAATTCCAATTTCTATAGCCTTTTATGTCCCCCTGAGCCGAACAGTTTCTCAATATTGACTACTAAAGATGAAAGTACGAAGAAAAATCTGTGCGACTACTGAAATATTATGTACATATTAAAATTTCCTAAACTTCACTATATCTTCATAACCACCACAGCAATATGAGCAATGACGAATTTGAAGATGTAGTAGTGGCTCCAGAGGGCATAAAAATCGAAGCAGGAGAGGAAAGCGAACATTTTCAAGAAAAGTCTTACATTGAAACTGAACAATCCATACAAACTGAACAAGCTGAACAAACTGAACAACAGATACCAGATCAAGCAGAACAACCTATAGAACATCAAGAAGAAAAAGGACAAGATAATCAAGTTGATACACAACAAGAAAGTGTCGAAGATGAAGATCCTGACTCAGACAGTGAGTTCGGCTCATTCGACGAAGCATCGTTTGATGAATTCCAAACTAACGAGGACAACGGCATTAATCTACCTACCAACGAAACGTCACCACAGTCTACGCAATTATCAACAGAATATAAAGAAAAGAGTATAGTTCACTTCCACGAAGACGATTTTGAAGATAATCAAAATTTCTCCTCAAAGCTCTCAATTGTACTTAGACAGGTATTTCCAGATTCTGAAGAAAGTCATGAACAGACACCTGCTACAATAAACGATCTTCTTTCTGAACGGTCGGAACAAATTTTTTCTCAACTATCCACAATGCCCCATTTGCGCCCTCCCAATTGGGTCAAACTGAAGATTCGTCACAATTTGTTGATCTCATTGGGAATACCGATCAATCTTGACGAGCTTGCTACTCCAGCAATTTCAACTGATACTAACAATCAGGACAATAACAAAAGCAATATTAATAGTAACAACCTCAAAGTAGATACCAACGCTGGACGTCGTAAATCGATCTCTACTCTGGATATAACGTGGGAAAATTTCGATATTCCCGAATTTGAGACGTTGAACATCAGCTCCGATAAAAAGCTGGAATTGATAGCAAACACTCGCGACTTGTTGTCGAAGATAGAAACAGATAATTTGAATAATACTTCGCGTCAATTTCTTGAAGAAAACCATCACGAAGATGTGTTGAGTAAGAAGTTGGCACAATTTGAAAAAAACTATGGCGATTTGATCACTTTGGCTTCTGTATGGTCTCACCATCTTCTGCAACTCACAAAGGATTTTGAGATATATGAGTCAGTAGTACAGAATCATATTGGCTACAGCCAAAAGCTACGTCGTGAAGAAATCCTCGAGAACTTGAAGAAGGTCAAGGTAACGAAGAAATACAAAAAGAAAGGAATCTGGAACTGAACCTCAGTGTATATACAATAGCTTATTTAGTTAGATAATAGATATTGCATTGTACTTATTACAAATGTATGGTATGGACAGGTATACTATTACAAAACACAGTCATATAGCGCTGGCGACTCAATTATCAATGTCAAATATTAACAGTATTTGAGTCAATATTAACTATCATTAGTATTTCAAGTTGAATAAAGAAGCCAAGTCGTCCGTCAAAGAGCTATTTTCAATACCTGATTGCAAGTTCATGTTGATGAACGAACTATCGATGAAATTGGTGTACGAGGAAGTTCCTGGAGTAGCTGGAGGATAAACCTCTTCGACTGCTTCCTCATTAGTAGGTTGTTCCCTAACATCTGCTGCACCGCTGGTGGCGTAGACGTTACTTCCAATAGGCTCAGCAGATGCATCAGCACTAGGAGACTGAACACGAGTAGGTGGGTAGCTATATCTGATGTCAGGAAACAACTGGGTAGGTTCGAAGTTCTCAAAGAAGTTATGGTTGGCTGGCAAGTTTTCTGTAACTAATGAGATATCCGGAAAAGATTGAGTAGAAGAAGTAGGCGATGTGTCATTGGTTTTGTCTTTTTGAAGCTTCTGAGCTGAGTTATCTTTCTTCTTGTACTGTTGAACCAATTCGTCTATGTTTGGATTCTGTCGAGGCTGTGGAGGGAGTGCTCTAACTTCATTATGTTGTCCAATCTGTTGTGATTTATGGTAATCGTTATATATACCTCCTCCTGGTGATATTCCCGAAGTAGTTGAAACTCCCGAAGGAGAGTTGGCCATGAGATAAGTTTCTTCCTTTTTGATCACTCCATTATTGGGGACAACACTTTGTTCAAAGTAACCCTTTGCATTTCTTTGGTCATTCTGATTCGCATTCAATTCCTGGAACTCGGCAATTCTAGTTCCGTTTTCAATGACCTTAGCTCTTTTGATCTTATCGTTGGCATACTTGTCAAAGAACTTCATCAAGACTCCGGCAACAGGCCAGTATCCGGCTAATTTACGAAGAACGGCTCTAGACACAAACAACGAATCAGAAGCAGTAGAGGCAATGACGCTATTAGACGAGTCAACGTGGTAGATCAACATCACCAAGGCACTAAATGCAATGTACACATACATTACTGGACAGTACTTGATCTGGTCTCCATCGAGAAGAATCTTAGAGATGATGGAAATCATTCTGGCAGACTGGAAAGAAATTCCCCAAGAAGGGTATTTATAGTTATTAGGGTTAGTAGACGACGACTTGGCCATCCGTATCAAGTTTGAACGATGGATGAGATACAATCTGTTATAGTACTGTGCGTTCAACAAGCAAGAGTAGAAATTCTGAGTAGATTGATCTGTCAACGAGAACACCAACTGCGGAGGCAAGTTGGTGAACCATATACCCATCAACATGTCACAGTGTTGGATGATGGAGAACTTGTTCTTTCTCTTCAACTGTTCCGACTTAACACTATACTGATGCCTAATGATGATCCCCGTAATTTCCGCTAGTTTGACTAAGTGAATGAAGTAAAGAGCTTCAGTCTCGTCTACGGGATAAGGTGACTTAATTCCCAATTCAGGGTCGTCTTCGTTGAAATCATCTAGAGTAAGCATAGGCACATCACAATCATTCAAGTCTATAACAGAAGGACGTCCGAAGGCGATAGCCACATTACGATCTTTTTCGAAGAGACACCACCAGATTCTTCTCCATATCTTCTTTTCCGAAGTTGTTAAATTCTTGGAGTTATTGACGTCTCTCTGGAAGCCAAAGCCTTGAGCTAAACCTACAGCTACACGAGTCCAGTAGAACGAGTTCTTAGTGACATCTTCTGGCCCTTCCCAGTAGGAACCAATCAAAATCAAAGTTTGAACGACTGAAACTGGATCACTTTCGTAATTAGCTTCGTACAATGATTTAGCTCTTCTGAAGAAGGTCAACGCAGCGAGATCTTTAGAACCTTTAGAGTCAAGTAAAAGCGGATTACGAGAGACTCTACATCCACATAGCATCACTGCCTGAAGTAACATTAGCGAGGGGCTATCTTTCGGATCATTGAACTTGTGCATAAACTGGGTTCGGTTGAGCACAGGCATCAACGGATGTACGTGTTCAAAGTATGAGTTGATCAAGTCAAGCTGCAATTCAATCGATGGTAACAAGAAAGCACCTCTCAATTTGAGGATTTCCAATTCTACGGCATCCATGGAATTATCAGTGAAGTCATAAATGTCAGAAGTCAATTGAACATGGTTCTCGCCAACTTGCTGCACAACTACTCCTACAGACGATGAACCCAAAAATGTCAAGGCTGCACGGTTATTGGAACTGACAAGTTCTCTTTTGTGGATAGAAGGACGGGTCTTGTAGGTAGATGTCAATGACGGAGGGATGCTGACACTAGAGATGTTGAGAATAGGTTCATTGGAAGCACCTCCTGAAGTTACAGGAGAAGACGATTCGGATGGTTTCTCTACTGATGATGAAGATTGCCCATTTAAGCCATTCTTAATGCTATTAGCAGCAGAGTGGTCATGATGGTCATTTACAATTATTTTATCTTTAATAGAAACCGATACGTTTTGTCTTCTCTTGGGTTTGGAGTCTTGCGACGAGTTGCCTCTCTTTTTCACTTCCGGAAGTACACAGTCACAGCCAAAGGTAATACAGTTGGTGCATGGGATATGGATTTCAGCATCGCATCTGACTTTCCGCGAACGACATACCGTACAAGCTCTGCTTCCTCTGGGTCTCTTGTACTTGATAGTGAAAGCCTTGGGCTTATCAAGAGGCTTTTGTTTTTTCTTTCCGGACTTGGGATCGGTGTCTTCATTAATGTCAGCTTCAGAGGCTAAGGGTGCAGCAGCGGCATTTTCACTGTCGATGTCATTGTCGTTTTCCTGGTCTTGATCGATTTCGATTTCGTCGTCATCTAATTCATCTCCTGATTCTTGTTTGATCAAGTCATTGCCAGTAGTGGAATTTTTTGACCCTTCTGGTGTGGACAGCATCGAGACCGAAGATATGGGAGGGTTAACAATCAAGTCCGGCTCGCCGGTACCGGTTTCGGACTTGAGTTTGGGTGTCATGGTGGAAATAGATAGCTGAATGTGAAGTTCAGGACGTTTGTCTGAAATTTGCAAGTGTATTTCAGAATCGGGGTGGATTATTTATTTGGTGCAAGTCTCAGTTTTCTTGGAGGAGTAGATGCGTGAAAAGTCCGCTCGGTCTATGGTGGGTTATCCAACACGTTTCACTGCACTGGGTAGCCGTCAGCAGAAAACGGATTCGTAGTCAGAAAAGAGACGACGAGAGAAAAAGTAAAAGAGCCAACAATCAATATGAAGAACACAATAGAAGATTTCCAAAATTGTCTTCAGTCAAATGGTGATAGAGTGCGATTGTGAAGTAGTAATTTTTTTGTCCTCTAGACTTTTCCACTACTACTGCATAAAAATTTTGTGGGACACTGGAGAACGAATGCGGGCGGAGGAAGTTGCAAATCAAAGTCACGAAAGTGTAGGAATTGGCGAGCTAATTACAAGTGTAGGAGTTCCTACATTTCATCATTTCGTTTTACTTATTACAATTTATTATTGAAGAACTAACTAATTTTTATTTATGCATTGATTTATCGCTGCATGAAAAAAGATGCACCAGTGCTATAATTTCTATTATTTTATGATGAATAGAAAGAAGTAGACTGGTGTTGCGAACATAAAAAAACCTACGGAGGTAATCGTAGGACACATATAAATTCCGGAGGAGTACATTTTAAGCCAGCACAAAGTTTTAGTTTAAGACGTTTTGCTTCACTCTGACACACCGTGAGTGGCTAGAGACGCAACAATTTGTGGCGGCTACTTGTACCGTGGTTTTTTCCGATTTTGCCGCAAACACAAACCCAGCCAAATAATGACAACGGCTATTACTAATCGTGATCTGCCTCTAAATAACTGCAATCTTGACTCCTTCCCCAAGTAAAGCACTTTATTCCCCTTTTCAAAAAATTTGCCCCATGACTTCCTTGTGGCAGAAGTAAAATTAGCGAAAGTTACTTTATTTTCTAGCAACGACGTTAAGATCACCTTCCTAATTGGTTCAATAATAATTGATAAACACCGTCCCGGGTCCCAAAGCCATTTCCACAAATCTGAGCTAATAAGCAATCGCTATACACTGCTTCAAAACTATAGCACCATATCCGAACAATGTGAAATGCTGTGGGGTAGCCAACGGCGGCAAAACGAGATTACCTTCTCAAAATACCCTCAAAGTGCGGTATTGGTCGATCCCGTCTTTGTATTGTATACTGGTAGCCAGAAATCGTACTAGTTTTAAGCACTTCTGTGGAATCGATATATCCGGCGCGAATAGTGTTCCCTCCATAGGTCCGGCCCCTCTTCACCTCCGAGAGTTTTTGGAAGCTGACGACTCCGGTAGTTAGTCACATATACATGTAAAACAAGGATAATCTCCTCAAACCCCCAAAAGAACTGTTTGCCAACATTTTGATGCCTGCGATCGTTGTTTTATCCTGGATAACTAATGGTGGAGACGAGTTCCATTTCGCCGTAGACACCGTGAATACTCTACAGCTATCTTCCCCTCTCTGTGGAGTAGAGAAAGCTGCACAGAAGCAAAATTGAGATTCTGAATCATTGCTCCAATTTGACGTCTGGTGGTGCGTTTGTGTCGCTGGATCTTGGAGAAGTCACAAACCAAATCGTCTAATTGAGCTTTTCCACTTCCCCATATTGCACTGCTTATGTCTGTAGCTGAATAATAGTGGGTGCATTCCAATAACAGTGACCTGTGTCGACCTATGGCATTTTTCCATTTTTCAGAATCGATTTCTTTGGATTTTTCAAGTCGCTGGCTCCAAATGTGGAGCAACAATACATTTAGCAATTACAAATTGAAATGAAAATTAGCTACGAAAACTTTTCTTATGCTAATCATCCTTCTCTTTCACTCATATAACAATACTACTACTACAACATCTACTGCTCTGACTTATTCTATCTCTGGATATTCCTTCTAAGATATTACAAGAGAACTGCTGTATACCTCATCTTCGACTCCTGCACGCAGACTTTTCCCACTAGTATACGAAACGAATCTTCAATATGACTTTGATTCCTATATCAAGACTCCCTTCTACAACAGAGCTGACATACGAATTATAGTCCGATTATCGAAAATGGCTGTTAATTGGAAACTTATCCTACAGTCGTCAGCCTCTATAGTGTCAGCACTTATAATTCTTCGCGAACTCCACCGTCAACTCTCGCAACCGAACAATTCTTCAGGAAAACTCACATCTCTCCCACCTCGTTCCAGAGGGGTCGAGTCACTCATAGGAAACACTCCGCTTATAGAAATCAAGTCCCTTTCTAAGCTTACCGGCTGCAAAATATATGCCAAACTCGAACTCGCCAACCCTGCTGGTTCTGCCAAAGATCGTGTTGCTTTGGCGATTATCAGAGCCAATGAAAAACTCGGGAACCTCCGCCCATACACTGGAGACGTCATCTTTGAAGGCACTTCTGGCTCCACTGGCATCTCCTTTGCTGTTCTCGCCAATGCCCTCGGTTACGATGCCCACATATGCCTCCCAGATGATACATCTCCTGAAAAATTGCAACTCCTAGTGTCGCTTGGGGCTACCATTCACCCGGTCAAGCCAGCGTCCATTGTAGATCCACAGCAATATACAAACGCAGCACGCTGTGGCTCTCAGGAGATTAACGAAGACCCTAACGATGGACGTCGGGCTATCTTTGCTGACCAGTTTGAGAACGACTTCAACTGGAGGATTCATTACGAGACTACAGGGCCAGAGATCTGGCGCCAGATGGAACAAGATGTAGATGTATTTATCAATGGCTCCGGAACCGGAGGTACAATAGCTGGAGTATCGAAATACTTGCACGAACAAAATGATGCGGTTAAGATTATTCTTGCAGATCCTCAAGGCTCAGGATTAGCCAACAGAGTCAACTACGGGGTTATGTACGATTCTGTGGAAAAAGAGGGAACTAGACGTAGACACCAAGTAGACACGTTAGTGGAAGGCATTGGTCTCAACAGACTTACCTGGAACTTCAAACAGGCTGAGGCACACATCACTGAAGCTATAAGAGTGACAGATGTACAGGCACTTCGTATGGCGAAGTATCTCTGTATAAACGATGGACTTTTCTGGGGTTCCTCCGCTGCGATAAACTGTGTTGCGGCCGTAAAGACAGCCTTGAAGAGTGGACCTGGTCAGAAAATTGTAGTGATAGCCTGTGACCTGGGTGCTAGACATTTGCTGAAGTTCTGGAAACTGGCGGCTGAGGTTCCTAATGATATCACATTGGAGGAAGTGTTACAGTAGCTGTGAATTGTAAATTCAATTATCAGAACTATATACTTGCAGCATCATATGATACCATGATAGTGTGATATCTAATATAATAATGTATCCATATAATGTCATATCAGCGTTCTGTTTCATAGTGGCTAAGTATTGTCAATCAAAATATACCGGCCTCGACTGCAGTTCACACTTTATCTAACATCTTTTTCTCGGTTTCACGGTATAACTTGACTGTGCTCAACACGGACGCACTTATACCCATCCAAATCTGAATCGTATCGAAAGGAAGAGGCAATTTGAAAACAGTATAGGTATTGAAGACCAAGTCACTGATGTTCTTGTAGATATCTAACCATGCATTGTTCTTCCTGAACTGGATATCCAGCAAGTTCTTGATGTCTTCGTTCGAAGAAGACGATGATGAGAAATCAAACTTGCTGTGGAGTGTATTTCCAGCACCAGCTCCACTTCCAAGCAATTGTCTAGATAAGACTTTGGCTTTGCTTTTGACCTGGATCTGGATCTTGAGGTCCATTTCCAGTTGTGTCAAGTTCTGCAAATTCTCGTAAGCATTATAGAGAGCCAACCATGTTTCTGAGTACCAACCAATGGACTCGTGACGAAGCGCAAATTTGTGGTATGTCTCATTAGATAAAAATTTCAATTTGTACAAAAGCAACGATTCGTCGTTGATTCCGTAATACAACGAAAACACTTCACCCAATGTCTTTCTATTCATTATATTAGGGTAGTTGATCTTCACGTCGTTATTCTTGTAGGTAATATTGCTCGCCAACTTGTCGGCTAATCCTCTTATTCTGAACGGAGTCTTGCCGAAACGTAAAAACTGTCTATACATTGATAATCCAGTTACCATTCCGGCTAAACGCTGGCGGAAAAGCGAACATACAAGTATTACGATGATCCTAATGAAGTCTGAGGGGTGTTTAAGAAAGTTTGTGATCAAGTTCAACTGTTTCTCCTTGTTATTGTAACGAGCATTGATGATACCGATGTTGAGGGAAGGGTCGCTGAGAAAGGTCTCTGTCTTCTCAGCATGGAATATCAACAATCTCAAAGTGTACTGGCCGATTTTAGCCATCTTATCCTTTCCGACAATGTCGTTTAACATTGCCCAGAAGATGTCCCATGTCTTCACCCTCTTTTTTGGCAATAGCTGTGCTTGAGGAGTAACCAGTTTTTCGATAAACAGTCTTTCTACGTCTATTTGTGCTGTTTCGATGCTTCCCGCTGGGGTTGGTTGTATCGTGTTATCGTTGGATAGGTTTATAGCATTGGAGCCTTGCTTATCGGCCATGGGGGATATATACGCAAATCCGCCTCGGGACTTGTATGGTGTTTCGTACTTGACTGGATCAGCTGTGGCTACTTGGGTCGACGACATTTCGTGATTGAGGTATCTGTTTCTGATGGACGGCGAATTGTTGGGGGTATCGATCCACTCGGAGTTGTAAGAATAGAGCAGCTGCGACTGGCTGGGGTATAGATAGTGGGGTTGGCTAACGGGTATAATAGTGGGCAGAATTCTTTTTGCTTGTGGTTCGATATGAGTCTGATTAAATTGTTGATTTAGTTGGCCCTTTGCATCAATCTCGGTGCTGTATTGTTTTGGAAATTGTGGCTGATTGTACGTTTGATGAAATTGATTGGTTTGTTGAAGATTCTGATTGTGATTCTGGAGGTGCGACTGGGACGGCGAAGAGGTTTGAGACTTCAACGGCGTGGGTACGGTAGGGGTTTGGGCAGAAGTCGGCTCAGGCTGGTAGTTCACCTGGATCTCATTCATGGTCCAGCATCAATGCGGTTGTGGGGGGACTACGGCGGTATTTATACTGAAAAGAAGAAATAAACGTTTATGGTGGACACGGAAACCATTAAAATTTTTTGTGTAGGCGTCGCTAAACCGAACTGCAACATAATGCTGGTACCACGGCTAAACTACACTCCGCACTGCACCGTGGTGGATTTAGAGAGAGTCATCGGTAGAGAAAATCCCCCGCTACCGAATACCGAATAGATATCCGACAAGATGATGACTTGTGAGTGAGATGTAGTGGATATAGAAAGGTCATGCTGGACTACGGTTTGAATACTATAATGAATGATATATCTGGTACTATCAAGATGAGCTACTAATAAGATATTATGGTATGGGAAGTCGGTGCCCTTCGTAGTAAATTTCCTCGCTATTCTCGTTACGTTGCAGACTCTGCGCTAGAGAAAAATACAACCTGGATGCCATGGAACGTTGCAGAGCATGAAATGTGACGAGAAACCTGACAAGATCAGAGATGAGATACGATAAATACGAGATAGATATGTTAGGTACCACGAGCTATAAGATCTGACAAGATCTTGCACCACAGAATAGAAATATATAGCCAGTAATAACTACCGAAATACTTCCTTTCGACAGAAAAATTCATATGAATATTTCGGCCGTTTTTCAGCGACTATTTAACGAGACTTCTTAATGAATGTAATTAGGAGCACTATTGCAATTTTGCCATTTTCTGACTGGGGAAATATTTTCAATAATGCATCGCTTCCTACTCTACTTTGTCTTTCTTCTATTTTGCTCATTGAAATCACTTGATTTTTGTATTTCTTCTAGACTTCTTCATGTTTCTATTCGGTAAAAAATAGCACAAGCAGAGATGACAGAATTTTGCACCTTCCATTATAAAATATTTGAAGCATTCCTATCAGAGAATTACTCTAATTTTTTCGCTCTGTTATTGGTTTCAAAACTGATTTCTCATTTCATTTTCTTCTATTTCAATTCTCTCCAATTGCTCTACACCCTTTCCATATTAATAGATTATAGCATATCATAAATAAATTATATATCTAGTCGTTAGTCATCTCTAATTTTCCTGCAAACTGCTTTCATGATTGGGACCCATCATGAACGCTCCCACACTGCCCAAGTAGCCTTCGTGTCTTAAGAAGTAAGATTGCATATCTCCTTTAGACCAGAAATTTACAGCATAGCTCAAGGTGTGGATGGTCTGTTTGTGACCGGAGATATAACTTCCACCGAAGTAGATTCGTTTGAGATTAAACCGAAGAGCTTGCAAGTAGGCAATCTGGCCAATGTTGTTAGACACAGAGTACAAGAGCGAACGGGCAATGTCTTCTGAACGGAACTGAGCCAACTTTTCTGCTGGCGTGAGTTTGCGTCCTGTGAATCCCAATTTTTTGAACACTTTGGCAAACGAAGATGCAATGTTGTTGGCTTTCAAGCCGATTTTGTTATAGTTTGTGCCATAGATATCACCTACCAACAAGTCGATGTTCTCGTTATCGCCTCGCTGCGCCATCTCCAACATCTCATTGTAGTCCTTTGCGTCGGTCAACAACGAAAGTAACCCCCAGAGTGTTCCTCCACCCAAAGACGAACCTCCTATTCTCTCAAAGCCCTCCGGACCTTTGCCTACGACTTTGATCATCGACACCCCACTACCGATATTTACAAGGAGGTAGGGGAAGATGTCCTGTTCTTCCTGTAACGATTTGGCTATGAACTTGGTATCGTCCTGAATCAAGTCGTAAGTGAAGATCTCATTAGGAATCTTGGTGATGAGCCAGTTTAAACCTTTTATGAGACATTCCATCTCGTCTTTGGCAATAATCTTCATGGGCAACTTGTGTTTACGGAAAGTCTTCGTCATGAGATCGTAGAACTTATGTGCTCCTCCTCCCGTGGCCATGATGTACGTGATGGGTGTGTGTTCTTCGCCATGACATGATTTAGAAATTAGCTTGATCATGAATTTAAGAGCCTCGTGTTTGAAATTTGCCGTCTGGAAGTCTTTGAAATGCAATTTGCCGCCGCCGATGTCGTGGACTGTCGATTTGGTGAAGTAAACGAGTTTGGTGAGCGTTCCACCGATATCGACTGAGATATGTATAATTTCCAGATTGTGCAGTGGTAGTGTGATGTTTTTGGTCAAGTCGTACTCGTCAGAAGGCACCTCCAACAGCTCGTCAACGGCAACCAGGCCATTGCGTGCGAGCTGAAGATTCTGCTTAGCCGCCGTACGAAGATCCGGTCCAGATCCTGAAACCACCGAGGTGTCTCTGGGTATTTTGGCAGTAGACGTAGTGGAAGTCGAGCTGTTGTCGTCTTCTTCGTCACCATTTTCGTCTTCCGAGGAAGCCTCTGGCGTAGGAGAGTTGCTTGCGGTGGCCAGCGACTCGGAGCTGGAAAGGTAGCAGCCGTTGATCGAGCCCTTGCGTTTTTCCTTGATGAGGTTGTCTCTCAATAGAACGTCATTTCCAATATAGGCCCCAGAGCAATCGATGCGAATAGTGCCGGGATCTACGTTCTGGAGGTTCAACTCGTCCGTGGACGCGATCCGTTTAGCCGCTGTAAGGGGTCCCATCTGGGAAGCGACGACAATCTGTGTGGGCGACAATGTGGCTGTAGAAAAGGAAGTAAGAAAGGGTAGCTTGAAATAATTCTGTGAAAAATGAAGCCCTGGAAATCTTTTTTCTTTGCTAGTACGAGTGTATTTTTTTCTCAGCGGCCGATAAATGAAGAATTTTCGATAGTCCGATATGAATGTGACGAAGGACCAAAGGACGAATAAATGAGATAGAAATCGGTACTACGTGGAGGGAATATAGGTAAAACTACAATCAGTGTGATGAACACAATGTATGACACACGAATACGCAAATAGCGCATCCGATAAACAGCAATGCTGATAACAGCCTATATATATACTAGATAGTGATTACACATTGGTGAGCGGTGCTAAACATTCCTATCCTCGGAGTACTGCGAATATCCGCAGCTCGGTAGAATGGCTGTGTCACTTTCGGGTGTAGCTTAGTGATACAAAGCCCGCTACACCTCCCTATGTCTACAGCTGTGATACGACAATACTGTATAATGCTCCCAGGAGGATATTGCTTTTGGTCTGAAAACTGGCGAGTTCAACATTTTCATTTTGCACCGCATCTCACGATTGATAATTGTACGATAGTTTGAGATGTCAAATGGAGGAACCATTTTTGAGCCAACTCTTCGTGCCCTTTCAGTTGTCGAGATTGCTGGACTAGCGGTATCGCTCCAGCTCCGAGCCGTTGCGACACTATTTCCGTGATATCACAGGATCGTCGCTCTCTTCGTATAGCGACTCTTCAAAACTGTTGGGACTTTCTCTGCACTCCAACCTGGCTATAGAAACGATGCTATTAAAACTGTGAACACATTAGCACTTCACAGGACAGAGAACAGAAACGGGACGTGAAAATATCTGGTCTGCTCACCGTGTCACACCCTACATTGTCCGTCTTTATTATACTTTACTTCTTGATAGGATCTAGCCTCTACGATCTCGGTTTTTTTCATTTGTTCGACATTCCGCTTTTCTGGGGTAGTTTTTCACCCTCGGATCGGCTAACGCAACCGGAAATACCAGATGACCATCTGCAATTTTATGGGGTACATGTCTGAGCTCGGCGATAGTAGACAGAGCCGACTACTCCGGATAGTAGTCTACAAACACAGACCACAGCAAGACTAACAATAATGGGGGAACCTGTCCTAGTGAGTTCATTGTTCACTTCGGCTATTGCTACTTCAGGAAAGATTGTGATAGCTTTGACCAACTCAATATTTCCAGCATGCGTCAAATGTTGCGAATTTCAGATAATAAAACTACGCGCCCAGGCTGCAAAGCGCTAGCTTAATGTTGAAGAGCTGGTATAATCTTGGACACCCTACGAAGTGTACAAATCGTAATGCCCCAGGAAATGGATCAACCACAATCGCCACCACCACTTATAACCAAGAAAACCGATGTTCTGAGATCTGGTTTGGTATTTCCAACAACTCTCTTCATTAAATTTATTGATTTCCTGGAAGTTTCTTCTAGGTTGGCATTGGATATCATTGACTTCGTTTTTCGTCAGGACCGAATCTCATACATTCCATGAATTTTTCAAATATTCTCTTCGAGTAATGAAGTGCTCTACAGGGCAAATGCGAAAAATAAGATTTACATTTTCCTATGCATTAAATACCAACTTTCGATTCTAGTACATCCCGATTGTACGCCATCCTTGTAGCATAATGGACTTTCGTATTATACCATCAAACAATTAGTGAGTGGTTGGTGAAAGACTCCAAGAACTGGATTGAATCTGTTGGACCTTCTCCTTAGCATAATACTTCCGTCTTGTCTTCAATATTTTTATGATCTTTCTTCCAAGCACAGAACATGTGAAATACGTCTAGTTCCTTAGGAGGAAGGATATCAACTGGTTCTTCTGATCTCAGTTTCTTGAAAAAGGTGTCGATCAACGGATAATACTGCGGACTTTTGCTAGCCGAGTCATCTAAACTCTGGAAGATTCATATCCTCTCATCAATTGGCCGCCGACAATTGAATGCTAACGGTTTAAATGGATTTATGAAACTTTTTGAACATGATCAGTAACATAGATTTACAACTTACAAATGTTTTTTGAATTCGGCTATTTTCTTGCCTTCTTTTTCGAATAGTTGTATAAAAAGAAACTTTCCTCCATGCTCTTACCATCCCTTTCAGATAAGCTGGCATACAATATTTCTTTTTTTTTTGAAGACTAATAGAAATAGTAATAATACGTCCATAGTTAAACACCCAACAACCATGTCGAGATCAGGGCATCTACTTCGCTAATTCGGGACTTGTCCATCAAAAGCCTCACTACGAAATTCTGAAATACGAAAATAGTGAAATCAAAATGTAAGCGATTGACTCCTCACTATAAGAGCAGCGTTATCGTCGACGATTCGAAACTAGGAAGATGCTTTTAGTTCCTTACTGTCATTAGGTTTCGAATGGCTGCGAAAAATCTATTAGCCTCAACTCATAGATGTGCACACAGGAAACTAAATACCATACCTCATATGTATCTATTGTATGCAGTTTGGACCTTCTGCAACAATAATTTTTCAGTCAAGAATCTGGAAAAACTTGCACAAGTAAAGCAATATAAATATACAAACGCATATGGCTATGGCTGAACAATTGGTTACACTGCAGTCAGGTGAGATAGATGACACGTCTGTTTCATCTTTGGTGGTCTCCAACCGCTTTGTTCCCGCTCTATACGACCTCAAATTGGATATAAACCATACAAAACCAAATTTCCAAGGTCAATTAGATATCCTATTGAATAAGAATGAGATTTACAATGATAAACCTGAAACATCTACCAAATTCTCATTGTCTTTACACGCATCCAAATTAATTATTACCAAGGCAGTTTTGTATATCTCTTCTGAAGTGAATCTTACTGTTAAATACGACAGAGCTAACAGTCAGGTAACCCTTTCTTCACCAGAGGATGTTGAAATTGCAGATGTTGCTGGTTCTAAGGTTTCCATTACTTACATGGGCCAGATTAACACTATAAAAACATTCCAAGATAGAACCCATGGCTTGTTCAAAACGAACTACTTGGATAGTATCTCAGGGAAGTCTAATAACTATATTCTTTCTACTCACTTCCAACCTCATTCTGCCAAACTAGTCTTTCCCTTGATAGAAGAATTGCACATCAAGACTCCGATCAAGTTGTCAATAACCACATTGTCTAGATTCAAAGTACTTTCTGTAGGTAAACTCAAACTGACAAAACCGTTGGAGATGAGTGAAAACTCTACTTTTATCTTTGAAAAAACTCCTCCAATAGCTCCTTCTGTATTCGGATTTGTGATCGGAGATTTTGAATATGTGGAAGAAAAACATAACGATCTTCCACTTCGTGTATACACAAGTATCGGTGAAAGCAGATTCGGAACTCGTCCTCTTAAGTTGATGAAGAAGTTGCTCCCAATTCTTGAAGACCTGCTTGGTGTCAAGTATCCCTTAGACAAGCTAGACTTCGTCTCTCTTCCTTTCTTAAACGATGGCGCCATGGAAAACTGGGGTTTAATAACCGTACTTTCTAGCCAATTACTTGTAGACGAAAACACAGCCAGTCCATCCACATTAAGACAAATAGACCAGATTGTAGCCCATGAACTAGTCCACCAGTGGGTTGGAAACTTGGTTACATTCGATGACTGGAAATATTTGTGGTTGAACGAATCTTTCGCTACATGGCTTGGTAACCACATTCTTAATATTGCTGATAAATCTAAGCCAAAAGACACAGAATTTGAGAAATTCCTTTCTCAAGACTGCTTCTATTCCGAAGACAAATTTGCAATTCCAAGTATTCATTCCTATATGTCAAAAATAGATACTGGATTAAGCTCGTTGACGTCGACTATTTTTGATACACATGCATATGAAAAGGGTATAATTTTATTAAGAATGATAGGAAACATCCTACAAGTTGATGAGAATCCAACTTCGGCCGAGGGCGATAACTATACGAGAATCTTGCGAGCAATGGGTAAACTTATCGAAAGATATCAGTACAAATCAATTAAAGCATTTGAAATTTGGAATATTTTGAACGAGTTTACTGCCATTGACTTGCAGAGTTTCATCCACTCTTGGTTAAGATTTCCTGGTTTTCCATTAGTTCAAGTTACTACTAATGACGATAACTCCAAGTTGATGTTTGAACAGCATCAATGTTTATACAATTTGAGAGCTGACCAAGTTAATTTAGAAGACCATCCTTTTCATGTTCCATTGCTTATCAATGTCATAGACGACAAGGGCTCTTCGAAAGTATTGAACATCATGATGACTGACCGTAATTTGGAATTGGATATTTCCTTGACTCAATTAGTCAATATTAACCATAACCATGGTGGCTACTATCGTGTCAAGTATTCCCCAAAAATAATTGCCAAATTCATTCAGAACATTGATAAAGTTTCACTGACTGATTTGATTGCCATCATCAATGACTACGGAATGCTTCTAGGAAGTGTTGGCACTACTAGTGAAGATCTTGTTACTTTGGTTAAGGTAATTGAAGCTGCTTGTAAAAGATCACCCATAGACTACGATGTGTTACAAGTTGTTATGTCATATTTAGAGACCATCAACTCTATCTTGATGCATTTCAGCGAATATTCTAAATTCCAACAATGGTTGGACAATTTGGTTAGTACATTGTTCCAGAAAATTGGTGGTTGGGACAAGTTGCAAACTTTCAAAGATAGTCATTGCTACAATCCTGTAGAAATGGAAGTTAGGAATGCCATTCTTCAGATCGGTGTCTACCGTTCAGATTTCCAAGAAGTTGGCAGGAAATTGTTCAAGAATTTTGTTAATTCGGGAATCAACAAATCGTTCACCCCCAAACAATTGGCAGCTGCGATATTCAACACTATGATCTACAATTCTCCACAGAAGGACTACAAGAGAGTGCTAGAGTTTGTCAAGAATTCCAACAATTCTCTTTTGGAGCACACCGATCTTACGAACCTGGATTTGCAAACCACAGCTGTGTCGTCGTTGTCGTTCGTACACAAGGAGGAATTGCTTCATAAGACTTTGAACTTCGTCATGACCAACATCGATGCCAAAATGATAGAGTTAGGATTGATTGGATTCCAGTACAAGAGTTCAAAACAGGACAAGCTCAAATTGTTCCAATGGTATAAGCTCCATTACGACCAATGGGTATTACGTTCGTTAAGAAAGGGTTCCGATTGGTCTAAACAGATCGGGATTACGCTTGCGAACATTTCCAGAATGGTGTTGGGAACGATAATGCAATTCGATCCGGAGCTTATAGAGTTGAGAGAAAGGTTTGTTAAGGACAAACTTGCAACTTTACCTCCGCACGGTTTGCAAGAATTGGTAGAAGCGGTACAGGATGAAAACGAAGAGAAGTTGAAGATCGGCGGTTATTACGACGACTTGGTCCTGCAAGTACTTGCAGCCTGAAGGTGGATGCACATCTAGACATTAATTTAAAACTCTTGTATATAGAAGCCCCTATACAGCTTATAAGGAGGTGAAAAGGGGTAGACATTAATTGAAATGTAAATTTTTTTAGACATTTGAGTGTTGACATTGTAGATTTCTAAACGTTGGGAAATGGTGAATTTTTCATTTCTCAGGGGAACGTTGCATCTTGCTACTGAAAGGATTGCACGATTCTTCGGGGGGGCTGGGCCATTTCGCTTGAGTCAATATCGAATGCCACAAATTGAGTGCGACATTGTTATCTAGCATCGTCAAGCGATTGCTATGGCTAGGCTCTCATACACCTGTGCAAAATTACAAATTGGCTTACCACAATAGAGTATTGTATCTGTATCTAAACTACAAGAATATTCCAACGTGCAGAACGCCATAGTAAACATTTGTAGCGGCAGCGTTCCCCTTTTAGAACTTATTGTATCAGTTGAGAAAATATCACATCCCACAATCCCAATCCGTTAACTGTGCATCTTGTGGTGCATAGTGGACGTTGAATAAAACAGGACTGTAGAATAAAGATCGGCACGAGGTTGAAAATTCTTTCCCTATCTTACCTAGTAGCAATCATACGTTCAACTACTATTTTTGTAGTACATTTATTATTTCTATAGCGACCAACTATTTGTGTAGCTAGTATTTTAAATTAGCACTAGATATGTGTAGTTTGTAATTTGAGCTAGCGGCCCCTTGTTTCCTTTCACTAACTAAAAGTATATTCTCAATTTCCCACTGTGTACCCTGTGACAATAAGCAAGTAAGGAGTATATTTTCTTTTTGGTCGTAATTCTAAATTATATCACAATTGCGATCTTTATCTGATCTGTATCTGTATTTGTATCTATACCGTTTATGTAAAGTACTAGCATTAATCATGATGGATCACAATAGGGAAACTACTGTATCAAATCCCCCAATTGATCTCCTTGTCGTCGATGTTGATCACCTTGAGAATTGAGTTGGCCAAACGATCTACGTTGTCCTCCTCCAACAGTTTGGGTGACTGCTTTTGTGCTATGTTGCCGTTACTATAGTCGGCAAGGCTGCTAGCCATCGACGAGTAGACAGATGTAGAAGAGTAGCAATGGGTCAAGTTTCCATTTTCACGTACAGCCAGTGTAGTCGTAATGGTCTCGCTATATATATCTTCGTGTTCATTGTCGTTTACGTTGTCGTGAATGTCGTTATCGTTTTCTGGAATCGAATCAAAGGACGATTCCAAAGAAATTGAAGGTCTATTTGTTTGCTTCGTAGCAGGGGGGAGAGGCGGAATCATGATGAGTTCATCATCCTGATAATTGGATATGCTCGATGCTGTAGAAGGGACTGCGAAATATCTGATGCTCTGAGCAGTGTGACCGTTTGGGGATGGTGACTTTAGAAAATTTCTAAGCTCCACATCCTGGTGCTGGTAGTGTCTGGAATCTGGATCATTATCATTATCCAGCATTATACTATCACTATCGTCGCTATTAAAAGGACTGTAGCGGTTCCTACGATCGCTAGAAGAGGTCGGTGAATGGCCAGCACCTATCGGGTCACTCGTACTAATTGTAGTTGGGTTTTGTTGAACCAACGAGTAAGACGAGTAATTTTGTCCATTGCCAGACATCTGGCTCGGTCGACGGCGAGGGTTCGGACGACTGAGTTTGGTTTGGAAATGGTTGTTGAAGTTGGGAAGCGAGTTGGAGCGAAGTCTGAAATTCAATTTATGTGGGTGCGAATAGACGTCAATAGGAGGCATATTGGGATGCGTATGAGTATTGGAATATGGTAGCGAACTGAACGAAGGCAGGTGTCCGATATTGGGACTTCCGTTGAGGGATTTTGACAGCTTGAGACAAATAGTGGCTTGAAGGTTGTGGGAATCGTCAGTTTGGTCGTTAACTTTGTTGAAAAGCTTTAATTTAGACCTCAACTTCTGGGTCTTGGAGTCATATTGTATTTGATCTGATGCTAGGCTCATCGAGAGCAAGGGCAATACGTAAAAAAAATTCAATGAAAGTGAAAGAAATAGTTTACTATCTAAAAGCTGGTCAAAAGATATATAGGAGGGAATTGAAAATAGGTTTCTTACAAAAATAGAACAGGAACGAAATTAATTAGAATTAGAGAGGAACGGAGAGAATGTGCCAATATATATTTGAAGCGATTAATGTCAAGAGCCGTAGCACAGAATACTTCAACTGGCTCTGTCACCAGGTTATTTAATTTATGTGTACGGACTAAAATAGTAAAAAATGAAAAAAAACTATTATTTAATGCAAATGTACCAACTTAATTATTTATGTTTAAAAATGCTAATCTGAAAAATTTCTGATTTGGTGTAGAGCAATAACGTAAAGAAGCTAGATTCGACCGGTTTTCGAAAGTCCGGAACTGACATAAATAGATTATGAACCAAGTAGATTTGATACCATTTGACCTACGACGGCCAGTGCTTCACGCCAAGAAGAAGCTTTTCTTGCAGTCTCAGCCTAGCCTAGCCATGCCGGTGAACTAGATTCTTATCGGCAAGAATGCCCTAGTGAATGAATGGAATCGGGAACTGTAGCCGTAACTGCGCATTACCAATCGGGCAGGTACATATATTTACTGGGCAATCTGGAGACACAGGAGTTCTGGGGGTGGAGAACGAAATAATCCGCGAGGAGAAGGTGTTCACGTTGGGCAAGTTCATGAGAAGTAGACTGTTAGGCGGCTTTTTTTTAAAAAAAACATTCGAGCAGAGCATTGATCACATCCCATCGCAGAGCATCACAGGAAGCCGATGCCGTGGGCCTGGTAAGTGCATGAAGTTTAATTCCAGAGACTGGGTCGTTCCTCATACTATGAACCGGACACTTAGGGGGCGAGCCACCATTCTGAACGGGCAAGATGAAAGAATTCCTGAACAATTCCTGCGTTCAGCAACGGGCAGAAAGCGAGAAGCCCGTCTGGTAAGCGGAGAATATGTACTTGGATCATTCAACCCCTTTCCAAACCGCGGTGTCTACCTTTTCCACTAGACATTTACAGAGCCAGCTTCAACGCCTGTAATAGGCGGGCTTCTACAGGAACGATAATAATTGCAACTACAATACACTTCTGCATCTAACGTACACTCCAGCCTTTGTTTGTTGAACTAAGTTCCATTATCTATGCCACTGCCTATTGTCGCGCGGACGTGAACTCTCCCCGAGCTATGCACAGCGAATCTACCGAGGATAGCATGTCTGTACAGCCCAACAGCTAAGGATATGGCTTTGTATGCTTGTATTGGCTATTTCATTTGAGGGATCCGGGGTATATCCGATCACCCCTCCGTTGACTGAGCTGGAATGTGTAGTATGGAAATGTAGCGCAGCAATGTAATCGGCTATACATGGATTTTTTACTTCAGCATTCAGGTCTCCCGTCAGTTGCTTAATAGCATCGCCATTATGTGAAATTCACACATTTACACATTTGTCAACATATCTTCCTTGACGGACATTGTAGTAGCTCTAGTATCGTCATGGCTTCACCCCGTAGTAGCAGTCTTCGTTCTGATTAGATTCCATATGAGATCTCAGATCAAGTATTCTGTACAAAAGAAGACAAGTCTAGAACTCGGTGGACTACGGCACGGTTATATCTTTATCCAAATGATACACATTTATTAACTGCCAAGGCTAGAAGGAAGTAGCCCTGATTCTTTGCATCAAATCCCAAGCTCCTCCCTACTCCTTCGACACCCTGTACACTATGAACAGTTAAAAAAAATACAGTAAAAGATCAAACATCTGGTTAGGCATTCTTTCCATCTCCGGCCTTTGGTGGGTATTCGGAAACAGCACCACTAGCAGACACACATTTGCACCAAGAATCCTTTGGGGACTGGCTCATGGCATAGGCGATGTGTTGGCCGCAGCCCATCCAAGTTTTACCGTCTGCGGATGTTAGTACTTCGGCATCACATTTTGCACTGCAACATGTAGATCTCAGATATTCCACTAGGCGAGATATTCTTTTAGATGCCCAGCATCATTGGACTATTCTTTGTCTTCCGCTCAGATACAATCCGGAGTCTCTATTGCTAATTGCAGAACAATCAGAATGATCAGCAAGATCAGCATTGGTCATGACTAATTAAGATATAATAGTTGTCGGACGAAAAATTGTCTTTATCAATGTTCATTGTAATACGTACGGCAGGTAGGACAATCGATTGGTTTGCACATTATCGGGAGTTGTAACGAATTCAGTAGTAGATTTCTATTCTGATCTGCAAGAATAAATTGTGGATGAAATAAGAAAACTGTCTGGGACTTCAATTAATATACCTAGTCCAAACCCCATCGGGAATAGGGCTTACCTTATTTTGCACTATGCACTCTAGAATAATATGCCGGTGCATCTGTGAGATACGAACTATCGGCAATAGATGCAAAAATGGTACGATTAGAACTACGATTAGTACTTACGAACTAGGGTACTGTGAGTTTCGCGCTTTCATGTAAGGCAAGACGCACCGAATGAAATTGACATTTTCACGGCAAATGTTAAACTATATTTGACTACTGTTTTCGGAAGGTTGCTCGTGCCCACATTCAGAAGATGCGTACGATAAGGATATTATTGTAGCCAATGAGAACAATTCTGCGATTGATAATTAGCTCAATAAATATTACATTTCTTACAGGACATAGCTCATTGTTCTAAATTCGATTCATGATCTCGATACAAGCTTCTATGGCAAGATATTTGCGGAAGTATGACCCTGAAATACTAGAGTTTGGATGGTATACTTTGCGGGTCATGGGTACAGCATTCATGATTCTTTAAATAATCATGAAAACTTGTTACTTTGCGTCTACTTTAATTCTCTTTTGTTACCTTAGATCATACTTAATTGTTAATATGTACATGTCTATATCTTCTTAATGAGCTCCTCCTTCTCCAACTCTTTCTCCAACTTGTCCAACTTCTCGACCTCTTCTGGATCATCCATCAAGTGCTTTTCAACATCGAGGTTCTCCTGGATATTCCACAATTGACCGTAGAGCGAATGTTGATCTGCCAATAAGCCGTAGTGTGTTCCTTCTTCTTGTACAGAACCCTTGTTCAACACAATAATCTTGTCGGCATCAGCGATGGTTCTCAACCTATGGGCAATCGACACATTGGTATTCTTTTGCGTGCGGAATACTGTGCGGATAGTTCTCAACAACGATTGCTCAGTATGGGTATCCAAAGCAGATGTAGCTTCATCAAAAAACGTGATAGGAGCCTGCTTTAGAAGCAACCTTGCAATGGCAAGACGCTGCTTCTCACCTCCGGAAATCATCATCCCTCTTTCACCTACAATAGTTTGAACACCGTCTGGCAAATCCTTGATTAAGTTCGTCAATTGCACCTTTTCGATCATCTCGTCGATTTCCTCGTCTGTAGCATCCAATCTACCGTACCGGATATTCTCCAAGATGGTATCGTTGAACAATGGGGTTTCTTGAGGCACAATACCCAATGACTTTCTCAAAGACTCGACAGTGACTTTGCTGATATCTTGGCCATCTATTAAGATTCTGCCCGAGTCAACGTCGTAGAATCTGAATACAAGACGCAAAATAGTCGATTTACCGCTTCCAGAGGGACCCACAATTGCAACCTTCTCACCGGCTGGAATCGTAAACGTTGCATTCTTCAAAATTGGCCTGTCCGGATGATATCCAAACGAGACATTTTCAAACTTGATTTCACCAGGAACTCCCTGTGCATTCAAGAGCAATGGTTTGGCGTTGGGAGCATCTTTGATCTTGATATCATAATTCTGTAGTTGGAACAAGTTTTCCATATCCAATAACGACTGCTTCAATTCACGATACACTGAACCCAAAAAGTTCAAGGGAACACTCAACTGGAAAACCAACTGATTGATCAAAACTAGATCACCAACACTGAGAGCCCCAGTGGCTACACCTTGACATCCCATGTACATCATGGCCGTCAAGGCACTGGTGAAGATCAAATTCTGACCAGCATTTAAGAATGCCAATGAGGTGGCTACTTTGATGGAAGCATTTTGGTACTTGGTTAAGGCTGAGTCATACTTAGTGGCCTGGTAAAGTTCGTTGTTGAAATATTTAACAGATTCATAATTTATCAATGAATCTAAGGCTACAGAAGCTGCCTGGTTATCTGCGTTATTGGCTTGCCTTCTAAATCCGGTTCTCCATGAAGTCGTCTTTATAGTGAAAAACGAGTAAGCTAACATTGTAGCTAATGTCACGGCTGCAAACGATAAGCCATAATTGTAAGTCAATATCCCACAGACAACAGAAATTTCAAAAGTTATGGGCACAATGTGGAAAACCAACGCACTCAATACATAACTGATACCTTTGGTACCTCTATCTATAGCTCTCGTCAAACCGCCAGTCTGTCTGGATAAATGAAATTGAAGATCCATATTCAAGAGATGGATAAACGTGTTGTAAGCTACTCTCTTAATTGCACTCTGAGCTACCGAGGCAAAAACTGCGTTTCTCAACTCTCCAAAGAGTACAGCTCCAAATCTGGCTCCACCGTAAGCAAGTATCAAAGTACCAATTACTGTTCCTACAGTCCCTAAGTGGTCTGACCATTCTACATTCATCTCGTCAATAATGCTCTTGAAGAAAAAAGGCACTTGCACATTTAACAACTTCGACCCAATCAACAACGTCAAGGCTATCACCACTCTGATTTTGAAACTGGGTTTGTTCTTTGGCCAGACCGTAGCAACAAGCGACTTGAGCATTTTGAACTGAGATGTCGATATCTGTTTGCCAAAAAGGTAAGTGGATGAATCTTTTTTGGACTTGACCGATTCGCTGCAACATTTTGACATGTGGAATCCACGTTTAAATAGTGTCGAGGGAGCTATTGGTGGAGGAAACTTTGGTGAAGTTCTAATTTTAACGATACTTTTGAAGTCGATTGTGAAAGATTTCATTCCAAAAGTTCGATTCTGGATCATCAGTCTGGTAGCTTGCATCCGCATCGGTTCGAGAACCTTCAAAACGGTACCACCACTTCTAAACATGGCTGCGATTGTGGGTTCTACGGGGTTTTAAATGATTAGTGTGGTTGAAAATTTGAAATTTCAAAGGAAATGAAAAATGAATGAGTTCAATATTAAAGATCCAAGAGAAAAAAATATAATGCTACTGGGTTGTCTGTGAATTGGAAAGCCTGAGAACCACGCTAATGTGATAGAAATCGTTCTAGTGGCTCTTTAATTGATAATAGAGATTTAGACGTGCTTTATATAGAAATGCCAAACTGTGGTTCCTGATTTGGATAGAGGTTATGACGACACAGGTGCGACATTTTCAGACTAGTTAATGATAGACTTCCAACAACCAATGTAGACAAAATCGAATACTGATTATGTACAAAGACTGTATCATGCAAACGACATTAGTACATTTGTCATTCTAACGTTGCCCAGCCTCTTGGCTTGTTCTACGGTCTAGTGCTGCGATAATTGTGCCAACGAATGATTTTGTGCAAATCGACCTTCTCCAGACTTCGGCATTGCGCGTTTGGCTGTTAAAGAAAGACGGCTTATCGGAGTTGCCACGGCTTTAAAATGAGGAATCAAAGATGTGCTATCAGAGACCGAATCATAAATCCTCATGTCTTATGGATGTTTGTTTTTGATTTAATTGAGGTAGAGATCTGATAAAATGGTTGCAAAATTCTTAAAACTTCACTTGCATAAAATTATAAATGCTACTATATAATCTCAAATTCACAACTACAAAGTTGCTAGTCTTGTAAATTCTACAATATCTGTTGTACATTATCAATATTTAATTGTATCTCGTGACTACTTAGTACCATGCCTATTTGAGTTCTGCCAATGATTCTTCAATAGCTGTGGTAAGTTGGTCTACGTGTCCAGCGTAAACCGAGTGGCCCATGTGACCGACTCTAAAGTATTTGCCCACCAAAGCCTTGTGGATACCACCAGCAACAGTAAAGCCCTTGGAGCTCAATTTGGCAAGGAAGTCGGCACCGTTGATGTTTTCCGGGAAATAAACAGCGGTCAAACCGTGAGCAGCGACGTCGTGGCTAAGAGGAACAATCTTCAAGCCCAATTTCTCAACGCTGGACTTGAACTTCGACGAGACTTCAGCATGCTTGGCAAATCTGGCGTCAATGCTATCGCTCAAGATATCGTCCAACGACACCTTCAAAGCAGTGATGGTCTGGACAGCTGGTGTAGCGAAATAGGCTCCGTTGCCCGACTCGTAGGCCCTCATGATTGGAGTCCATCTCTTCAAAGAGGCAAAGAATACCGTTTCTTTTCTAGCCAAAGCTTTGGCTACAGCTCTTGCCGAGGCAAACGAGATGGACAAACCGGCGGGAACACCAATGGCTTTCTGAGAAGCAGTCAAAGCGAAATCGATACCCCATTTGTCGAATTCCAAGTCTTCCACGCCAATGGAACAGACTCCGTCGACTATAATTAACGTTTCTGGCGATTCTTTCTTGACTATTTCAGAAACAGCTTTCACATCGCTGACTACAGAAGTCGAAGTATCCACATGAGTGATAGTAATGGCAGTGTACTTAGTTGACTTCAATTTTTGAGCGACTGTTTCGACCAGAACCACTCCTCCGACGGGAGCCGTGACGACATCAACGTCAATTCCGTAGATCTTCAAACATTCAGCAAACGAATCGGAAAAGAATCCCGTAGACAAAACCAACACCTTATCGCCAGGACTGAGCAAATTGGTGGAGACAATATCCCAGCCCAAAGTTCCGGAGCCTGCAATGACATAGGCCTGCGCATCGGGGTCAGATGACTTGAACACCTTTCTCAAGTTCTGCAAGACCGACTGGAACGTCTTAACGAACTCGGGAGAAGTGTGGGCCTGCGAAGGTGTGGCCATGGCTCCAAGAACCTCGTCAGAGAATTCAATGGGACCAGGGATCATCGTCAACTTGTGGGGTGGTTGCTTGTATGGAGTAGTCATGGTTGCAGTGTAGACGAAAGTTCGATTTATAATTAGAGGTAAGGACTTGTAGGAGAGAAATTTTGGGAAACGGATGATTGGCTCGACGATGCGAATCATGCAGTGGAGTCAATATCAAGAGAGAATGACAAGAGTCAAGAAGGCAATTGGCAAGATGTCAAACAAAGAAAGTGAATTCAAGTGGACAATATTGTGAAAATTTCAACCTCGGAAAAATGGAAAATTGAATGTTCACTTTTCTCCAGATTCCGTTGGTGCACCGTCCATTCCCCGTATCTCGAAGTGACAGTGGTCCTAACTATGCCCCGGAGTATCACGTGGAACTGGAGTCATAATCCGTGGATCTTCATACAGTACTGTTATGCTCTTGTTATCAGGCTACAATATTAGCTAGAAGCACTAAAGACTATTCTATGGTGCAGTACTATTATGTCTGTGTTTATGTACCGAATAGTACGGATCAAAAGACACATTATCTGATACTAAGGACGATTGTATTACAGATTAGAGAACGCTTATTATACGAGACATAATATATAAAAAATAGAACTTTTCTCGAGAAATATTACCAAAGGGTGAACATACTCCTGGCCCAAGTTTCAATTATTCGTTGTATAGTAATACAAAGTAATTAGATATAGTGTATACACTAGAGTAGCAGACAATGACCACTATAGTCTGGTCAATTGTATAATTATTAAGTACAGTCATTACCGATAGTAGCATCGATAGTATCAATTAGTATAGTCAATTATCATGAGCATAATTGAAGTCGACTGAAGTCAACTATTCTATCATTTCAGATCGCCGTGAGGTTCATCAATTCGTTTGTCAACGTATCGAGCGTTTCTTGCCATTCTGCCATGTCCGACTCTTCCCAGAGCTCGTATAACTCCGACTTCTCGGAGTTGACAACAGCTATCGTGCTCAACGTCAATTGTTCCACCGTCAAAAGCTTGGTGGTATAAGTTTTGGTTCGAATATCCTTGTCCCAGCTGGCTTGGTACTTGTCAAGGAATCGGTTGATGGGTTCAAACAAATATTCAGGCACGTTCTTTCCACGCTGCTCTTTCAAATAGCGACGGGACTTGAATCCTATGACAAATACTGCCAATACAAGGATTCCTTCACCTTCATAGCTGTCTATGTATTCTGAAGATAGCACCTCCATGAGGTCCAGGACAATGCTATCCAAGGGAGACTGCTCATTTTTGGTCAAATCGGCTAGTTGGTCCAAGGCTCCGTCGTTCTCAAAGATCTTAGCCCCCCAAGCACCCATTCTGTTTTCTGGTAAGTATGTCTATCGATTCGATCGATTCGATCTATATTGTTTAGCAGAAATCTAGCCTATATAAATACTGGAGCCAAGGCAATTTTTGTGTTCCATGCAATATATCCCCTTCATTTCGAATTAGGAAGTATTCGTACTCTCATGCCTCACTATTGCTAGTTTCACTAGCAGGATTAGGCAATCTACGGTACATAAACAATAGCACGATCGGCACCTTTCCCAACTGGGCCTCCCATAACCGAACCATGCTAACTCTGGCCACAGTGACAATCACGCCTGCTCCTCTAGTAGTACTAATACAGGTTCATGTACTCTAACGCACAGAACCCACTGTACGTCATCTGCCATGATCTAGAGATCAAGAATTCAAAATTGAACCAATAATCTCAACACTGATCGATCCAATTCTTGTAGCTATAGTTTAATGAAGCTATACATATCTATTTTAACAATTTCAATGTGTAATTCGGTTGATCTCTATGTTTAATCAATGGAACTTGCATTTCAATCTTTTTTCTCGCTAATTTAAATTTATAGTTATTTTGCAATATTTCACAATAAGCGCTAAAACTGGTTTTTCTACAATTTCTCTCTTCCAAGAGTGAAAACACCAAGTCTGATCTACAGAGATTAGTCAACTAGAATAGTGAAGAAATATCGACGAAAGCTTATCAACTGCCGAATCGTGAATTTCCTTTTAATTTGCAATTGCGTATCCTAATCTGTCACTGTAGTGATTAATCATCTAGAATCTCTATAATGATCACCAATGACGACAACGAAAGCATTGACCCCAGGTTGCGGGATCTCGTGCTAGGGACTGAGTCTTTGACCTATGGAGACGAAGTCTTCCACGATGCGCCGGAACCAGCAATTGAAGGCGAGGAATCACCTCAGTTGAACAATGAAGAAAAACGGGTGCAAAATGAAGAATCAAATCCCGTTTCGCCAGCCAACTTGACTCAAATGCCAATAAATACCATGGGAGCGGACGGAAAACCAATCTACATTACTCCTGGAAGAGTTACATTGCTAAAGGACGATTCTGGCAACAGCTACTTATTACATCCCAATGGATTTGTGTCTCCAGTAAATGCACCCAAAAGGAAGTCTGAAAGAAATAAACGAAAGAGGAAAACTCCGCCTTTTTTTCATATGCCGACCCCAATTACAAAAAATACTACAGCTGAGGAACTTCTACGTTGCCATACAAATGTGTTGGAATTGGTGCAATTCAGTGAGATTATGAATAAGGAAACTTCCAGTAGGTATGGTGATCTTGATACTTCTTCTACTGTTCTTCACAGCGCAACAAATAGCTCAAAGAGTAGCACAAGAAGCAGCACCCGAAACCAACTTCTGAACAACAATAGTGTCAAATCCGACCCGAAGAAACCCCGTCTGGTCCAACAGCCTCCTCCTGGTCAAGGTGGTTCTCATAGTTAAGCTTATTTTTTTGTAGAAATTCACGTGACCCTGTTTGATTTTTCAGTTTTTTACATTTTACTGGTACATTTGATTATTGAAGAAGTGGTTTTTCATAGCTTAACAAGTAGAAAATGGTAGATACGAAAATGGGCAGCTTGGGAGAATGGAAAAATTTAACTACTCAGATCTCCAAATTGTTAGTGGCGAAATCCCAAATAAGTGCTACGATTATTCCAATTTCAAAGAATGATAATATGAACAAGAAAGTAGATAAGATTCTTGAGCTGTTACAACAGGAGATGCCAGTGGTGATAGCGTCTATTTCTAACGGCATCCCGAAAGCAATTTCCATTGTCGAAATTGTCAAACAGCAAATGAAGACTAAAAACTTGAATATAGCACAATTCAACAACCTCCAAAGTCATTCTTCATACACTAATCCTAATAATAAGTCTAGCAATGACAAAGAAGCACAGCAGGAGGAAGTCGTGGCTACTGAAATCAAGGGAAGAAAAGAGTATAGTTTGCCTGTGCTTCATATCTTATTGTGTGCAAATGATATACAAGGACCTCCAGGATGGACTAGACAATAGAAAGTTAGAGAGTAGATATAGAAGAGACAGATGTTTATGAGAACAGCAGTTTTCTTCAAGTCAGAAACCTCAAATAATCATAAATCAAATGGGTCAAAAAGCTAGAAAGTGTTCAATTTTCTAGCATGGTACATGCTACGGGAGATCATTTATAGAGAGCACTATTTAGTGTATATGCATATGTAGTACCATAGTAAACAGTATGGTTCTGTTAAAAGTAATGAGAATAATCGAGCACCAGAAAGTAGTTTGAAATATTGGTATAATTGAGAAAAGTAGTCGATTACTGAAAATTATGAGTACAACAAAAATGAAATAGTCATTATTGTGACATTAATATATTCTCCCCTCTTATGTTAGTCTATTCCTATCAGGATATGTATCAATATCTCCATTCTTGAGCTCTTCCATCTCGCCATCCCACTCGTGCTTCTTAACTATGGGGCATCACGTGAAAAGCTCCAACCAATTAAAACAGCAAAAAAAAAGTTTGGTGCACACCAAACAAAATCGTAAGATGTACAATTATCAAATTGAAAAAGTTTAGGTTCTCTTGTAAACTTTCTTTACTACTAGCACAACAACACCAACAATATGGCTATCGACTCAGAAAACTTCAAGTTCGACACCGTCCAATTCGACCCAAGATTCCCATACCAGAACCAGACCAAGCACTGTGCTCAATCGTACGTCGACTACCACAAGTGTGTTTCCGTCAAGGGTGAAGAATTCGAGCCATGTAAGATCTTCTTCAAGACTTTCACTTCATTGTGTCCTGTCGACTGGGTGGAAAAATGGGATGACCAAAGAGCTGCCGGTAAGTTCCCTGTTAACATGGACGTCTAAATGGAAACAATGCAGTTGTTCACTGTAGTCTATTCATCTTTTCATTAATATTTGTCCTATGGCTTACGATTACTTTGCGGTTCCAAGCGTGATTCTTCAATTGGCATTAACAGACTCCCTGGAGTCCTAACAGTTAAATTCTTTATATACTTCTCAAAATTATATTCATATGTCACAAGAGCTGTAGGTTTGTAGGAAAAAGACGAAGTCATCGATGTAAGTTCAGAGGGTTGAATCTCAAGAGCAATCCTGTTCTGGATCAGATTCATTGATAACTCTCGTCTGCCTAATCGTAGTGTGAAACGCAGCAAAATATTTGACTGCGATATATATACTTGATATCAAAAAGATAATCAGATTTTGAAATTGCATTTCCAAGTCAGTTTTATGTCATTTTCTGTGATGTCCCTTTCTATTACAATTGATATTGTCAATTTATTGCTATCTTTCTACCAGAACTCTTCCTCAGTCCAGTTCTCGTTTCGGAACTCATTACTACTGTGCTGGATATTGTCTGCATTCATCAAGTCTCCATATGGATCAGCATTTCTAGCCTTCTCATCCTCATACTGTTTGTCCAAACGGTCTGCAGCACGGGCTTGATTCTTACGTTGTCGTTCTAAATCTTTGACTGCGTTCTGTTGTTCCTCGATGAACTTTTCAGTCGATATCTCAGTTTTCGTTTTGTTCAATTTGTTTACTATGGCATTTTCCTTCTTTACCACCTTGACTCGTTTCACAAGTTTCGGGTTCTTGAATGTCACCGTTCCGATATCCATAGACCCATCTGTATGGAGGTTCTCTACCGGAGTATATATCACAGTAATATTGTTCAACTTGTTAGCCTTGATGGAGTTGGCCTTAGTCAATTGTGCCAATTGGGTAAGCAAGCTTTCTTCAATGACAAATTTTTCAAAAGGCTTGGGGGCTATAAGGTCTTCTTGACTGAGCTGCAAATACAAATGTGCAGACGAATAGTTATCCACATGAAACCAGATATTCTTAGGATTAGAATGTTTAATCAAAGGATCATTCTCTACTTTATCTCTTCCCATATATATGGTGGCGGTAGGGACGGAAGAGTCGCCGAATCCAAAGTCATCCAACTCAGACTGATCTCCGTATTCGGCTGTGAAGTAGTAAACCATATTTTGTGGGGTACCGGTGCTTTTCGAGAAACGTCCCGTATAGTGCCAAACTACATCGAACTGAACTATAGTGGAAAATTATGAGATCCGAGGACCAACCGGCATCTCTTCCGGAAACAAGAGCTTTATGTACTACTTTCACACGTGACCACAAATCGCCTCCTGCCATGCAAGAAACAGCCCTAGTTCCACAATAATTGATCTGTCTGGGCAGTGATCTGAGGACGGCAAGCGAGTGCGTTTGCAGAAGTGTTGATGGGCGACACGCTTCTAGATGTTCTGTTCTAGTAGTGGTATGACATCACAGCTAGGGGAGATTACACAATGCTCGCAGAACCAGGTAGTACATACTGGCCTGAGACATGCGAATGTATGGTAACGATTCCAGTGACGTCAATATGTATCCAGAACGACTGACGTGCTACCAGCGACCGACAAACCGACTTTCCAAACGTATCCCAAAGTGTACAGAAGAGATGTAGCAAGCTGTAGAAGAATGCGATGAGCACTGAAAAATTTTTGCTCGGTGAGCATTGAATTGCCAATATTAACTCGAAGTCCCTAGACACACGATATTCAGATTTGGAAACCTGAAGGAACGGTAGTCAGCCGTAGGCATACATAAGCATGTGAGCGTTGGCAGGCGCCTCCTGACTGTTTGTTTATTTACGACTCGCTAAGCTGTTACAACCCAGCCATCTCTGGTCATGTGATCACCTCCTGCAACACGAAAAGTTGGTGCTTTGTGTTCTGTGCCAGAATTTCCAGATTTGTATAAGAGCAAAAGCTGCTGCACCTTGGCATTTCCTAGAACGACTTTCAGCTGTGAATTTCATGTGTTGGAGACGCCATTTGGTTGTTTGATCTCTTCATAACTAAACTTGCTCCATAGCACCAACTGATTGCAATCCTTTGCTCATCGCTTTTTCAACCACCGAAAGCTCACTACTCTTTACCTTATTCTTCAAGACTCAGCCGCATAGCCAGATAATATAGCTGAAAAATATTGATTCCATCACCACTTGTCTAAATAAAGAAACTCCATTTCTTCAACGTGACATTGACTCATCTTATCAACAGATAGAGTTCATAGTCAGAAAGAGATATTCATTCGCTGCATTGGGTACTTTCGCCATCTCCGTATCTTATCATTGTTCTCGCCATTTCATTAAATAGGTGATATCCAGTTGAAGACAGTTGGATACATTACAGATCTTCTTCAATATCAGCAAATAGTTATCGTCCGACAGCTACCACAAGTATCACTAACATTCCTCATATCTAGTCGCTTGGAATGATAGACTACGAAAAGCTTCTCGAATTCGAAGAGTCGCTTCGCACGCTGGCTCCGCCAGACACATCGGTTCTTCTCCTCAACCTTGAGCTCAAGATAGAATCACTTCGCTACGGCGATGAAGACGACAACGAAACATGTTCAGTGACTGAGTTCACAGAAGCGTCCCTAGACAAAATTTATCAAGACTACGACTTCACTAAAGACGAATTCACCACTTGTTCGAAATGTGGCCGAACTCTCACGAACGCCGACTTGCTCCAACTGTGTTGTACTGCTTATATCGGAAGAAAGCTGAACATCAGCTCCAGCTTGGAAAGAAGCTATTGGCTCTCGTTTGTTAACAGCCCAACTACTACAATCAATACTTTGCCTAACTACACTCAATTCCTTTGTCTCAGACAAGGGATCCCCAACCAAATTAGACCCACCATCTGGCAGAAGCTTTTGCTTCTCAATCATACTTCGATTCCTCAAACTACAAAGCTCATCTTTAGCAACTTTCAACATTCGTATTCGGCAGAAATTTCTGACCAGATAAGCAAGGATTTGAACAGAACTTTCCCTACAGTTAACTTCTTCCGTAGTCAGGATGCTATCGACGGCCTTTTGACAATCTTGAATGTCTACGCCAACTACGATGCCGAGTTGGGCTACTGCCAGGGGCTCTTGTTTCTTGTAGGAGTATTATACTATCAGTTCCAAGGCGATCCTGAAATGACGTTACATGCGCTCATCACAATCATGGAGTCTGAGACCGAGTTGCACGACATCTTCACTACTTCGTCTATGTGTAGCACTTTGAACAAGTGGTACGGAGAGTTCTTATACATCTTGAAGGAAACGGACGAGAAACTTTATTTGCATTTGACAGGCTTTGTAGAGCTCCAGTCGTTTTTATACCAATGGTGGCTATCGTTTATCTCATCGCATTCTCCTGACTTGAGCATTGTCAACAAGGTCATGGACTTCTGTATGCTAGAAGGCTGGAAAGTTGGTCTCTTCAAGATCTCGCTAGGAATATTGATCAGCAACAAGCCCATTTTGATGACTCTTGAAAAGGGTGATGAAGAAGTTATCTACCAGCACCTATTGAACGAGTCCAAGTGGGGAAACGTGATCAACGACTTGGATTTGTTCTTTGGAGATTTATTGATGTCTTGGGATGACAAGCTTTTCCTCTGTCAGAAGCAGATTGTTTCTAACATCGATTCTCCATCATTGCAGTCTCATGCGATCATCAACAAATTTGTGCAATTGTCTCTTCACATTGGCTCGCTTCGTTCCGGATCTCGGGCTAGATCCGGCTCGTCGGCTTCGTCATCTTCTGGTAAGACTAACAGCGGGGCTTCGAACCAATCGTCGACTTCTGTATTCTCGCACAATGCTGCTTCCAACTCCAGAAACACTGAAGTAGAGTCTTTGTATTCTGAAATCAGTGACACAGGTAGCGAAAATGCAAAGTCTGTGTCAGATACAAAGTCTTTCACCGACTACTTGAAGTTGCCCTTGTTGTCAGGCAGAGCGTCACTGGATTTGACGTCTGTTCCCAACCAGGAGCTCAAGGCTGAAAACGAGACTTTGAAAGGATTGCTCAAGAGATCCTACGAACTATTAGACGACACCGAAGCCAACAATGACCTCAAACAGCAAATCTTGGCTGCCATCGAAGCCTAAAACCAATATGATTTATCATTACACTATTTATATTATATATATACTGGAACCAAAAGGTTAGTTAGGGACTCTGGAATACATTCACTTTGACAGTGAAATGGCTGCGAAATGTAGAGTACTACGAATTAGGCGTAAGAAAGAACAGAAAAAATTTTTTTTTTCTTGAAGTAACATGAACTCTGCTTAAGGAAGTACTAGTACTATTATCTCTATTCGCTAGCTTCTGAACGAATTATATCATTCCATTTATCATACTTCCCTACCAAACTACTAAGCTAACACTCGTCTATGATTTTCAATTGGTAGCGCTCGGCCGGGTAATATAAAAATTTTCGCGAGCGCCACTAACAAACTCCCCATACACAGTGCGTGTCTAAAGTTGAACAATTCTACTTTTATACTTCTAACAGTCTCCAGCTAACATCACACTACAGGTATTCTAGACTACTGATTAGATCTATCATACCAAGCGATCTTGCTTCTTTGTCGTCTGACTTCTGCCCCGTGCTTTGTACTATAGTGATTGTCTATACATATATAGACAGCTCTCACAGTCATAAGAAAAAGAGCATTCAAAAGTAATATAGCATTCATACAATAGTATTTCCATCACATATTGACTATTGATTCGGCTATTATTCAATTGACTACACAATTGACTATTGATACTTTCATTCAATTGCCAACTCAATTGCAGTCATTCAGCATCAGCTGATCATATCTCCCGTCAGCTTCAGACCATCAGATCATTTCCATTTTGTCGGAATCTGCACTTTTGAACAGCCCAAAGGGCCAATCGGTAGACCAACAGCATCAACAACCAGCGTACCATATCGAGGACCCGGAGTTAACCAAAATTGTCATCAACCAGTTGTCTATTTTGATCACCACGACTACTGAAGAAACACTTGATTCACATTATTCACAGATCCGGTTCATTCTCGACAAACAGGTTCACAATCCCATTGTCCTCGACAACTACTACGAGAAGCTCGTCAATCTTACTCGTCTCCAATCTTCTGAAAGTCAGCTTCTTCCTGTAGAACGTCTCTTTCAGAAGGAACTTAACCACGTAGCAAGAGACCTCAGCTATCTAGAACTTTTGTTCATACACTTGACAAAGCTCTTCCAAGCAGACTTTGACATCGTCGCCTTTGTTACCAAGTTCGAAGCCGATCTCATTCTCTCTTTCATCATCCTTATCAAGTTTCAATCGCTAAACTTTGATTCGGCTAAGAAGTTCATCCAAGACAACGCGTTCAAGCTTCTATCTTTCATAAAGTCTAGAGAATTTCCAACAAACTATAACTGGACTCTCGTTCTTGATTGCATCTTAAACACTCCGTTCTTCCCTTTAACTCATAAGCTCTTGACCCTTAGCTCGCTCAAAGCTTTCAAATCTACCATTGAACCCATCAACCGTTTTTACCAATCCATTCTCGAAATGTCATTCAAAGAATTATTGACAGAAATTGGTCCAGAGAACATATTGCCCGATAAGTTGTTACCGGCTTTACTCCAAATTAAACCTAATGAAGTAGACCAAAGTGTAGCCTTGCTCTTATCTGAGATCTTGGTCCCGGGATCTCAGGGATTGCCTAGCAGCTTAACGTTTGTAAATAACATCCCCGAAGCCAATGCTAAGGGTGCTCAATTGCAAGCCTGTTTCCGCACCATTGAAGGAACTAACAAGTTCGCCATAAACTGGTACGAGGTCTTCTCGCATGTACATCAGAACTTGTTTGATTCGCAACAGCGGAATATCCAGCCCACAGTCACTAGCATTACGCAGATTTTGTCCTCGTTGGACTTCAAAGAAGGTCTAATTGACATCTTCTTGAACTATGAATGGTGGTTCAACAAGACATTGTTATACTTGTTGCAGACCATGGATCCTCAGCAAGGTGCTTATGACATCACCTTGCTGAAGAACGTAGCATATTGCTTCGAAGACGATAAAAATACACAAACCAATCCACAACAACCAGCCGCTAGAAGAAACATCTTGAAGTTTGTCAGTATCGGAAAATTGGAGCTTCTGGTGTTAACTAAGATTCAGCAACAACAATTGCAACAACTTAGTGAGCCAGAGCGCAAGTTGAATCTCTATTTGAATCAGCTCTTTGAACACGACTACAGAAGTTTCCCTGAATATTTGATTGCTGCTGCGCTTACTTTACCAGAGAAAACGCAATTCCTCAAAGATCTTGTAGATACTTTATTCACTTTGTTAAGTGATGGTGAAAGTCCTGCCTTGGAGAAGGTAGTCTTGAAATTCAAGGACTTAAGTCCTAATTTGGCCGCCTCAAAGTTGGTCAACTATTACAATTCCAAGAAATCAATAGATTCGATTGACAAAATACTTGCTGTCGCCTCTTCCGTTGAACTTGTTGACACTGTAGTTAACGAAGCATGGCGTGAGGATTCTAAGACTGGTATGAAGTTTTTGATTGAATCTACTCTCTTTGAATTCGACTACAAGTCGCTATTTGAATCGAAAGTCAGGGAACCAAATCAAAAGGCCGTAGTCTATCAAGCGTTGCTCGAGTCTTTAGAAGAAAGAGCTCAGAGGGATTATGACAAAGGTCAAGCTGCCACCAACGCTTCTGCTACTCCTGGTCAATCTACAGTAGACCCTACTAAGTTGTTGAAGATTCCATTTGTTTACAGCTTCTTGGAAAGGTTGAAGAGCAATGGTGGACTAGTAGACTCGGAACAGTTGAAGAATCTTCAGTTGCTTCTATTGACAACTTATCCTAGATTGATCAACTATGGCAACGGCCACGATGAGACGATATTGGCCAACGCTGAAAATTCTAACTTCTTTCCTTCTAACGTAGAACAGGAAATGAAGTCGTACTATTCCAAGATGTACAACAAGGAAGTGGAAATCAAGGATATTGTTGACATGCTTGTAAGAATGAAAGCGAGTGATGAGCCTCACCAGCAAGACGTCTTTGCTTGCATGATTCACTCTTTGCTAGATGAATACAGATTCTTCTCGGAGTATCCATTATCAGCTTTGGCTTCCACTTCATTGCTTTTTGGTGCACTTTTGGAGAAGGACTTGATTCAGGGAACAACTTTGACAGTCGCTTTGAACTTTATCTGGGAATCATGTAACCAGCCTCAGGACTCCCATTTGTTCAAGTTTGCAGTTCAATCGTTGTACAACTTCAAGTCCAGATTGCACGAGTATCCAATTTATTGTAAGCACTTGTTGGAGTGTCGGTCGTTATCTGCTCATGCCAAGATGTACCAGATTGTGAAAGACGCTGCCAACGGTATCCCGTGTGGTCAAACTGTTACGTCGACACCAGAAGTTGGCCCTAGATATCAGTCTATAACTGTTACTGATAAGACTATTGGCTTTGTTAAACAAGAAGAACCACCAGAAACTATGTCGGATAAATTACTTTTTTTTGTCAACAACATGACAGAAGACAACTTAAAGGTATCTGAAGTGAAGGAATTGTTAACTGAGAATTATTTTGCCTGGTTTTCCAACTATTTGGTAGTGGACAGAGCCAAAGCTGAGCCCAACAACCAAGGATTGTATGCTACTTTGATCGAAGAAATCAACGAGCCTATTCTTTTTGAGTATGTCTTGAACGTCTCTCTTAAGGAAGTTGAACGTTTGATCAGAAACGCAAAAGACGCCCGAAATGAAAGAAATCAATTGAAGAATTTGGGTCAATGGTTAGGTAAAATCACCTTGGCAAACGACAAACCTTTGAGAAGAGACCAGATTGCCTTGAAGTTCTTGTTGGTCGAAGCATTTGACTTCAAGTCGTTGCCATTAATTATTCCATTTGTTTGTAGGATCTTGGACCAAGCTCAGCACTCTAAGGTATTCAGGCCACCAAATCCATGGGTCTTGGGTATCATCAAGGTTTTGGCAGAACTTTACAAGATGGCTGATTTGACGCTTAATCTCAAGTTTGAAATCGAAGTGTTACTTAATTCTTTCAAGATGAAGATTAATGACATCGAGCCTTCTACGTTGATTGAAGTACACAATCCAAATCCAGCTTCATTGGCTGCAATGTTTGGAATTCATCCTGAGACTGTGACATTGGCCAACGATATTTCCAGATTGAGTTTAGAAGGTGCTCATCCTTTCGAACAATTACAGCCTCGTCAATTCACGGGAGCTGTATCTCAACAAGTTGTTCAAGAAACACTTCCTCCCCAATCAACACTTCCTCCCCAATCAACACTTCCTCCTCAGCTTCAGCCTGCCTTCAAGGATCAACCTCCTCATCAGCAGCCTCAACAGGATTCCGGATTGGATACAAGTTTCAGTAACTTGATTGGAAACAGCATTTTCACTCAGCACGCCAATTTAAGAAGAGCTTTCCAAGCTTCGTTATCCAGAGCTGTTCGTGAATGTGCCGTTCCAATATTGAGCAGGGTTTCAGAGGCTGTATTGACAACGACGGAATCGCTAATCAATAAAGATTTTGCAACTGAGAGAGATGCTTTCAAGTTCCGTAAGAGTTACCAAAATATGGCACAACGGTTGTCCCAGAGTATGGTATTGTGCAGTGGCCGCAAAATTTTGGCTGAGACTATTGAAGCTACCATGTTGCAATTGTTAGGTAGCAACCCTCTGGAATTGCCTTTGGAGGAGTTGAATTCTGCCATTCAAGCCAACGTTGGATTGTGCGTAGATATTGTAGACAAAATTGCATCTGATAACATTGCTGAATTGATTGATGAACGAATGCAAAGATTTGTACACGCTCGTGAACAACACAATGCTGCTGAGCCATATTTCGATGCTACTGGAAATGAATATGCATTACAATTGCCTGAGCCTCTTGGTTTGAGCAGGGAAGGTCTTAGCGCCAACCAACTTCGAATCTACGAAGCTTTTGGCAGTGGTAGCAGTAGTGAAATCACGCCTCCACAGCCAGAAGTCTCTTTGTCTCAACCAACCGCAAATGCTGTTGTACCAGAAGACTCTGTTCCTGTAGACCAACTCTTCACGGCTATTACGCAGAGCTGTGAAAAGGCTATCCAATTGTTATCAGATGTGACAGAGACCAAGTTGTCAGACTTGAGTCCAAATCACCCAATAATGCAATCGTTAACTCAAGCACTTGGCATTGCGCAGGCGAATGCAATCAAGTACCCAGAATTATTGTTGAAGGCTGCTCAGTATGCTGTGAACTGTCTTTTCACCCAAGTTCACGAGAACCCAATGTGCAATGAGATATACGTTGTATTTTTGGACAAGTTATGTGAATATTCTCCTTCCACAGCTAAGGATGTAACTTGGTGGTTAGTTCACTCGTCTGACCAAAGAAAGTTCAACATGCCAGTTATATTCTCTTTGTTAAAGGTTCAATTGGTTCTGCCTACCAAACTTGATTCGTCCATCGGTAGACTTATAAACGAGTCCAACAATCCTGTTGTGGTCAAGTTTGCTGCCACTTTACTCTTGAATGTCTACAGTTCTAGTGAATTAAGACCAATAGCTTTGAGATCTGAATTCGGTTTTACATTGGATGCTTTGAACAAATACACTGGAGATGATGCTACTGAAGAAGACAAGCAGGCTAAGTTGGCTCGTGACAATTTGATTGAGTTGTTGAACAGACCAGCTGCCCCTGTTTCAAACCAGCTCTACAGTCAGTTAAGTTATGTATTTGCGGAATGGGTAAAGTTATTGACTCATGGAGAAAAGTCACAGGATCTTGAAGAACAGTTTATCAGAGGAATGTTGGAAACTGAAATTTTGACCGATCCCACTTATTTTCAGGTCTTCTTCAAAGCAGCCATTGAGATCTCTGTTGCTGCCTTTTCTGCTGAGCACGAAATCAGATCCAGAACACTTCGGGAATCATACTTGGCAGTTGATACACTTGCGATGTTGATTGTAAGAATTGTCTCTCAATTCGATGAAAGTGAAGAAGCTATTGATTATTTGAAGAAGATCATCAGTATCATCCTTTTGGTTTTGGCAAACGATCACGAGACTGCTAAAGCCAGCTGGAACGAGAGAGCATACTTCAGATTCTTTTCATCTTTATTATCTTCCTGGACTGATTTGACAAGTGTGGAAGGTAGCGAATTAAGTGCAGAATTAAACCAGGAATTCTACCTTTACATTGGAGAAGTTTTCAATTCTCTCCAACCAATAATTTATCCTGGTCTAACATTTGCCTGGGTTTCGTTAATTGCCCATCGTCTGTTCTTACCCAAATTGCTTGAGTTACCTGATGGAGCTGGGTATCAAACGATCGTCAATTTGTTGTCGGATTTGCTCAAGTTCCAATGCATTTATGGTAAAGATTCTAACCATGATGTTGTCAATGTTATTTTCAAAGCACTCAACCGTATCTTCACTGGTTTGCTTCATGATTATCCGGATTTCTTGGTTGAATGCCACTATCAATTGGTAACTGCCATTCCAAAGGGCTACACGCAATTAAAGAATATCGTTCTTTCAGCTACTCCTGCTAGTGTTGCGGTTCCAGACCCTTTCACCAGAGGTCTTAAAGTTGAAAGATTGCCAGAAATCAATGATTCCCCAGTGGTAGCTTACAAGCCAGTAGACGATTTGTCGAAGGTTGGCTTGAAGAAGCCAGTAGATAATTTCCTTCGTATTCCAGCCCCAGCATTGATGAGAACAATCTACGGAGGAATCAAATTGAACCATCCTAAAGAAATCAGCGATTCAGAAGTTGTACACTACAACGTCAAGTTAGTCAATGCTTTGGTTTTACACGTTGGTATTTCTGCAGTCGCTGACAGATTGCCAAATAACGTTAGAGGCTTCAATACCAAGTCGTCGCAAGTAGCATTATTGGTTGATTTGATGAATACCGGCTCTCTGGAGTTCAAATTCCATTTGATCAATGCTATTGCTAACCAATTGCGTTACCCTAATAGCCATACTAATTGGTTTATTGGTATCATTTTGCATTTCTTTTCATCCAATACAATCTGGGGTAGTGCTGCTGCTAAATCTACTATCCAAGAGTTGATCACGAGAGTGTTGTTGGAGAGAAGAATTGTCAACAAGCCTCATCCATGGGGTTTGACTATTGTCTTTACCGAGTTGGTGAAGAACGGCGACTACGGGTTCTTTGACTTGCCTTTTGTCCGAGAAGCCACGCCAGAATTGAAGAATGTATTTGATTCTTTGTCGAAGAATGTCAAGGGCTCGACTCCTACTTCTGAGAATTGAGCTGTGTATATTAGTATGTAGAATAATAGAATTAATGAGACATGAAGATGTATACAAATTGTTATATCACGTAATTCACGGAAATTCACTTATCATGCAATTAAATTAATAAGTCATAGAAGTACATAGTAATTGGTTTCTCGACTATTGATACCTTTTGGTGAATATACTGGTATATCTTCGGGCATGCTTTAGTCTCGTGACACAAAGCCTGAAAACCCACTACAACATCAAGAGTAATACACACAACTGTTCATTCTCGATTCACAATTCTTTTCTACCACAGGGATTGTCCAACGTCCGTACGATCACTACCAAGCTGCGAAGTCAGATTGAATATAGAAAATTGGCGAATCTGTAATTAATCCTCAATTAGTAATTCTTAATTTTCATCATTTCGGAGTATTCATTAATTGTGAATATTGTTTGTTGAATCTAGTTCATGAATTGTAATACATAGATTACGAATTATCCTTCCCATTAGATCGTTGAACATCTTTCAAAATCTCATCAAATGTCTCGTGTCAAGAGAATTTCCAGAGAACTAGACGAATGTCGCCAAGATACCCATTCTGGTGTTTCGTTGAAGTTGAACAACGAGAACGACTTAACCAAGTTGACTGGTTTCTTTAAAGGGCCACCTGGAACTCCGTACCAGGGAGGTGTTTTTCTGGTTGATATCACGATCCCCAATGAGTATCCTTTCAAACCTCCTGTGATGAAGTTCCTGACTAAGATCTACCATCCCAACATCTCGTCGGTTACTGGGGCTATTTGTTTGGACATTTTGAAAGATGCATGGACTCCCATCTTGACATTAAAAAGTACCTTGATATCTTTACAGTCCTTATTGCAATCACCAGAGCCAAACGATCCACAAGATGCTGAAGTTGCTAAACACTACTTAACCAACAAACCGGGCTTTGACGAAACAGCAGCTTACTGGACCAAGATCTATGCTAGTGACAGTGACGAAGAGAGCAAGTCCGCGTTCAGCGACTCGGCCCTCTATGGAATAGACGACTCGATTGTATCCCAGTTCGAAAACATGGGCTTTCCTCGTGACAAGACCATCGAGGTGTTGAGAAGAATGGGTGTCAAGAGTTTCAATGGTGTCAGCAACAAGGGCGACTTGGAAAACCAGATATTGGAAGAGTTGCTTAAAGAGTGTCTGTAGGTGTATAGAAGATTAAGCATAGCTAAGAAGTGTACAAAGAGAGTAGAATGGTTGTCTATGGTATCTACGTATCTTTGGTGTTGTAGTTTTGATACCATCAAATATATGCTTAGTACATCTGAGAAATATCGAGTATGCTCAGTAACTGCTAGAGGTAAAAATCATGATATTAACCATGAGAAGAATTAATTAATTTTATGATATCCTCGCTATATACAATAATTTCTGTCTTTCAGTGTACTCATAATTCACTTTCTACTTTAATCTTGATATTCTAACCTCGTCTATTGTAAAGGAAATCTTGCGAAAAATAGAGACTCAGTTTTCTGGCCACACCTCGCCATAGCAATTATACCAGAATAACGAAAAATCATATTGTTATAAAATTCCGCAATCGATATCTGCACAGCTTAACTAATCTTTCCATATACTCCACTCTCTTCTTCCTTTGACTCCTTCCAACTACCCACAAATCCATCCATTGCCAACATTGTTAGTGTATCTTAATATAGCAGCCTGCATACACTTCACAGCGAAGAATTCAAAATTTTCCACCTATTGCCGCATTCCAATCACCATTTATTAAGTGAAAAATTCAAGAGTTCACCAGAGCCAATCTTCAAGAATCAGCTGTGTTTTTCAGCACAAAGTTCCAAAGCCCCATAAGGTCATCTCCGCGCGTTCCACGCATGACAACGTCCCCACCCCCGGCTTCTGCCGTAGCCATGGCTCCTGAATCAGCTGCTACCCCTGTTCCAGCTTCGACTTTGTTCCAGGAAAGAGCCTCCTCCATCGGCTGGTACTTCATCGTATCCTACTACGATTTCTACAATACGAACATCGAGAATATCCACAAGATATACCACCAGAATGCGACGATTTCGCACGACGCATTTCCCGTAGATTCTACAAATGCTGCTGAAGACGAAACTAAAACCATCCACACCGCTCATGGAACCGAAGCTATCAGAAGTCGTTTCAAGAACGACCCAGAGTTGAAGAACGCCAACAACCGTATTGTGGTCACTTCAGCAGTGTTTGAGGTGTCTTTGGAAAAGAACATCTTGATTGTCGTGTTTGGTGAGTGGGCCAAGCTAGACTCTGTCTATCATCAATTTACCCAGACTTTTGTCTTGACCCCAGGAAAGAAGGAAAATTCATTTGATGTAGCCAATGATGTTTTGAGATTTATTGACTTTGGTGAATTCAAGACAGCTAAGAAAGAGGAAAAGAAGCCTATTCGTAATGGTGAAGCCATCGTTGCCACTTCAACTGTAAATGCTACTCAAGCTTCTACTAAGACTACTAGTGCTTCTACTGGCACTACTAATGCATCTACTAATGCATCTACTAATGCTTCAACTGGTACTACTAATGCATCTTCTAGTACCACTAATACTTCGGTTACGACTACTCCTTCTATCAGTACTGCTAATGCTACTTCTGCTTCTTCTGCTTCTTCGACGTCAGCTTCTACTGCGTCGAATACTGCGTCTAATACTGATCAAACTGCTCCAACTGTTGCCACTATCGCTGCTTCTGCTGCTTCAGCCAACACAACTGCTGTTTCCACTGCTTCTTCTGCCGAGTCTGAAACCACATCTGCTTCTTCAGTCCCAACTGAAGAGAAACCCAGAATTGAAACACCTGTCACTCCAGAACCAGTAGAAAAATCCGAAGCTAAAGAAACCACACAAGATCCAGCTAAAGAATTGTCTCCAGCTGACTCTGTAGCCTCTAAGGATGAAGATGAATTAACTTCTGCTGCATCTGTCAAGTCTGCACCAGCCCAGCCATTGTCTTGGGCAGCATTGGCTTCTCAGGCTGCTCCTCCCAAGAATAAACCAGTAGCTATGGCAAAGGGATCTCCCGCACCATCCAAGAAAGCTGCGTCAACCCCTCCAGCCAATGGTGTAGGCAGCAAGAAGAAGGAAGAATGGTACCCCATCTATATTCGTGGGATCAGAGAACTCGATGAAAAGCTGTTGAGAGACCATCTCTCGAAGCACTTTGGTGAGCTCAAGTATTTCAAGACCAATCTGAACATTGCACTCTGTGACTTTGTTACTTATGACGCTCAACACAAGGCTCTTGAAGCTGGTGAAACCGTCATCGATGGCATCACCATCCTGTTGGAACCCCGTGAGTCGAAGACAGGGAATAGCTACCACAGCATCAACAAGAAGAAGGACAAGCCCGCTAGCTCGGCCGTCAGCAACAAACAGTCGCCGCAAAACACTCCACAACAGAAGGCAGCCAAGGGCGACAAGAAAGTTGTTGGAAAAAAGAGCAACCGCAACGCTACGCGTAGTGACTAATAATGATTAATAGGCCTCCAAAATAGAAAGTATACATCATGATAGAAGAGTTGTAGATTTTTTAAGAGAAGATGTTTGAAAACGCCCTGGCAAAGGAGTAGACTAATTGAAAATTTACATAAATACTTACAACGATGACTAGTGCAGTATAATTGGAAATAGAGTGTTCACAAGCTATTCAAAATTAGAGATTGTTTGGAATATAGACCTAAGTATATCTACGGACAATACGTTCAATCAATAGAAATATGGAGAATAATTATGAATGTGTAAAATGAAACATAAATATCCAAGGAAAATATTGAAACTAGAAATATTGAACACTTCTAATTATGATAAGCATAATATCTTCTAGAAAAATAGATCTTGCAATAGTTGTTGGTATGTTTGTGTATTACAGCCTTCAAATACATACTTATTCTATAGTAGAAACTTGTTTGTTGGCGCACGACTTCACAGCCTTGAATTTAATTCTGATCTCAATATTCAACCAGCACTTCTCCCTTTTAACCCTTACAATAACACTCTGCTGTTCAGGATTCTGTCAAGATATGAACTTCTTACGCCAGAGAAGGACGTCGGAAGACGACAACGACGACAATGACATTCTCGGAGAGGCTTCAGTTTCAAACATCCACAAATCAAGAAAGCCACCAAATACAGCTTTCAGGCAACAGAGACTCAAGGCATGGCAACCCATCTTGACTCCCAGCTCAGTAATTCCGTTCCTCTTCGTGCTTGCGGTTATTTTTGCGCCACTAGGCATTGCAATTCTTCACACCACTTACAATGTTCAATTATTGACAGTGGACTATTCCAAATGTCATGAGCTAGCCAATTCTACATTGGAGTCTGTGCCCAAGAAATTCACTAGCTATCACTTCAATCTGAAGAATAAAGATCCAGACTTTCAGTGGCGAATCGTCAACAGTACCAAAGACGAAAATTCATCGAATTTCTATCAGACGTGTGAGATCAAGTTCAGCTTACCTGTTGACTTGGATCCTCCACTCTTTCTTTACTACAAGCTCACCAACTTCTTTCAAAACCACCGTAAATACGTAGACTCTTACGACTTGGGCCAATTAGGTGGCAAAGCCGTTTCGTCTGATGATGTCACTGATGCCTGTAAGCCATTGAAACATCGTGGATCAGGCGACTCCCAGAAACTCATCTATCCCTGTGGATTGATCGCCAACTCGTACTTCAACGATACGATCTCAAGTCCCGTACTATTGAACACACAAAGCAATGATAACAACCTGACGTATCTCACTACCGACGTAGGTATTTCGTGGCCTTCAGATAGAGACCACAAGTTTAAGAAGACTAAATATAAACCAGACGAAATTGTTCCTCCACCCAATTGGGACAAAATGTTTCCTGATGGCTATAGCGAATCGAACTTACCCGATTTGGCAACCTGGGAACATTTGCAAAATTGGATGAGAACGGCCGGACTTTCTTCGTTCTACAAATTATACGGAAAAAATACCACTAAACCAATGACTTCTGGCGAGTACCAGATCTCCATCGACTTGCACTATCCAGTGACAATCTTCGGCGGCTCCAAGAGCATTGTGATCACTACCAATTCCATCTTTGGAGGAAGAAACATGAGCTTGGGTGTGATATACATCATTGTCGCTGTGATTGCATTGGTGTTGGCTATAGCATTCTTGTTGCAACACTTGATCAAGCCTAGACGGATCGGCGATCACAACTATTTGCAGGGCAATAATGCTTTCTCAGGAGGCACCAACTACAGAGAGCAGTTATAGAGACAAAATAAAAATGTACCATAGTAGAGAATGTGTTGTATAGAGATCTTCTAGATCTGAAAAATTGTAGAGTATTAAAGCTAACGAAAATTCTTACGAAGCACAATTGCCTAAGATTTGATGGGTGTTCTTTTGTATATGTTCATTTTCAATTGCTATTTTTTATGCTATACTATTCCTTTACTTTATGCTACTCTTGTACTTCTTCACTCTGTTCTCCAGTGTTCTCCATAGATTGAATTCATCCTGCACATTGGGTTTCAATTTTTTCCAACCTCAAGAACAACTCTGTTACATTGTTAGCTTCTTTCGTCCAACGACATTCTGGACATTCTTACATATATCTCGATTGACACTTTCAAACGCGGCATAGAGCATTTTGGATAGACTTGAATTGTGTGTTGCTTGAAAACCCGGTGAAATTTGCATGAAAACGACAATATTCGAACCCATTTGAATACAAATTGTCTTAGAATAGAATCAGAGACTAGATTCAGAGCTTTGAAATAGTTTGAAATCAAGTGATATAGCAAGTGAAATAAGAATAGGAACAATAAGATAATAAGAATTCTGGCATAACAGACAGAATTCAGAGTCATATACTATATTATTATTTTGAATCAGAGATATCCACTACATTGAAATATATCAACTATGAACGTCAATCCACATCTCCAATATCTTCAGCTGCATCAGCTCCAGCAGCAGCAGCAGCCCATGAACACTTCCGGTCAGTCCCCACAGATATCGCAGCTCCAGTTGCAGCAGCACCAATTGCAAAGACAACAACTATTGAACCATCATCTCCAGCAACAACACCAGCAACAGCCCATAGGAACACCCACTGCACAGAACGTGAGCACTAATCCTTTGTTGGCTGCGATTAACGGAACTTCCAACGGAAACGTCAATGTTCCAGGAAATGTAAATGTACCAGGAGCGGCCATGAACTCAGGTTTGAACTCTGGCTTGAACACAGGAGCTCTGGTAAATCCCGTTCTACAATTACAATTACAGCAGCAGAAACAGCAACAACAGCAACAACAACAGCAGCAACAGCAGCAGCAACAGCAGCAACAGCAACAGCAGCAACAACAGCAACAGCAGCAACAGCATCAGCAACAACAGCATCAGTTCCAGCAGTTACAGGCAGCCCACCAAGCCCAACAGCAGATTCCTTCTCATCAGTTACATAACCAGGTTCCTCTTATCAAAGAGGTCTGGTTACAAAACTTGGAAAACGAGTTCCACACCTTACGAACCTTTATCAATGACAAGTCGTCCAAGATCTTCATCGCCATCCATGAAGAGATCCCTGGCATCGTAGCAAGACCTGTAGGCACCTTCAAGTCGTCATCTGACTATCATTTCCAGACGTTGCGCTCCAACCTGGACTTGTTGAACTTGATCCAATTGTCGTTCTGTGTTACCAAAATCAAAAACAACGAGATAAGCTCCAGTATCATCTGGCAGTTCAACTTCTTGTATGACTTGACCAAAGAGATGTTCAACGAAGAGCATTTGACCATGTTGTCGCAGTCGTCGCAGATCAACTTCCAGATGCACATGACTCAGGGAATTCCACATTTTTCATTTGCAGAACTCTTGATTGAAAGTGGTTTACTATTGGACCAATCCATCAACTGGATAAGTTATCACGCTGGATATGACTTGGGTTTCTTTGTCAGCTTGCTTATTAACGATAATCTTCCTGTTGATGAAAAGGACTTCTATTCCTGGTGCTCCATGTACTTTCCAAACTTCTTTGACTTGAAGTATATCGGGAGTCAGTTGTTGAACACACCAAATGGAGAAGATGCCTCTAAAGCTTCTAACAATAAACCTTCCATAGAGTACTTGGCTGAAGAGTTGCACTTGTTGCCTATCTCTCCTGCTATCCGTCAACACTTTGCTGCGTCGATGTCATCTCACTTTCCGGGTCATCAACAGCAAATGACCTCTACCCTACATGCCTATTTGTCAATGGAGTGTTTCAAGGAGCTCTTGAGACAGTCATCTTTTGATTTAGCTTCATTTTCACGTTTCAAAGGCTATATCTGGGGCTTGGGCAACTTGTATGGTAACGGATCTGTAGATGAGCAATTCCAGATCAACGGAGTCATTCCCCAGCCGTCAACACCCTCGGGAGGCAACTCAAAAAGCGGTGTCGTTCACTTTGGAAGACCCCTTTGACTTTTGTTTGGTAGCTATGCTGCTTCTAGAACAAACTTGTATTTGTATGTTTTCCTTCTATAATTATCTTCATTTCCATTGTAATTTAGATATTGATTCTTGCAATTAATAAATACTATATACTACACTATCCTGGCTCTATGATAGAATGTTCCATTAACTTGTAATCGTATTATGTAATGCTATAAAATGTTACCCTGGTATAAGAATGCTCTATTGTACAGAAATGAAATATTAGATAAAGTTGAAGTAAGGGATTTAATCTTTGTTAGGTTGATCTAATCTTGAATACCCTTCCATTCTTCTTCTACTTTTCCTTCTTCTTCTTGACCTTCCTCCTCTACTTTGGTTCTCTTGTTTTCTCTCTCTTCCTTTTCGGCTCTTTTTCTCTTGTAGCCAGCTTTGTTGTCAGTACCGGTTCTTTCTTCCTCTGTATCTTTCGGTGGAGGTACAAACCAAGGAATCTTTCCTCTGTTGAAATCGGTCAAGATCTGCTTAGCTACACCGCTTTCATCTGGTTCGCCACCCTTGAGTAATCTACCTTGCTTTCTAGCAATTAGTTCAATGAATTCATTACTAGCTTTCTCTAAAAGAGAAGCATCGTCCTCAAACTTACACCAGCCATGGATTTCGTAGGTCCTTTCCAAATGCTTACGTTCACACTTCTGTAACATGTCTGGAATATACTGTTCAGGGTTGGAAACACGTTCCACTCTTACGACACCCCTGAAGAGAATGTCAGACTCGGAATCCTTAGAAGAAGGTGGAACAATACCGGGACAATCGATCAAGAAAATTCTCTTCATCAACGTGATATATTGCCAAACCTTGGTTTCACCAGGAATTGGAGCTACAGTGCACACCTTTTTCTTACGCAAAGTGTTGATGATTGATGATTTACCAGTGTTGGGGTACCCAATGAAACCGACAGAAATTTGTTTACGGTCTGAATGCAAAGTAGAAAATTGCCTCAACAATTGAATCAACGAACCCTTACCAAAGGAGTTGGTAATTGACGCATGGAATGCCAAAGTTGGATATGACTTGGATAAGTGCTTAACCCATGCAGCCTAAAGGTGTTAGTAATAATTCGGGAAAATCAATTAGATTGATTCAGCTTTGAAAAGTAAATGATTAGAAAAAAGTTAGTAGAAAATGTGAATGAATCAAAATCTGATATATGAGAAGGGGCTCATTTGATAAGATGTCGAATTCTATACTACGAAGCTAATCATGAAGGAGGACGAGCCTCGAAAAGCTTCAACTCAAAAAGACCTCGATACTTCTCTAAGATGTCGACCAAAACGGAAGACAGGTGTGAACAAATCGACAACCAAAACGGCTGAAGAACCAGACAAGTCTGGGAACACGGGCGAGAAGCATTAATATTCCAAAGACGTAACAGGCAACATTGTGGATGAGACTGGAAGACCAGTCTAGAGTATCACCCTGACAAAAGGCTTTGGTGGAGAGAAAGACAATAGAAGAGAATAAATATGAAAAAAATTTCAAAAAGGAATAGAAGACAAAACTGATCCAAATAACTGTTAGTAAGTATACGTACTGCAACCCAAGTGGGTACTAAATCACACTTGTTTAAAACATAGATCAAATGCTTGTGTGGACATTCATCTCTGATGTATTTCTCTACCGATTCACATTTTGTTCCCAAAGGATCCCTAGCGTCCAAGACATGAATGACAACATCGGAGGAGTCGATGACTTTGTATAATTCATTCCAGATTCTCTTGGATTGGCCTTTGTGGAAAATTGCGTCCTTGGCTTCTTGAGTAAAGTCCTCACTGTCAAGGAAAGATCCTCCCATTAAGCCCAAGGTCGAATTGAGTTCCTGTTTTTCCTGAAATTCAGTAGCCTCAGTTTCCGTCAGCTGGGCTAAGTCTTCCAAACTAGTAGCCGCCACTCTTGGCTTCTTACGTTGTTGCTTGGGACCGAAAGCCAGCAGAAAAGATTCGGTTTCGATAATCTTGGCAGTGGGGGACTCGGTTTGATCTTTTTCGTCCAAAAGTGACATGGGAAGCTTGTTTCTTCTCAATAAAACCCGGTATGAATCGTGCTTCTTGTCACCCATCGCTTCTCTAAAATGGGTTAATGCATCTTGTGCAATGACTCTGGTGTTACCAAACCACTTTCTATTGGGGTCAACTCTGGCAGTAGGAGCATCCGTACTTTGCAAGTCAGCTGCCTGGATGATATCACCCTGGGCGTTTCTTACTGCTCTACCAGATTTGTACATCTGCAAATGCTTCACCTTCTTCGCATCTCTGTAAAAGTTTTCACCCTTCACACGGAGGTTTCCGTCTCTGGTGTCATTTTGTCTGACTCTTCTTTGCTTTTCCTTCTTTTGAGTACCCATTGTTGCTCCAATGTAATTTTGGTCAGAGAAAAATGTCAAAAAAGGGAATAAAACTGAACCAGAAAGAAAAGTAGTGAATTAATAAGTAGTAACTGAAAATGGAAAAAATCTGCCAGGCATCTCTTCATACAAAAAAAATTAAAATGCAAACCGCAACCTGCAAAAATCAAATGTCAATTAATGTCGTATAATGTCGCACTTACTGTCTCTCCTGGTTGCAGATCGAACCAATAATATCTAGACGTGACTGTGATCACATGGTTCTCTAGTTCATTCTCCTCTAGATTAGGATAACGGTTCAATTGATCCCTTTAAAGTCCTTATCATCAATTAGTCTCTTTCTTTACTATAGACTAGACGCAGTTATGACGAACAGCGCAGAAAACTTCATTGACGAATTAACTCCGGCGCAGGAGCATTTCCTCAAGAAGTATCTTCTTGAAAATCGACTTTCTGATGAACTCCACACTTTTTCTAGAGCAGATGTTTGTGAATTGGTGGGATTCCCTTTCAAAACGGATCTAAAACGGTCAGGATTTGATACCTTACCTTTATCAACTTTTTATATCCGCAATTTCGTTGCTCAATTTCCTTTCGTAGCTTCAAATTCAGACAAAGACCAACGATTCTTCTGGCAAGAAACGGTACAGCCCTTCATCGAGAGTTTCAATAGTAAGAATATCAGCACTTCAGAAGAAAGACTGACAAATGCTACTAAAAGACGACAAGTAAACAAGAAGTTCCTTTCTGGGATGTTGTTGTTCTATAATTCTGTCATTATCACTAATAAGGAACTCACTTACCTTAAGGAAAGTCACTTGAAACCTCTGGATACAGGTAATATGGATAAGCTCCTGAAGAATTTAGCTGAAGATGCATTGTGTGTAGACGATATGGATAAACACGATATCAAAAAGTTTCACCATAATTTGAGTATCAATATCATTGCAATACGATCAACAGGTGTGGCTATTGGTGGCCCACCTCTGAAGAGTATGTCTTCTTGGAACCCAATCAGATTCGTAACTTCGTCTAGGTCTCTGACTCCTCGACACCATTATGAGTTTGTAATTCAGATAACCACGAGAGAATCGCTAGATGGAAATTTTCAGTACAAAACTCATTTTATAGCACGCCATTATCATGAATTCAAGACATTGGAAAGTAACCTCAAACGACACTTGCCAGGCATAATGTCTACTGAAGTTACCGGATTGCCTCATAAATTCAGCAACGATAATGGCTACAATGATATTGCAAGGGAAGACATTGATTCAGAGTTGTCGGTGCCTAGTACTATTAATGGGTCTTCAAAATCAACGAAATTAATAAGAGAAAAACTTAGACTTTCGCTAAGAGGTTACTTGAGAACTCTAAGCAAATTTCCTGAAATTCTACATTCAGATATATTTCAAAATTTCATCGACAATGGTAATTTTAACTATCATCAACTCTCCGACGCTGAACTCGAGGATCATGAAACCAGAATTGAACATGAAAGAACGATGTTGAAAACTCAAGTAGAATTTCAGAGGCAAACGGCCAAAGTCATTGTAAATCTTTCAAAAGACTTTGAAGACTTAAAGAAAGACATTATCATGAATCCAAGCACTCTTTCTGGTATTTTCGATCAAATTGGCAACTCACCCGATATCAAGCAACAGACTCCGTTTCTAAGAACGCTTAATGAATGGTGTAAGCTCGAAGCAGCGGCGACCTTATACCAAGTATTCTTGAGCCAAGACAATTCCAATGACTGGTTGAATAGATGTCGTAAATTCCATAGACTATTCCCATACAGCATGGTCTATGGAATTTTGAGATTTACTAATCCGTTGAAGATGGTTTCGAGAATAATTGATCTACTTCTTGTAAATATACCTACTGTTTCTTTTCCTAGTTGGGGTTCCAAGGATGAAGAAGAACTCAAAGAAATTGCTAAAACTTCCGGCTCACGAAACCTACTCTCGATGATATTTGTAATGTTGTTGGACGAAAGTCTAAGCAGCTACGATAAGGAGTTGAAACAACTTCGTGAAGAAAAGCTTGACGCAGAGTATGAAATATTCCTCGAAAAGATTGAGCGTTATACTGATGTAGACTATTCTGTAATTGAAGCTGTAAAGAGAGAATCTTATGATAAGTCTCAAGATCTATTGCTAACTATTTTATCTACTGATCTCATTAAGCCTCCATTGAGAACAATTGAAGACAAATACAAGTACAGTCAGATAGAGAAATCACACGCGTCATATGTCCTGTTGACTGAACATAAGGATGTTGTTGTCTCTGCTTTGTACCTAAATTTGAAGCAATACTGGCAGGTCCAAGTACGAAGAAAGGACGCAGATCTCTTCAAACAGTTATGGAAAGAGCCAGAGTTGACGAATCTTATCAAAAACTTCTTGATGGTGTTCTACCAGCCAATGATGAGAATATTTGCGAAAGCTAATGTTCACATATTTTTCCGAGATTTCCAAAGCTTCATGGACGATCTCATGAAAGAACTCAGCACTATTAACAATCGAGAGATTTACTATTTAAACTCGTTCGAAATATTTGACAGAATAAAATCGTTATTCGATAAGCATGAGGGAGCACTCTGGAAGTTCATTCACACTTTGTACTTAAACGATGATGAACAACTATTCAAAAATCTTGTTCATTGGATTGAGAAATTCCTCGTAGCCATCCGAATCAAGTTTTTTGATGAAGAGGCTGTGAAACTAACTCTTTCACCGGTCAACTTAGATATCGATAAGAAACTATTTCTTCAGCAATTAAATTATAGAGCGGAAAGAACGGTTCTTCGCAGAAAATTATTCAAGGAATTCTTGGAAGTTCAAGCCAATTCAGGCGATGAAAGTGCACAAGATAAAATCGATTCTAAGTGGGAAGAAGTCAACAACAAATTGTATGGAGAATTCAACACGGACGGACTTGGAGTTGACCTCGAAGATGTAGAAGAGTTCAATCATTTGAATGCCGAAGAGGATTTAGGAGACCATAGTAATGAAAGAATTCTCAAGCAGAAGCTTTTTGACTTGGATAAGAGCTTAGTCGACTACGGCACTTCAGAATTGGACAAATTAGACGATTCAGTAAAGGACCAACTTTCGAATTTATTGACGAATCTCAAAATATAGATATGGTGGGATATATTGATGAGAAACTCGTAACATTTCCTACACGATTTGAATGATTTAGTGACTGCGAAAATTTAATACTACGTCAAACGAGTAGTAAATTTACGGTGGCGGTTTATTGTACCTATTCTACGAGATCGAATTATCTAGTGCCAATAATCAAAACCACACTACTTTGATAGTGGAGCTATTCCAAACAAATATAGGTCTAAGTTTAACTTGTGTAATATAACAAAAGAAATTTCTTTTGTGATTCAAAGTGCAGATTTTATAAAATGGGTGCAAAAATAGACATTTTCGCAGTAGTTTTCTAACATTTCAAATAAAGATGAAAGTTTACTGATAATATACATACATCTGTATAACATTATACTCTAATATGAACTTCACAATTTTATTAGCAGTGTCTCCAGGAACTGTCTATACAATAGCTAAGAATTATGAATTTAAGATTCCAGGACGCTATAAAACTTCTGAAAATAAATTCTTCCAGACAATCTTACCCAATCCAATGTAGAACCGTTTGTATCCCAGAATACGGTTTAGGATGTTGGCCGAATAGAACCAGGTGATATTCACACAAACGAGAATTCCGACCAATGAGTATAACATGTATATCGAGATTGTTAGTAAGGTCTCGTACCAAGGATGGCTCTTTAATATGGGAAAGTATGTGTTGACTACATCGCCAAACTTGAATACCAACGACTTGTCAAATATATATACGGCGGAGTCGTCTACGAACTTAAAATGAATACTCATGAGGTATCTACAGATAACATTGTAGGCCAACGAGTTAATTACACTTAGGATAGAGTCGTCGTCGGCGATTCCGGTAAACAAGTCGTAATTGTTGTCCGCAATAAGATGGTGTCTTTCCCACATTGCTGGGTTGTTACGGAAAACATATGTCAAGGCATCTCTGAAGAAGTTGTCGGAAAATGTGATTTGGTTTCCGATAGTGATCACCATCCGGAAGAGACTTGGCACATAATTACAGATAACAAGACCAAACGCCGACAACAGCACTATACGAACGAAAAGCTGCCATAGGGCGGTGAGCGAAGCGCCTATCATGGCCACCATGTGTCTGGTGCTGTAGTTTCTGTAGAATTCGCGATATCTGAACGCTGGAAGCGGAATAAGTCCATAGATCCAGATCCAGTGGAACACGGGTCGACGATAGCTTCGCTGGCGAAGATAGAGATTCCATCTGTCTATCAAAGCGGCGTCGATTTCCTGGCCAAGAGTATTCATCTGATCGCGGAGGATAGTGTCTCTTTCGTTGGGAGCAGCGTTTACAAGGAGCTCCGTCATTCGACGGTGGTGCAAAAGCTCTAGAAGACTCACATCCAAATGCTGGAATATATCAGTCTGATCCATATCATCCGCCCCTATTGCATTCATCGTGGACGACTGGCTGGGGTAGGCTTATTGGAAGCTGTTTTCAGCAGTTTTATGATCAGGTTATCTGGATTACATATTGGCCCTTATGTGAACCACCCGCCCAAGGTCACGAGCAGAAGTGCACGACATACAGGAACAGGGGGAACAGCGTGGCACCATAGTAAAGCTATAGGTGTGGTGTCATGTGAGATCCTGGAAAGAGAGCAAGGGCTACAGCAGAAGAGTATGGAAGGTCTAACGTGTGTACGTAAAGAGGTGAAACATAGAAAATCGCAGGGAGATACGAAATTGCGTAAATGCCTTATCAGATCGAGCGATTCATGCGCTTTTTGAAATCACTTCCGGACTTCCCAACCGCATCGAAACTTTTATCCACAACGGAAGCGCCTTGGACTATTTTCACCAGCATTTCACCAGCATGCAAGGAGGGGACGTCACGGCATAGCTTTAGAGCCGCGTGGACTTTGAGGACACCGCTCTGAAGCGTGTGACAGTTTGAGCCCGACTCAGACTACAATTTCCCGAAATGTAATTCTAGTCTTCTTCAAAGCCTCTTGCGGTCGGAATTGATAACAAGGAGACTGAATAATTTTGAATATCCACTTATCTAACAATTGATCACAATAGTAACAATAGAAACTGTTGGAGGACGACTGAAACGGTCTGTTACACGAACCACACCGCAGAAGCACGCTTGATCCATTTCCACGGTTGTCAGCTGCTTGATGTTCGGCCCTGGGGCTACTGCTGGCTTTCTTCGGCTATGGATTCGAACTATTATCAGATCTCTGGTATGGGCAAGATGTCGCGTGTATCTTGCTATTCCGGTGTGGGCTAAAGTCGTGTGATCGAAATCATAACCTGCATCTCGGAGAGAAAACCACTAAATCCACAATGACATCTGTGGGCACAAACCCAGAAAGCGGACTCTTGACTTGTGGAACAGGATAGCTACGATGGGTCGACGTTTCTTCAAGCAACAGAGTCCGCTTGCCTCGAGAAAATCTTTCAGCTAGGTCGCTGTTTATGTTTTGAACAGCCAATAAATTGGATCTCGGCTGGCTCATCTTTGCATCTCAGGCACAGGAAAAAAATACACTACACATTTTCAGGTAGGGATGGCGTGCCCGTTTTCAGGTAGCTCAATGTCCCAACGATAGTAGAATCACTGTAGCAGAGCTTGGCACTTGCTGGGCGCCACATAAATGGTAGAATTAATGTGTAGAGATTGTAGCTGTCTCGTACGGGAGGTACCTGAATGAAGATTGTGCAATTTATATGAATTTTCAATACGATGATAATTTTTTTCTTGGATAGAAAATAGTTTGTGATATTTTTGTTCACGTTTGAGGTAAATGTTTTCTTTATCACCCTGAGCAATTATCTTCTTCTTTTTATTCTTCTAGGTTCTCCCTAATCTCTTCACTCCCTATTTAATATTCATTTTCCACCTAATTTTGCCTTGTTTGCAGTTTTTCATCGCGTTCATCATCGCTTTCATTCTTTTTCAATTCCATTCTAAACTTCACACATCACACCATGATCAAGTTGAAGTTCGTGATCAACAAACTCGTGTCCAGAACGGGAAAGCTTTTCGTCATGTCATTATTAATCGTCAACATCATGTACTTTGCATTCAATAGAGTAACCGAAAGGAGACATGTGCCGTTCCTCATGATACAAGAACCGTTCAACCAGAAACTGAAGGCCTTCCAGAACTCGGTAGATGCCTTGTTCAAAAAAGTCGAGAAAGACAGCGACAAGTACTGGGTCGCCAACACGGCACTCACCGAAGTCGACATCGAGGTTCTGATTGCACCCTTCCTATCCAAATACGAGAATGACGAATCCTGGGCTAACAAAAGAGAACTCTACTACGATCCAAGGTTCACGCTTTCCATATATTTGAACGAAATAAGAACACAATATTTAAGAACAAAAAACGTGGAATCCAGGGTAGTTGATTCCAATCTGTACCTGAACACTCCTACTTTACCATTCAACTGGGCAGACTGGATGGACTTGACTTCGTTGAACAAAGAGCTACTCAAGCCAAATGACGAAAGAATGAGCTGCGAATGGTTAGTGGAGAACACCAACAACCAGCCAGACCCATACTTCTGTATTGAAAACAGCGATTTCCCAGAGTCCGAAGTCAGAGCTTTGGGATTCAAATACAAAGAACAATTACCAGGAGCAATAATCAACGCACATGCCAGACACGAAGACCGTTCCGTCAACAACCTCCGTGTTTTCCAGGCAAAGGCCCACGCCCTTACACATTTGCCAAAACCATATCGTGTGGTGATCTTAAATGGAGGCATTCAAGGTGGTACTTATGAATTTGAAGTTGACTTGAATTCGAACCAAAGATTGGCAAGCTCGCAAATGATAGACAACTACTTGGTAAGTAAAAGCATCGACATAGAGAATGTAAACGAGGACTTCGTCGTCAAGTTGAACCACATCGACGAGTTAAAGAATTTGAGGGAATTCGTCACTCCGCTTCATTTACAGCCAGTAGACAAGGGTTACAAAATGTACCACACACTCAAGAAGCAGGCTAATCACAAAGCATCGAGGGAATTTCACATAGAAGCCGATTCATTCAATTTTGAAAGCATTGAGCTGCAAATAGAGTCATTAATTAATAAAGCCGAGCTTTCACTTCTGGAAAAGCTGTACCTTTCTGGGTTAATTGAATGCTCGCAATACAACGACACTTCCGAGCCAGTTTATTTCGGAATGCCAGTCATCGACAACGAAGATCCTGACAACCTCGACCACGAATGGGGCTGGCACTACGACTGGAGATTCTTCAATGGAGCTCTAAATTACCACAGAGAAGGCTGGACCCCACAAGAAAAGAATATTAGAACAAACATCATCTTGGATAGATTGTTGAGGACATGGAACACTTTTGCTGAAGAGAAAGGTATTGTATCTTGGATAATGCACGGTCCCTTATTGTCGTGGTATTGGAATGGATTAATGTTTCCATTTGATGTTGATATCGATATTCAAATGCCAATGTCAGAACTAATTCGTTTGGCTCGTGACTTCAACCAGACATTAGTTGTAGAAAACCCTGAAGATGGGTACGGTAGATTCTTAATTGACGTTGGAAGCTACATACATCACCGTGGAATTTCTGGTCACAACCATATCGATGCAAGATTCGTGGATGTGGACTCCGGTATCTATATTGACATCACCGGACTCAGTAAATCGGATGCCAATTTGCCAGAAGAGTATAGCATTAAGGAAAAGTTTGACTTGGTTGAAATTGTTAAGCAAGACGGAGATGCCAGGGCAGAAATTTACAATGATCGTCGTAAACATTTCTACAAGTTAGATCAATTGTCTCCTTTACGATATTCTATGATGGGAGGTGTCCCAGTGTACATTCCATCTGCCATTACTAACAGATTGAAGTTCGAGTACTCCGCGGGATTATCTCGTTATGAATACGGAGGTTGGTACTTTGTAAACATATTGAATTTGTGGGTACAAGAAACGTATATAATAGACACGTTTGTGGAGACCAACTTCTACAAAGAAGAAGACATTGAAAAGGTTGACAAAGAAAAGGTCACCAACTTTGTTCAGAATATGACAGAAGAGAATGCACTCAGCTTACTTGAAATCACTGATGTTCTTGTGGAATACTACCTCACAAAGAGACACACAGACACTCATTCTCTTGAGAACAGATTCCTATTTGACAAAACAGGTAATGATACAGACTTTCTGACACTAGCACCACACTTGAAAGAAATCTACAATGAACTTACATCCACGTTCAAGATTGCACACAAACCGCTTAGAAAGTGTTTGTATGACTTTGAAAACATCGAGAAGCCAAGCAGACAAGCAAAAGTTCAGATCTAAACAAGATAAGTTTTCTGTACACTAATTTATAATGGATAATCTTTCGCAACCAGCGACAGAGGTATTTATAGAGATAATTCAATTCTTTAATTTATCGATTAAGATAAAGTGTAGATGTACGTGAATGAACTGAAACAAGCTACAGATCCTTATTTCTACCCGGAATCATAGTGGTAGTTCAAAACACCATTTAACCACAAATAATAGGAACTATTCGATATTTTCACATGACCAGGCGCATCCCAGCCGTCTCAGAGAGGCTTTCTTGAAAAATGATATTCTTGAACTGAAAAAAGGGGTAGTGTCGCATAAATCTCTATACTTTTTTGCAAGTAATGTCGCATCTGCCAAGAGATTGCAAATATCAAATGCTTAATGTCGCAACTTTGCTTTTTCTCTCGCAATTTTCTTGATTCTTCTTGATAGCTCCATGTGCTAGTGAAAGCAAAAACATTTGGCAATACTCCTTTCAAGTTAATATAGCTATACCAACAAACGTCTTTAAGTACACGTTCTGTAAGAACTTTTCTCCTTTTATTCTTATTTAAGACTGTCTTGTTCAGATAGTAGTCATTCATTTCAATCACAGAGCCATGGAGAGTGAGATTAGACACCGAGGAACCTCAACTTCCAGCACCAAGTCTTTCGAGGCTGTCCCTTCAACTGAGGAGCTTTTGGTAGAGAAACTCGACATATTTTTATCGTCTATCGAGTCTCGTCTAGACAACTTTGAGCATTTTTTCAAGTTTAAGTCCCAGGAACTCAAAGAAGCCAAGGAGCTCAACTTATCGTCTTTTGTGGAAAATGTCTCACGTTCAAGGCGAGGCAGCACGGCCAGCTTGTCTAGCATCAAAAATTACTCCATAAATAACTTGAACCTTATTCACCAGAGACTTCATCTCATCAAAGACTCAGTGTTACGCTCTTCATTCACAAACTTGGAATACTTATACAACACGCTTGATGACCAGTACAATTATCTATTCGATACTTCATCGCCTGATGATAGCGATTCTGAAATTGTAGATAAAAGCGAACTAGCGGCTAGTGCAAGTAACAGAAAGGAAATTTTGTCTCGTAAAATTATAACTACCATTCAGTATTTCGATGAAAAATTGCTACAGATCGACGCCTTCATCAACGACAACAAGCCAGAAAGAAGACTTGACTATGAAGAAGACTCCACTCTTCTTCAGTTGCAATTTTTCAACTTCAACAAGGCTTTGAAGAACGCTAAGGATAGATACTTACACTACTACGAGTTGCCTTTAAGTTGGAGAGAGAACAAGTACATCATATATGGCTACCGGTACTCGTTGAACCACAGCACTATGTTGAAGTCGATCTTTGTGTTCAACCACAACGAAACCATGAACATATGGACCCATATCGTAGGATTCTTGTTTATAAGTTATTTAACTCTCTGGCACTTCCCTAGTACTGATGTGTATAAGATGAACTCATTCAAAGATAACTTGCCTGTGTTTGTCTTTTTGGGAGCAGCCTTGAAGTGCCTAGTAAGTTCTGTGACATGGCACACATATTCGTGTTTCGCCCATTTGCCTACCAGACAATTGTGTGCATGTATAGACTATACTGGTATCACTGTGTTGATTACTTGTTCCGTGATAGCCGCAGAATACTGTGCATTGTTTAATTACCCCAAGATTCTCATGGTGTATATAACGTTTTCCACGATTTGTGGTGTCTCCGGGTTCGCCTTTAATTGGTCCCCCTACTTTGATAAGCCCGAATGTAGATCGGTAAGAATAGGTTTCTTCATGGGGTTGGCAATATTGGGGGCATCTGCTGGTGTCTGCATGGGATTTTACGAAGGGATTCTCCCCACACTTAAGTTTTTCTTTCCATTAGTTTACAAGAGTTTTGTGTGGTACTGGTTGGGAGTCATCTTCTACGGAGGATTAATTCCAGAGAGATGGAGATATGATGTGATCATCGAAGAAAATACGAAAGTTTGCCACCATCACTACGATACGAGAGACGTACTATTGGACAATATCGAAAATAGCGGTCGCGAAGAAATCGAGGAAATCGAAGAGGAGCTTGAAAATGTAGAGGAAAAACATTTACCAGAGGACGAAGAAGAAGCCAGATTCAAAGATATCATTGCGAAGCACTTTCCAGAGAAGCCAACAACCACACCTTACAGCCGTGACTTCCTTTCGTTGTGGTGGGTTGACTACTTTTTGGCTAGTCATAATATCTGGCACATCTGTGTCGTGTTGGGGGTAGTAGGACATTACTTTAGTTTGTTGGACATGTACAGAAATATCGAGAGAGTGGTTATATAGTATCGTTTAGTTCAGAAATACATTCCGGATTAGAAATTTTCCAGCAGTAGAGATAATTAAACCTAATACTTTAATATAGGCTTCGTTTTTTTTACGTGTATTGATCATCTGATTTCTGGTGGTGGAAATGAATATTTTTTTTTTACGATTTGACATATTATTCAAGTGCAACCTCTTTTCGGGTAGTGCCCCCACTTTTTCGCCATAGTTCGGAAGATTTGGACTAAAATTACTTTGCTCGGTGCTGGTGCTATATTCTTGAAGGCAGGATTACCGAGAAACTAACCCAAACATCTTGGAAGTGATGATTCTAATTTATGGAATTATTAGAGAAGAGCGGAGAAGAAGATTAGTGGGAAAAAGAAGATAATGAAGATAATTAAGAAGTGGCGAAATGTAATTTCAGATTACGATTAGATGATCTGATTTTTGACGAAAAGAATGAGATGGAAGCAACTTGATCAAGCGTACTGTAGGTACATGTTTACTTTTGACGTATAAACTACGGGCACAAAAGAGTCTCTTTGTCTCTAATTGTAGGAGTTTCATAGATTAGTCAAAATTCAAGCCACATAGAGAAAAAGAAACGATTTGACTGCAGTGGTTAGGAACACGAACTACGCATTGCGAAACCTATTATTTCATTTTGCATCAGGATAGAATAGAACTGAATAGAACAATAGGGTGTGTGTAATATACGCGACAGCAGGTTTGAAGTGTTAAGCTGGCCAATTCATTTCTAACTATCAAACAAATAAATAAATTAATAATTAAAAAAAAATTCTGACCAGGAAATCAACATTACCAACTCTCACATATGCTTGGGCGTTTTGCCTGACCAAAAATATCATGTCGCTGTCTGCCGCTTGCAAGCTCGGTTAATATGGTTGCACAAAGTTTTGCGCTCATATGAAAATGAGACTAAAATGAAAAAAATTTTAATTAATGGGGTCCTGCCGTTCAAAAACTGAAACGGAAATTCTTCCGCAGGATTAAACTCTGCGGTTGCTCCATTGCATGAAACTTCTGTGGGGGAGGGAGGGGACGATCGCAAGGCCAATCGTGGCTAATTTAAAGGAACATGGAGATGATACCCGATGATTTAGGATTAGGGTTTCATTTTCAGAAACAAAGTGCCCTGGACCGTCTTTTCAAAACTTGTTATAATGGAACTGGCTACATAAGCTAATTGGTAACTCGGAATAACTATATGCAAACACCCTTCAAAAAAAAAACGATGGTTACGTCATACCGCACTAGAATATATATTTGTCCTAATATAGAAAGTACAACAGCAGCACTCCAAGAAGGGCTAGGCTCGGTCGAGATGTTAATTTGGTGGGGATGTGGTCGGGTTAATAAAAGATTTTTGAGGTTTTAGGGCCAGACGAGTAAGTATAAATATCTGAGCTATCACTTTCTTCCTTCTAGTATAATTTTGCTTGTCCTATAGGCGTTTGGCTCTAATTTAAGCACCATTCGTGAACAAGATATTGCAATATACGTCAAATTTTCCATATTAATTAATATCCACTCATATAATAAACGATGGCATATCTTGACTGGTTAACAGCTAGAACCAACACTTTCGGGTTGAGGGGCAAGAAGTTGCGCGCTTTCATCACCATAGTTGCCGTTACTGGTTTCTCATTATTCGGATATGATCAAGGTTTGATGTCCGGTATTATTACTGCTGATCAGTTTAACTCTGAATTTCCTGCCACTAGAAATAACAGTACAATCCAAGGTGCCGTCACCTCTTGTTACGAGCTTGGTTGTTTCTTTGGTGCCGTGTTTGCCTTGGTTAGAGGTGAAAGGATCGGTAGAAGACCGCTTGTTCTTTGTGGATCGCTTATTATCGTTTTAGGTACAATTATTTCTGTGACACCTTTCCATCCACACTGGCCATTGGGTCAGTTTGTTGTAGGTAGAGTCATAACTGGTATTGGCAATGGTATGAATACTGCCACCATTCCTGTTTGGCAATCGGAAATGTCCAGAGCTGAAAACAGAGGAAGATTAGTCAACTTGGAAGGGTCCGTTGTTGCTGTTGGTACATGCATTGCCTACTGGTTGGATTTCGGTTTGTCTTATGTCGAGACTTCAGTTTCCTGGAGATTTCCAGTCGCTTTCCAAATTGTCTTTGCTCTCGTTTTGTTTATCGGAATGTTGCAATTGCCAGACTCTCCAAGATGGTTGGTAGCAAACCACAGAAGACCAGAAGCCATTCAGGTGTTGACTGCCTTGAAAGACTTGTCAGAAGACGACGAAGAAATTGTGAATGAAATCGAAGTTATCCAAGAAAGTGTGGACAAATTTGCTGGACATACTTCTATTAAGGAAGTGTTCACTGGTGGTAAGACCCAACATTGGCAAAGAATGGTTATTGGATCCAGTACGCAATTCTTCCAACAGTTCACCGGTTGCAATGCTGCCATTTACTATTCTACTGTCTTGTTCCAAGACACTATTGGATTGGAAAGAAGAATGGCCTTGATTATCGGTGGTGTTTTCGCTACTGTCTACGCACTTTTTACAATTCCTTCTTTTTTCTTGATTGATACTCTTGGACGTAGAAATTTGTTCTTGATTGGTGCTACTGGACAAGGTGTTGCATTCACCATCACATTTGCCTGTTTGATTGACGATAACGAGAACAACGCCAAGGGTGCTGCTGTTGGTTTATTCTTGTTCATTTGTTTTTTTGCATTCACCATCTTGCCATTGCCATGGGTGTACCCTCCAGAAATCAATCCTTTGAGAACTAGAACCATTTCTTCTGCCATTTCTACTTGTACCAACTGGATCTGTAACTTTGCTGTGGTAATGTTCACTCCAGTTTTCGTCACAAACACCAGATGGGGTGCCTACCTTTTCTTCGCCGTGATGAACTTCCTTTTCGTTCCTATCATTTTCTTCTTCTACCCAGAAACGGCAGGAAGATCGTTGGAAGAAATCGATATCATCTTTGCCAAGGCATACACTGACAAGAGTCAGCCATGGAGAGTTGCTGCTACCATGCCCAAGTTGTCCAACCACGAAATCGAAGAAGAAGCCAACAGATTGGGATTATTTGATGATGGTACTTTCGACAAAGAAGCATTTGATTCCAAGGGAAACGTTTCAACTAGCTCCAGCATTGAAGACGACGGTTTATTGAACAACAATACTGCCGATGCTGGTGAAACTGGAGCTGACACTGAAAAACCTAAAGAAGTTTAGATCACTATACAACATACTTAGACAGCACAACACAATTCAGATACCTTTTAATCAATTATTTCGAAAATATAGGAAAAATCTATTAAATACTTCTACGAATTGATTATTATGTCTATAAATCAATCATTTATGAGCTTAAACTTAATATAGCAAATTTATCAAGCAATTGCTAGCACTAATATTTTCTCAGTATCCTTCATTTATGATTTTTCCAATACGTAGAAACGGTTTGGCTTTGTGACAAGACAGCTTTCGGATCCACAGTTTGACACCACAAATGATTTTGCGTTTTTCGCATCTTCTGTAGCAATTCCTTCTGGCTTGACATCACATTTTAGTAGATATATTCTTTTTTCTTCCTCGTAGAAATTAGATCACGACTCGCAATATATAAATATCAAAATGGCATCTCAGGAATATCTTGAAAGAGCCCAGGGATTAATCAAAACCCACCCTTTTCTCCAGTTGTCGAAGTCATGGTGCCCTGATTGTCACTATACCTACAGAATTTGGGACAAGTACAATGTGAGGGACAAAGTCCATATCATCGAATTGGACAAGTTTGCTGACGAGGATGAAGCTATCAAATTGGAAGCGGCATTCACACAGATCTCCGGCAGAAAGTGGGTTCCAACAATTTTCTTCAATGGAAAGCGTTGGGGCAATGAAGAAGACTTGAAGCGCTTGGAAGAAGAAGGTAAGTTGGAGCAAGCATTCAAGGATGCCAAGCTAATCTAGTGTATTGGTAATGGGTGTTTTAATATATGAAAATTAGATGTGAAAATAGTTGATATTAGTAGAAGTGGTTCATTTAGTAGTTATCAGATGGTAAATTCGGTGTTTTCAATGTAATCAAAATAAAATTTGGTTTGTAATTACTTGTATAAGTAGCATTAAATTTTACGTATGTATAAAATATGTAGATGTGAATACAATGTAGAATATGTCATATAAACTACATCAGTTCGTAATGAATGTTGAATTCAAGTCGTATAGAAAGTTTTGGTTACCATAAGCCGTAACATAGAAATGAAGCTATATAAGTTTCGTTGTCATTTTTTCAGAAATGTATACCTGGTTTAATCATAATTGGGTCGTTTGTTAAAAACTTAGACAGACAATGGGAATTCGCCAGCCCATTGCGAGATCTCGTTCTTGACAGCCTTCAACTTTTCGTCGTCGCCTTCCAAAACGGCTCTCTTGAAGTCCTTCAACTTGTTGGCCTCTTTTGGCAATGAAGCTTGGAGTTCCTTGGCGTAGTTGACAACAAAGTCGATGTAGGCGACAATCTTCTTGAAGTCTTCTTCACCCAAACCTCTAGTAGTCATGGCGGGGGCACCGATTCTGACACCACCTGGAACCAAAGCAGACTTGTCACCTGGAATGGAGTTCTTGTTCAAGGCAATATTCACCTTTTCACACACGGTTTCGACTCTGGCACCGTCAATGTTCTTGTCCTTCAAGGAAACCAACACCATGTGCGAGTCAGTACCGTGGGAAACCAACTGGTAGCCCTTGGCAAGGAACTCCTTTTCCAACACCTTGGCGTTCTTCAACACTTGTTCCTGATACTCTCTGAATTCAGGAGTAGCAGCCTGCTTCAAGGCAGTGGCCAAGGCAGTGATGGTGTGGTTGTGAGGACCACCCTGGTGGCCTGGGAAAACCGAGAAGTTAATTGGGTTTTCCAAGTCGTACAAGATTTCTTGACCACTCTTTGGGTTGACAGATCTGACACCTCTTCTGAAGAAGATCATGGCACCTCTTGGACCTCTCAAGGACTTGTGGGTGGTGGTGGTGACGATGTCAGCGTACTCGAAAGGAGAAGGAATGACACCAGCTGCGACCAAACCAGAGATGTGGGCCATGTCGACAACAAGATAGGCACCAACTTTGTCGGCAATTTCTCTCATTCTCTTGTAGTCTATCAATCTACAGTAGGCAGAAGTACCAGCAACCAAAACCTTTGGTCTGAACAAAACAGCAGTCTTTTCCAACATTTCGTAGTCGATCAAACCGGTTTCCAAGTCAACTCTGTATGGCATGGTTTCAAAATAGGTAGAAACGGCCGAGATCTTTCTGGAGTCGGTTTGGTAACCGTGGGATAAATGTCCACCGTGAGGCAAGTCCAAACCCATCAATCTTTCGTGGGGCTTCATAATGGCCTGGTAGACTTGCAAGTTTGCTGGAGAACCAGAGAGGGTTTGCACATTGACACCCCACTTGTCAGCAGTGACATTGAAGGCCTTCAATGCTCTTTCCTGACACAAGAGCTCAATTCTGTCGATGTGTTCGTTACCACCGTAGTATCTGGCGCCGGGGTAACCTTCGGAATACTTGTTACACATGGGGGTTCCCAAGGCGTCGAAGACGGCGGTCGTGGTGAAGTTTTCGGAAGCAATGAGCACAATGGAGTGTCTCTGTCTGTCGATTTCATCCTTGATGATTTGATCGACTTCTGGGTCGGTGTCGGCTAAGTGGCCCGAGACCAATTGCTTGTGCGATTCAGAGAGGGCGTAAGGCATTGCGGGATAGAGAAGTTCGTGGGGAATAGAACTAGATTGTTACTGATTGTCAAGCAATGGCTATGCGAAAAGTGAAAAAATCATCTCGACATCCTCTCCTTTTTATACTACACGATGAGCTTGAGTCAATGGATGGGGAAAAAAGATTTAATTGCAATACGGGCCGGAGTCAGAAACGCGCATAGTATGGGGAATTATGGAACCTATCAGTGGAGCTCTAATCTGTGCAATGAAAAGTGATCCATACGAGAAGGATGGAAATGGATGTCATATAGAGCAATGAACATGCTCCTATACAGCATGATTCTACATAAATTAATAGAATCTAACAGAAGTGTATTCTACTTCATTTTCTCTCTACCTTTTTGGTTTTCTTCTATTTTCTCTCAAAGTTTTCAGCCATTCTCTATACATTCTCTCTGTTTCTATCTTTATCGCACAGAGTCAGAGCCGGATGTACCACGATTGTCTTGCTGACTCTGCTAATCCAATCAGGCAGAATCAGTCGGGCAGACATAGTAACGTTTCTGTTCTGTATAATCAGTATTGTCGAATCTCTGCTTCGATGGCAAACCTCTCACCTTGCAATCCAACCATTTGGCCATTGGATCATACGGAACATCAGTATAAACTGATCGTAATGTATCTCATCACTACACTATATTGTCTAAACCTCAACACTAACTACATCGCTGCTATCTACATCTTCTCTCTTTTATGTATATTAATGTATAATCTCGTAAAAAGCTGACAATGCTGACAGCCTCTTCAAATATATATAGATGTACTGGAAAGTCCTCCGGAAGGTAAAACAGTAAAACAAACGACACCCGAACCTTCGCATACCCGTGACTAGTACAACGTCACTCTCAATCTGTGAGAAATGGCCAACTTGGGAACCACTACACAGAGACAGCTGACTCCATTCAATATGAATAAGTTCAAGTTGTAATTAGAGTAGTGGGTGCTGACCAAAAAGAGACCAATAGGCACCGACATCAAGAACTTCTTAGTTGGTGTATACTGGTCACCGTTATCTATTTGTTCCCACATAGTCAAGTTATCGTAAGCTCCTGAGTTGAATTCAAACGGAGTCCCTTTAACCTGGTGGAACATGATATACGAGCCAATATTGTACGTCAAGTTTGTCAAGGTCCATCTCCAGTCGTTGTCCAATACGGTGATAAAGTTGAAGAACAACTTCAAAAATACAATAAGCACGATGTGGATGATCCAAGCACCTTTTTGGTGGACCCAGTTCGCATTGACGTTGGGATTAAGTGCCTGGTCAATTTTCGTATCCAAAGTATCTGGCTCCAAGTGCTGGATGATGGACGACGACCGTCTGGGTCTCGTATTAACAGCGTGTTGATGCGACCCTGTGGGAGTGAGCGCAATGGCGTTATTTATATGACCCGAGGCAAAGGTGCCCGAGTTGCTTCTATTGCGAACCGGAGATCCATTGCTATTGATACTGTTGGAGTGAGGTCTCTGTCTAGGACTAAGGTCGAGCGGCGACAAGTGGTCGAGTTCAGACGAGACAGACATATGCAATTACGTTTTTCTTTTACACGACAGATACTTTAGAATCTGTCCACAGTTTGATAATATAGCCAAGAATATTCAAGACTGTTCAAGAATGTTTCAGTGTTCCAAGAGCGTTTCAGCGAGGGATTGGGAATCGTTGATTAGTAATGATGAAAAGAAGAATAAAGTTGTTAATTCAAAGCTAGATTCAAAGGTTTTCTAAAACGGAATTGTTGACTAGTCTGTAGCTATGATCTAGGCTTAATGAGGAGTGACTCTTATATCAACAAACAACCAAACAAATTATAACAACTACAAAATTAAAAATATCGACAGTGTGATTCGATTCCAAATGGTTATTTATGTTTTCAATTCTGAATTATCAATAAAACGAACAATATGACTTGGATGATAGCCTTCTTTAGATGATCACTATGAGCTCTCTTTGAGGTCGACAAAGGAAACGGATGCGCTCACAAGTGATTAATTCTGGGACAACAGCGAGTTGAAAGCGGTTCCAAGCTCGTGGAAGACGACGTTGGATTGAAATTATATTGCAGAAAAGATGTTGTTTTCTTGACGCCATTCAAATTTTCTGTATCCAATTGTTTTTTCTGCCAGGATCTGATGGGAAAAAAGATGGTAGCGCACCCGCAAAGGAGTGACTCTATCGCTTAAAATTAGATACACTATGTATACATCGTATAAAAATACGGTGCAGTTCAGGGACTGTTATATTCGGCAATATCATCTATAGTTGTCCGACAGAGGCTGAGCACATTCAAGTAGTAGTGTAATTCAACTTGTATTGTATGTTCTCTCGTATGTTTTAGTTCCTCACTGGATTATTATAACTATACTGAAAACTATATATGGTTTTTTAATGCTAAACTAAAAGTGATTATATAATTACTCTTCTTTAGATTGTCTATTACATTTGTCCTGTAAAGAGCTAAGCCTGTATACTTCTCAATCTGCAACATAGACCCCGGCAGAGTGCCAACCACTGGCTGCAATAGAAACCCATTTGCCAGGAAATGGAGGATTCTTGACTGGGGTAGGTACCAACACTTCCATTCCCTTACTCGGGCCCAAGTCTTTAACGACATTGGATCCGTGATTCTCGACAAACTCCTCCTTGGAGCCTAATCCCAAACAGCCACAATTGCTAGATTCAAGACCCCAACTAAGTATATTACCGTCTGTGGTTAGCGCTAGGAAATGGTAGTCGCCAATTTCCACAGACTTGATATTCTGTTTTTGAAGCTCGGGAACAATTTTCGGAAGTGTATCAGATTCGTTATTATCCTCTGAATTTTCTTCGAGATGACGACGGCCACCAATAAGAATGTCATCGTCATTGGTGAATATCACAAAATTTGTATAGCAGCAATTGAGGCGAGTAAATTCCGCAGAGCTACCGTTCTGCAAATTTGATTGAGCTAGCCAGTTGTTAAAACTGTGAACAGGTTCCATGGCTTCTTGTAATTCGTCGGGTCTTATGTCAATTTGCAAATCTCTCGTAGCAAGTTCTTGAGCACTCATACCAAATTTGTACAATTTCCCGTCCGATTTCTTGATGAAAAGCACAAAGTCTGAGCCTACAGTGAAATCTACGATATCCCGCTTCGTATGCGGAATCACTATATAGCGTGCATCTGCATTGCGGTCACCATTCTCGTACTGTTCTTTTGTTATCGCACTTCGAGTGTACCACATTACCAAACCCACCTCGTATATGTAGCAACAAGAAAGATTCCAGCCAGCACAAATCTTCAATACGGGTAAACTTGGATCGATCCCTGGGAACCGAAGTAGAACTGCTGTGTTTGATCTACACCCCGTATCCCACGATGCTATTCTATTGTAGCTATCAAGAACTATGTAGTGCTGTCTTCCACAGGAAATGGATATGGGATATGCATCTGGCTCGTTATCGGGAAAAATTATAGTTGTCAAGAAATTGGAATCAGCAATTGCTTTTGACGCCTTACTGTCTTTATTATTCAAGCCCAATTCTGGTGGAAATGTCAATTGGTCAGGTGGTCTTGTCAAGTTGGGATTCATGGGCATGTCCCTCGGAGTTCTAGCTGGTTGAGTCTCTATTACATCATGGTCATATCGATTGGCCGGCATTGGCATGATACCTGGTCTTCTTATACTTCTGCGAGAGCCTACGACTTCATTGAAAGGAACAGCTGCCAGATTCAGCACCATCAAATTCCCTTGGTAGTCCTTGGTTCCTATTGGACCCGGAGTTGATTCACGCAGTATTGCGGGAGCATCAGAGAATCCTGTTGTAACTAATTGACTTTTAGAGGAAAGCACAATGAACTGAAATCCACTGGCGACAATATCGGTGATAATGTGACCTGCGGATTGTGGTATAGCAGTCGGAGTATGGACACCTCTGAAACCAAGACCTCTTGAAGTCACATGGTTCTGGTCAATCTTATCTAGAAGATATCCTAATCTTCCAAACTGCGATGATCCCCAAGTATAGATTTGCTGTTTCAGCGAGCACCGAATTTGGAACAATTGTTTCCAGTTGAGTTTATCCCTGTAAGAGAGCTTGAAGTTGTTGTCATTATTGGTGAAGATTTTGTTGTACAACTGTTGATAAAGCTTGGATGAAAGCGACGAGTGGTAACTCAAATTATAGACTGATTTATTCAAGATTGAGATATTGAAAATATCGTGGGGTGATAAGAACTGAGGAAGAATACAGACTAAAATATCATCGTCGAGATCGAGGAAGGAAGTCATTGAGACCGAGGAGTACCTATATGTGCGATTTGCTTGCAAAATGGCGTTAACAATAGCTTAATGAAGATCAAGAATAATCACTGAACTATTAAATAAATATGCACATCGCATATCTGGAGAACCTGGCCCCAGATAGGCTTCATAATACAATTTTATAGAGGCAGGATTACGCACTTCATACAAAATCGCTATAAAGCAGGAATAATCTGAACAACCTGGATTTAGGTCTAATTGCGGGTGTCCTTTTGGTGATGATGGAAGGACATGGCAGGTATCATCAATCACAAGATTACTTGCTTATAACTGGAAGACGAATATTGCCCATAAATTATACAAATTATTTAATATTCATAAAATGGCCCAAAAACCAATAATTAAACAAACGCCTGCTTAAAACTCAAAAAGCAAGTTACAATTTACACACTGTTCCACGTAATCCTGAGCAAGCCACTGTTTAAAGTAATGTCCACATAAGAATTATCAATTGTTGAAGATTTACTGATAACAGAATCGAATAATATTTCGAGGTATTTTTTATTCATCCTACCGAATTGTCGAAAAACTAGATATTGCAGTAGAACCGCGATGATAACAACCGTAAACGGATGAAAGGGTACATGGATGAAAGTTGATGAGGACATTCTTCTACAATAAATACTATTATTAGAATCTGCGACGGCTAATTCTATATGCACCAACCTATTGATGTAAACGGGCTAGTTAACTAGAGTATGCATGCCCGCAGTACTACTACACATATATGAGTATACTTTGTGAGTATTTAGGGATTAGTAGAGCAACAAGTTTACCAATGCAGGTTTCTGGCGTTAGCGTATATAGCTTATTTTTACCTACGTTGGTTAAAATTACGTCATCTGTGGAACCTTGATTGTCACCAACTCTTGTTATCGCGCTTTTGGTGAAAAGTTTAACTTCATGTTTCAATTAGGAATCTGCATATCGATGACGCAAGCACATGTTGGAAAACGTGGTCAGGTTCGTAACCGACTGAAGTTGTTGGACTCACAAGAATACGGGAGGAGAATCCTAACATATGAACTGAAGCAATACTTGCTTGGACAAACTAGGGAGCCATATGGAGTTCATCAAGTTTTGCCGGTTCAATTATTGAACTGTTATTGCCCCTGGGTCAGACGCTCCGTTCAAAAAAAGACTAAACTAACTGTTCGGACTTTTAAAACATTTCCTGATTGCTAATCAAACAAAAAATAAAATAGCCTTTGCGTATTGTATTTATGTGTGCGCATTGTTGATCTTGTGAGCATCCAGTAAAAGTAATTGTACCAGGAGCTTATCAAGATTCTTGTAATTGTTGCTCAAGATTGAACAAAACAAAAGATAGAAGCAATGGTAAGCAATGGTAATCCCTAACTAATTGTTTTGTATTAGTCTTTGACTTTACGAGCGAATGCACTAGGTGTAGTTCCTTTGAATTGAGCTTCTACTCGGACACTATTGCAATTAATACATCGGGGCTTTGAGATGAATAATATTGTGAAATAAGTTCGTCCCGAGAGATACACTTGTGTATTCCAGCCAAGCACATACGCGTACGAATATCAACAAGAACTCGAGAAAGTTGGGTTAAATATCGAGCTTTCTGCTCTGGATTATACTTTTTGAAATATAATACGGTTTATACAGTATTGTCCCATATATTTCTTTGGAGTTATTATTATCTAGCAAAGATCCAAGCACATATTCTCCTAGTGCAGTGTATTTTAGGAAACTTTTTCGATTTTCTTCATTGTCATTTGCAAGTACTTCTCTTTCCCTATAACTTCATAAGATGCGTGCTATATACTCCAAGCGGTACTTGGCTATCCCGTTGGCGCTCATCCTCTTCATCGTGTTCACTTCCCACAGCCACCACCAGAAAGTCGCCAATTTCACAGCTTCTTTAGATTTTCACACATCCACAGTAAAGGAACCGTACTCCAAAAATATTTACGTGGACGAAGAATTCAACTTCACCAAAGTCGAGTATGTGTCGAATACCCAAAGAGCCAAAGGAAGCGTTCCAGTCAAAGCGTCGCCTTTTGACGACCGCAAATCAAGACCTACGGTTCTAATCGTACTGACAATTGCACTGGACTCTGGTTACGGGGAAGGAAGAACCTTTGAAGACTTTTTGGAGACGATCAACACATTGTACGAACATGACACTCACGACATTTCGCTTGCTTTCCTCATTAACACTGCTTCTGAATTCAGTAATGTCCAGACAATTTTCAACTCCAATACTACTATCTATGAGAACCCATCACTTAGAAAAGTCACCCTTTTGCTGGCACCGTTCCTTGAGGAAAAGTCTGGCTTCACCAGAGACCAAAGACACAACGACAATGTACAACGTTTACGTCGTCGTTTGATTGCAAGGGCCCGTAACTTCGTTCTCTACACTGCTTTACACCAAGAACAGTACACCTTGTTCCTTGATGCTGACATAATCAAGTTTGACCATTCCAATAAAATCATATCTACATTTATCAACTCCAAGAAAGACATCATTGTTCCCCGTATCATTCGTGATGGTAACCAAGATTATGACAAGAACTCTTGGAGAGGGCAACGTACAAAGCCAGACGAAATTCAACTCGAAAAGATGGATGACAATAAATGGGATCAATGGGATTACGTTCCTCGTGATGTTTCAGGAAAAATGTATCATTTCCAGGATTATGTAGACAACAAGAACGACGAGAAAAGCCAACACCTTGACGATTACGAATATGCTGTGCCCTTAGACTCCGTCGGAGGGGCTGTTTTGTTTGCCAAATCTGTCATTTACAAGCAGGGTGTGGTATTCCCCACCAACTACATTATCGGTACCTCGTGGGACAGATCTGAAGGTTACGATGGTATTGAAACAGAGGGTGTATGTTATATCGCTGGACCATTAGGATATTTCTGTTGGGGTTATCCAAATGTTGTAGCATACCACTCAAGTAATTAGTTACAGATTCATTTGCATTAATAGATTTTAAACTTGTATGAACAGTAGCTCGAGTAGACTTTTGTAAAGGGCTAAAATTCTAATTTATTTCTTGTACATTCTTAATATCATAGAATTGATTTCTCGATTAAGTTAATTCCTACAGTACTAAAATTAGTAGAATCTATTATTAAATATACAAAAATATACATGATCTATTTCTTTATACAAATTCAACATATAAACTAGAGTTCACTGATCCAGTGCCAGACGTTCATGATTTCGCCATGGTCCTCAATGAGCTGAGACGTGACGTTGGTGTTGTGATCAACCTTGTCAACAACCTGTTGCCAAAGGTTAATTCTACGCTTCAAGTTGTGCTCGTTAGCAAGAATCAAATCACGAAGTTGGTTAGCACCTATGTACGCATTGATTTCCCCATGAACTTGGGAAGATAACTTGGCTTGATGTTGAAGTTTGTGTATCACTTCCTTGTAAATTATATCAACTTTCAATTCTTCAGTTACATGTAGTTGATAACGGTATTGGATATACTTAAATAAGAAGAAAATTACCACCAATCCTATAATCCGATACTTGTGCTTAACCAATGTGCCCACTAAACTGTTTTGGATCTGACATTTTAAACCAAGGTTCGATAAGGACGTTGATCGAAGAACCTTGTTCGTGTTCTGGTTTTCGTCAGTGTAGTTAGAGTTAGTAGCGAGTTTCGGGGGTGATACACTTGAATATCCCGTCTAAAATGCTAGTTAGTATGATTATCCTATTAGTGGATCAACTCATTGCAAACTGAATACTACCTTTTTATTCAATCTCAATTTTTGATTCTCAAAATTAAACTTGCCTTACAATTACTTCTGGTTCCTTTTCCAACTCAATAATGGATCTCTCCCACAATTCTTCAAATTCCTCAATGGTGATGTATGGAGCCTTCATAGATAACAATAAATCGTGTAAATCGCCCAATTCAATTCCGGCTCCTTCGTTGTTAGTCGATTGACCGCATTGTACATTAGCATTTTTGCTTCTCAATAAGTCTAACGCTACATCAATCATGATTTCCAACTTCTCAGCTTTCTTGGAATCAGGAATACATTTCTTATTGTAGGGCTTCAAGAAGTTGTTCCAAGGCTTGAATTCAATGAAGTCTTCAAAACATCCTAAATCAAGATGGGGAAAACATCTTGCATGAGGAGGACATGGAACACATTCTGGTTTTAAATTTGCGTCCAAATAGTTTCCAATTGTCTTCAAGAGGACATTATCAGTGTCAGGAAATGTTGGCTTGTCAATCTCTTGACCGCAATAGCCAATCAAAAAAGTTTGCTCTCTGTACCAGTAACCAAACAAACCGGTAGAAACAATGGCAAACCATGTGAAGAATGTAAATAACACAGGAATCAAAGAACGGTTTTCCTTCAGTCCTTCAGTAATCAACTCATTTTCGACTTCCTCTTCATTCTTTTCATGGATTTCAACTTTGATTTCATTTACATCTTCTTCCTCAACTTCGTCTTGTTCATCAATCAACTCATTGACTTGCTGATTGATAGGAATAAGTCTGGGTTTAGGTGTGAGAATATGTTGATCACTTTCTGACTTAGGAGTAGCTGAATTTTCTGTTCTTGGAGAAGCAGGAGGTAAGCCTTGGACTGAAATACCCAATTCTGAAGCCAAATTCATGTCTATAGAAGCAGTTTCCTTATTCTTTATTCTTTGCAATTCTTCGTCATAATTTTGAACTTCTTCTTCAACAGATTTGAAGGTGTTGGTGGCATCTAGTGAATCTGTTGGCGAGTTCACTACAGAAGCCACTCCTGGTGACTTCTTTCTAGTCAAAGAGGTTCCTGATTTCCCTGCGGCCCTTACGGAGGGCGTAGCAGGAGACTTTGGAACCGTCTTCTTTTTCTTAGAAGCAGATTCCTTTTTGACAGATGAAGATGAGGCAGTATTCTTAGAAGTTCTGACTGGAGTTGTTACTTTTTCAGATTTGACAGGTGTATCGACGGACTTAGGCACTAATCCAAGAAGCTCATCATCATCATCTTCATCGAATATCGACTTTGGCTTTATTTTCTTGAGAGGAGAGAGTGGAGCTTTTGGCGTTTCTGGTTGAGCGCTCTTCGTAATTTTTACAGATGGACTCTTTGCTTTTGGACTCTTAACGGCCCTTGGGGATTTCTCAACAATCAACAATTCATCAGCTTTAGTTCTCTTTTCTTTCGATGTAGGACCTTCACTCTTTCTCTTCTTCGCTGATGAAGGATTCTTCGCGGATTCTTCTACAGACTCAGACTTGATCGATTTGGATGGGGACTTTTTGGTAGGCGTCTCTTCAGCATTATTATCTGGTATAACTGGCCCTGTTTCTGGGCTATCTGCAGCTTCTAATTCCAATTCCTTTGCTACTTTGGATTTTCTCATTTTTTTATTCTTCTTGGGCTTTTCATTTACGTCTTCAATATTCGTCAATTCTTCACTTATAAACTTCCTGCTATTCTCAGTAGCATCTGGAGTAGCCAGTTTGACCTCACGGTTAAATAACTCGACTAATTGCGCCTTTTTGACATTGGATGGAATGCTGACATTTTTGTCGTTCAAAATTTCCTTTAATTGGGATACCTTTAAAGTCTTCGGATCGAATCCTGGTTGATGTTAGTAAGTATTGCAAAGTGTCTGCGTGGCTTTTGTTATCGAGTGAAAACTTCGAAAATGGGCACAATTGTTACGTGTAACCACGACTTCGTATAGAAACTACTAACCCTCTTCAAGATACTCTTTGTCCTCCATTGCTGGTGGTAAACCTGAGCTTGCAAAGAAAAACTGAACCTTATTTTGTTTATGTGAATGTTTTGTTTTTCCGTGATGTTTACCCCATCGTTTTGTGGCTCTTTTGTAAGGTTAGAAATGTGCGCAAAAAACATGACAGTTAATTGAAAATGTTGAAAACGGAATGCTCAGGCGGACTTTGGGTCATGTAATTATTGGTTGCAAGGGGCAAGTCAAAATACATGTGAAAGTTGAAGAAAAATGTAGGACCAGGTAGGAAATACTAGAAAAAATATCTCTTTGCAGCTTTTATATGGCGTCTAATTATACATGTAAGAAAACAAAAAAATTAGTTCCCAGTGCATTTAGCCGCCGAATTTGTAATTTGCAACCATGCGACAAAATTGGTGTGAAACAATTACGTTCATTATAGATATTCTATATTTGTACATACAGAAATTAAGTAAATTTAAACTTTACAACTATCTTTATTTGTATATTTTATCTACTGTCATTATTCTAAACGTATCCGAAATATATCTCTCCTACGTTGATCTTTTGTCCTCCGCAAAACCCATGACCGCCTCCTCGTCTGTAGAATAAAACTGAGCTGGCTTTGCCAAGGCATGCTTGCACAATTGCCATATCATCAAGTCATTAGCAATTAAATGCATTGTGATTTCTTTGACTCTATTAAAATGGTCCACACTATCGCCGGCAAATATTTCAAATATCATCAGCACATTGCGTGGGTATATTCTCTCAGCGTAAAACACAAAGTAATAGATAGCTACAAACATAGCAAACCATACAGCATAGAGCAATACCAGCGATGCCAATTGCCTTTGGAAGAGTATGGATGTCTTTCCTTTCTCGGGTTTCTGTAGAATCTTCTCTGAAAATAATACTAAAATAGCAATGAAAGTGAGGCCAGCCCCAACTGGATAAAAGAGCGGGATGAAAACATCACGATAGTACAGCTCGCCAACAGTTTGGTTGAAATTTCCGGTTAACAAGATCCTGTTAGTAAGATTGGTGAATGTCACACCTTCAACATCTATCGATGTATTAGTGTATGGCTCGAGGAATGTAAGCACATATACTAACAGAATATAGGCAGTTATCCAGAAAACAAAATATTGAATCTTTTTCGTAGAAACCAAGACTGCGGAATTGAAGAAGAATACTCTGGCAAGAGTAACCCCAACTGTCCCAAATAGAATCAAATAAATGGGTCCGATTCCGAGAATAAGGAATCTGCTAAACAAACCAATTGCAATGTTCACAATGAAATATGTCAGGAAATAGACCTTTGCGGGGGCGAGTTTTTCTTTGCTGGAACCGAAAAACTCAAACACATGGATTACAGAAAGTACCAACAATAACACCTTTTCTCGATTGAACCTGAAATGTGAGTAACTATCTTCAACCATTTCATTTCTTCTTTCGAGCGAGGCTAATACCCGGAAATTGTTAGGCAGCTTGCCTGAAGGCATGTTCAAAACAGGTATATAGATGCAATAGGTTCCCTTTGGTTCAACAAGTTTATATGCCAATGGGAACTCGGTTTTGGAGTTGTAGTAGATAGATTTAGGTGTTTGGTATTTGTCAATGTGTAGCGAAAATGCATAAGCCCCAGATACTTCGTCTGTTACCTTCATGTAGTTGATATCCATGTACTTGTGACCATAGTCAACTGAGAATGTAAAGATATCAGGTAAATTCGTTATGAGGTCAATCTCCTTGTTGTTGAAGATTACCAATGGGAGAGAACCCTCCAGTTTATCTAACGACAATCTAAGAGTTTGGGGTTTCTCCGAATAGAAACAAACACCATTATTCACATGGTTTAATTCGAAAGGTGGGGGATGGAATAGCGAGGAAATGAACGCTACTATATGTAAAGAAGCGAGCTTCATGGAAAGGCGGATAGTAGGATAAGCTCAAGAAGATAAATTTCAAAAATGATTCTACTTTATGGAAATCCTAAAGACCTAATTTTGACCGAACATGCCAACCCATAAAACCTTGGCTCTGCCAACTATATTTTTACCAATGATTATTATATATGCAGTGTGATGCGTAGAACAACTTCGCGGTATACTGTACATGGGATTACCTAAGATTATGTATGTATATATTTGTTTCAGTGGTATTAAAGCAATGAATCGTCTACTAGCTTTATCGTTCGCACCTTCTCTGGCACTTCAGCCTTATTTCGATAACATTTTTTTGTATAGACTCGGACCACAATTCATTAGAATCACACAGCCAAAAACCAGGCGAATAACTGAAAATGGGACCGGTGGAGAGAGATATTTACAGGAATAATGGCAAGTATTGTACAACCTAGGTGTTCTTGTGAAAACTGGGGCAGCTCATGTTTCGGGAATCAGGAATCAGATATGGAGACGCGAAATGCAAGTCAAAAATACTTTGACACTTTGCTTTCAAAGGAAAACTAAATGTACGAGAGCCTTCAGAAAAGACCACATAATGCGATCTGATACAGATATTTCAAGATTATAGCTGTGGTTAAATCAAAGGAAATTATCCTAAGATCGGAGCAGTTTGGATTTGTTAAGCAAGTAGGTCCATATGAATGGATTGAATACGAACTGGCTTCCGAAGGCAGTAGGATAATACTTTGTGTCGCATGAGAAAATACCAATTATTATTTCAGATAGCAGTTAGCGAAAATATGCTGCTAGCAAAATAACTGTTTATAGCTTTTGATTGAAATTACTGTTTCCGGATTGGAGTCAAATTTGCAACTAAAATTGAGATAACCCTAATAATATAACCCTAATAATCAATCGAACAGCTTGTGTTGCCCTTCAGCAATTTGGTTGGGCCACTAATCAGACTAGTGCCTTCCGTATGAACACCTCCTGTAGCGGAGCCGCCTGCACTGGAGCTATCTAGAAAAGGACACAAGATGTACAGTTAAGACCATTGCGGAAATATGACTGCAGAGAGATGCTTAACATTTGTGAGCCCGACTTCCAAGATTGGGAAGAAGAACCACCATCCGCATTTCCTGATGCGCAGCAAAAATTTGCCAAAAAATTGTTAGCTAACATTCTGTTCTTCGTATACTCGTACTAAGCTGCTCTCTTTCAAGTCACTTCCCAAGTCACTTCCACAACACAATGCGGAGCCAGCCAGATTTGTTCCATGTGACCCGCTTTTATGGTAATTCCTTGGACAGCTCCGATGAGTCCACTTTGGCCTGCCTGCTCAAGCCCCTGCGAACTCCAGAAAATTATGGAACTGTGGATTACACGTGGGGACAAGCATGGGGTCCACGTGGATTTCTTGATCCCGGCTTGGTAGTCTATATTCTGTTCAACCAAACCCTCGATAAATACCTTGCTATTTAGCCGCCGTACAGAAAGACGGATTCTGTAAGAGAGGGAAATCAAATGACATAGCCGCTCACCCTCATGAAAGGCTGCAAGTCGATTCAATGTAGATGCGTTAGTCTGTATAATCATTTTATATTCTCGTTGTAGATAGCTGTAGATAGCCAACTTCCTCATTAGCCGCTGGGTAGTTCGTCTGTCAACATCATCAGCACGTTTTTTAGCCGCTGTCATTTACACTTTACATTTTTCTTCACTTACAGTATACTTTGAGCTTGCGCATAAATTTGCAATTTTAGTTGCTGCTGTACATTCCCTTAATCCTTTATAATCGAGGCACCCCCCACCATTTGTAAATTTTGTGCCGTATAGCTGCTTCGCAATATCGATTTCTATTGGAGTCGACGTTATAACTGCTTCGTATATAAATATACTATTAGTGCCCAGGACTGACCGATATCTATTGTGTGGACATTTAGCCAAGCCAATCGCAGCGGCTAGTTCCTCTTCAAAAAGACCAGTACTTTTTTTCTAGTCTTGGTATTAATTAACTGTGTACAAACTCATTTTTTGCTGGAAGTTTGCTACAAATACTCCAGTTTACTATATAATTTATTTTGCTATTATAGCAAATTCTTCGTGGGTTTGCTTTCACATTATTATTGTTATTCATACTTTACTCTGCTGTGATCACAGCATGAACTAGTCTACCGGTAATTCCCCTTGATCCTTGAAAAATCCTGTCCCTGTCTGCCGAGACTCAATACTCAGTAAATTTGTGTTTTTCCCACGAACGGAGCGATTTCAGTCATCACTTCTTGATTCCATTAATAAATCTTCAAAACCAAAAATTTGCAAAACAATCTCCCCAACTTCCACCATCTTTAACCGACCGTTTTGCATCTACATATCCTATAATCTATGAGCTTACTACATACGGTGTCGCCGTTTCCGTCTCCCAACGAGAATCTTTTCAATAAATTCTCGCCGAAGATGACGACTACATCCACAGTAACGTCTCCCACGATGAGTCCGAACCATTTGGTTGCACCCAACATCACTCTTAATAACACCAGTAGCCATGATGTTTCGTATACTTCAAGTGTTGCCGCCAGCACAATTTCCCACGCTGACACTTCTAGTCTGGGAAGCTCTTCGCAATACCAGTCAGGCGCACAATCGCAGAGGCAGAAAACATCATCTGGCCAACCACCCTTTGAAGGTACAGCTGTTAATCGTACAGATCGTAAATTAGCCGTTCCCAAATCATTAGCATCACATTCTTCATCTTCATCATCTTGTTCTTCATCGTCATTCTCATCTTCATCATCTACGAAGAGCAGTCCCTTGACTCAACACATTGATCCATTTCTTGCCCAGTACCTCAAGTCTCCTACAATTAATTCAACTTTCACCAATCACCGTCTATTCTTCCAGGCTCTCAACAGAGAACGCAAAATCAAGCTGATGGACATCTATCAGAAGTACTTGACGTTCAAACACACAAAGAACCCATATAAGAATGCCCACACTTACCAGCAGTATATACAGAGAAACGACCCTCCCAAATTTAGAATCAAGTCGTCGCCCTTGATTTCTCAAAAGCACCAACACTATCATCAACATCACGATGAGCTTAATCAAAAAACGCAGACTTTGAAAAAGTTGCCTTCACCTATGATTGCGCTTGAGAAAACGTTACTGCCTTCTCCCAAAAGAAAATTACCTGAACTGGTGCCTCAAATCCAGGTAGTCAAGAAATTTCTTCCTCCACAGTTCATGGACTGTCCTACAGATGATATTATCAACTTGATCTCGCGAATGTTGCTGTCCCTCATTTCGTTGAATGATAAGTCTGTACCCGAATCGATTTCGCATCCGAAGCCATCTTCAACAACATCAACAAACAGCTTATTGACCAGATACCATTCACGAACACCTCCTAGCATCTCTACACATACATACTTGACAAGATTGAGTCAGTACAACAACTTCAATCCAGCAACATTACTCACCACCATCTATTACATCGACTTGTTGAGTCACCAGTACCAACCTTTCTTCACTTTGAACTCATGGACTGTACATCGCTTTCTCCTTGTAGCTACCATGTTATCTCAGAAATCCATGGAAGATTTCTTCTATACAAACGACCACTATGCCAAAGTCGGCGGTGTGGCTGTAGGTGAATTAAATTGTTTAGAGTTAGACTTTTTGAACCGCGTGGACTGGAGATGTATTCCAGGAAAGCAGCATTTGCAAGGTCAAGGTCAAAACAAGGAACACCAATACTCCAGCATCAGATATGCGAAGGACGTATTGGATCTCTACTACACGCAGTTGATCGAGCTAATGGGCAAGCACACCGTCAATAGCGGTCCATTATCGAAGTATATTCATTACTTGCCACAGAGTAGGAATGAAAATCTCACTGAAGATGCTGACGATATTGAAATTGAACAGCAGGATGTAGAACACAACGTAGAAGAAGATATGGATAAAGACGAAGACGATGAAGACGATGACGAAGATGATGATGACGAGGATGACGATGACGATGACGAAATCAACTCAAGCAGTCAAGTTGTAGGATCTGAGGACGAACACGAAGATGAAAACATAAACGGGCAGACAAAGAGCCCCCTCTTTGATTCAGATGGCTATAGTGTCGACGGAACATCGTCGCCACACTTGAAGAGAAAGTATTCAAACCAATAGTCTTGATTGCATACGCAAATACATTACTTCACCTATTTATCTAGATTTGATATCTAGTCCAGAAATTTATTCTACTATTTTGTCTAACAATTGTTTGCATCATTAAAAATGGGGTTTGTTTAGGTTAAATTGTTTTATAAGGGTATAACACAATAAAATGTAACAGAACACACAGTAGCAAAGAGTATCATCTTGACCAACGAACTAGAAAAAATTGAATTACGAAACAATATTGGGACCACGGAGAATAACTGAATAAAATTCCATAAATATATGAAAAGGGACAAATTTGGTTATACTTCAAATCTCAGCCTTATCCCAGAGAATGCTATAGATTTCAATTACATGGATATATACACGTAAATTCAGCCATGTTCGTCGCATCCGAGGAATATTCCGACTTTGACGTAACATCTTCAATTTTGCAGACGTCAAAAATCTTACGGCCGAGCTGTTATCCGCGTCAATGTACAGTAATCGGAACGGATAATTACTTACGCAATTCTTCCTTCTGGCAAGTTGCAACAAAAATCAGAAAAATTCTTCAATACATGGTAGCGCATAACCTATCAGAGATCTCTAGCCGGCAATTCCGTATTCCCAATCTAGGAAGTGGGATGAAGAAGCTCCAACACTGCCCACCTTCGTAGTGGAGATAGGCATCGGATGTATGATTCACATATGTACTCTGGATGATCTGGAAGGGTGGCAGTTGACACAGACGTTTCCAGTTCCACCAAATAAGCATAGCTGAATCAGTACCATCAGAATGCTGTTGATAAGTACGGAATTTAAACGGAGATAATTTCTGGTAAATCTGCCTGTACAAGCCGTACAAGTTTATTTTGTTGATCATTGAAGCATATTGATGCGTCTGACTGACTAAGAAACTCCGTAATTTAGTAATGGGTGAGTGAGTCTCCAGATTCTCGATTTGCTTGGTAAAGTTCGTAATTGGCATTTTAATTGAGTTTTGAGGAAAAGGAACGGCCGGCTTGTAGACATAGCTGGACAGTATGCTTGGTGACTGTAAGAATATTTGTAGAGACAGTGTAAGTATATACGTAGATTAAGGTATAGCAACATTGAGTACATGTATCCAATTGGTCTTTTGCAAGCAATTGTGGCTACTCAGATTGCAATAGGTTCTAGGCGCTGAACATTGCCTCCTGACCCAGAATGTTCCAAGAACTTCGAAAAGGCTTGCGGCAGAGCTAACTCCGTATTATTTTGTTGGTGAGGAAAAACCAATACTTCGATTGCACATATCCTTTTGAATTAGATGCGCAGATCCACGTCAAAACTAGAAGTTGGTCAGTGAGGGTTACTCTTGATTCACGCTTGAACCTGGGGCCACAATAGGTTGGTATTGGTTTTAGAGTGGACCTAAAAATCTCACCGGTCACCCGCACAGTGCTAAGCATATGAATTTGAACAAGATAACCTAATTTGGTTAAGACATCGAATATGCATGCATGCTCAATTCTTCAACTTTCCACAGACTTCGCTAGCTTTAGTTGGCTATGAAACTCTAACCAACCACAATGCCCCTCACTCTTTCGGCCGTGCTTAGCACAACCTTCATGAGTCTTCATTTTGAATTTGGTGGTTTTGTGCGATGGAGCTAGCGGCCGTAACACTGCTTCTACCCGCTGAAACTGTTTATATTTGCTCACATATTTTTTATTACGAAGAATAATATTTACGTATTATTTTGTTTTTCTTTGCAATAGTAAGTTTAGCTATTAGGTGGAACACTGCTTTAGGATGTCACTTAGCCGCCGTATATATATCCCAGAGTCTGGCCCTGAAGAAAACTGTTGATCACCTCTACAATCGATATAGACTATCAATTGCTGTGTGTGAACATTTCGCAATTTCTGTTAGCCCATTCTGGAACCGCTGCACAGCCGCGGAGCAAAGGATTAAGTACGGATTTAACTTTTCATATTGCAAAATAACTCGGCTGGAATTTCGATAGATTTTTTTGATAAATAAAATAGCATCTCCAATCCCAACTTTGACGCTCTTCTACAGTTTGCTGCTCATTACTAATTGCTAATTGCTTATTGCACTATGTCTTCGAAGGAGGAAGGCAGCCGCAAGTCCAGTGATTCTGCGAGCGAAGATGCCGTGGATATATTTCACGGCCAACACTACGAAGGTGAAAAGTTAGATGATGAACCCACCGATGAACAGAGAAGATTGGAATTGGTCAGAACTGTTACCGACCTCAATTCGCGGAATGTGTTGGACCGTTTGGAAACGTTATCTAGACAATTGTCGCAACATACTACCAGAGATGGTAAAATCGTCATCGATCCCCACGATTTCGACTTGCACAAGATTTTGGCCAACTTCGTTTACCTTGCCTCAAAGCAGGGTATCAGATTGAGACTGTCGGGGATTTCCTTCAAAGACATATCCGTTTTTGGAGTAGATGAATCTTTTGCTGTTGTTCCAACTGTTGCTGATTTGGCCAAAGGTCCAGTTGGAGCTATCCAGGCTGCCTTAGCCAAAAGGAAGATCCCAGACAGAACTATTTTAAACAAAATTAGTGGGTTGGCCAAGCCCGGCGAGATGGTTTTAGTTTTGGGTAGACCAGGGGCCGGTTGTTCCTCTTTCTTGAAAGCTTTGAGTGGAACTGATTTTGACTTGTTCAAAGGTGTGGAAGGTGATATCAGATACGACGGTATTGACCAAAAGACTATGTTAAAGCATTTCAAGAGTGAGTTGATCTACAACCCGGAATTGGATGTCCATTTCCCACATTTGAATGTGGAACAGACTTTGAAGTTTGCTATTGCCTGTAAGACTCCCCAAATCAGAATAAATGGGGTTTCTCGTGACCAATTCATCAATGCCATGAAGGAGATTTTGGCTACTGTTTTCGGTTTGAGACACACCTATCAGACTAAAGTCGGTAACGAATTCATCAGAGGTATTTCTGGTGGTGAAAGAAAAAGAGTTTCTATTGCAGAAGCCTTGGCATGTAGAGGTTCCATTTACTGTTGGGATAATGCTACCAGAGGTTTAGATGCATCCACAGCCTTGGAATATGCCAGAGCCATCAGAACTTCCACGAACTTGTTAAAAACTACAGCATTTGTTACTATTTACCAGGCTGGTGAACAGATTTATGAAACCTTTGACAAGGTGACTATTTTGTACAAGGGTAGACAAGTTTATTTCGGTCCAATCTTAGAAGCAAAGGCTTACTTTGAAAACATGGGTTGGCAATGCCCTGCCAGACAGTCTACTGCCGAGTTTTTGACTGCTGTCACTGATCCTTTGGGTAGAACCGCAAAACCTGGCTTTGAAGATAGGGTTCCTTCTACTGCTGAAGACTTTGAACGTTACTGGTTGAATTCGCCGGAGTGTAAGAAGATGACTGACGAGATTGACGAATATAACAATGACGTCAATCGTGACGAAACTCATGCTAAATACTACGATTCCATCAATCAGGAAAAGATGAAGTACGCAAGACCACAATCCAAGTTCACAATCAGTATCGTAGAGCAATTACGGTTGACAACACTCAGAGGTTTCCAGAGAATCTGGGGAGACAAGACATATACTGTAACATTGATATTGGCTGGTGTGTCTCAAGGTTTGATTGCCGGTTCTCTTTATTACAACACTCCTGATACGGTCTCTGGAGCCTTTTCTCGTGGTGGTGTAGTTTTCTTTGGAGTTTTGTATGTTTCATTGATGGGTTTGGCCGAAGTTTCTGCTTCGTTTGCCAATAGACCAATTTTGATGAAACACAAGAACTATTCTATGTATCATCCTGCTGCTGATGCTTTGGGTAGTTTTATTACTTCTGTTCCTGTTGCTTTCTTGGTGTCGGTTACATTCTTGCTCATTCTTTATTTCTTGTCCAACTTGGCCAGAGAAGCAGGTAAGTTCTTTACGGCTCTTTTGTTCATGTTTTTGTTACAGTTGACGATGTCTGCATTGTTCCAGGCAATTGCATCGTTGAATAAGACCATTTCCAACGCCAATGCATTTGCGGGTGTTCTTGTTCTTGCTTCGCTTATGTACTCATCTTATATGATCCAACGACCATCCATGCATCCTTGGTTCAAGTGGATTTCCTATATCAACCCTGTGTTGTATGCCTTTGAATCTATTGTTGCCACTGAGTTCCACGGCCGTCACATGTTGTGTGATGGAATGTACTTGGTTCCTCGTGGTCCTGGCTTTGAAAACTTGTCCCCTGGCGAACAGGCTTGTTCATTCAAGGGTTCTGTCTTGGGTCAAACTTGGGTTTTAGGAGATGACTACATGAGAATAGCTTATACTTACAGCTTTAGTCATGTTTGGAGAAACTTGGGTATCATGATTGGCTTCTTGATTTTCTTTGTTGCCGTTACTGCTTTGGGTACTGAATACGTGAGACCCATAAGCGGTGGCGGTGACAGATTATTGTTCTTAAAAGGCAAGGTACCGGACCATATTGTTTTACCACAAGAAAAATCTAATTCCACAGATGAAGAAGTTCTTTCTGGCAAGTACGACAACGAACTTGGGAGCGAAACTACCGCTGAGAAACATGCTAAGAACAATGTATTTGAGGACTTGAAGTCGAAGGACATCTTTGCCTGGAAGAACGTTGACTATGTCATTCCATACGACGGTAAGGAACGTAAGTTATTGGACGATGTATCTGGATACTGCATTCCAGGTACCTTGACAGCTTTGATGGGTGAATCTGGTGCTGGTAAGACTACCTTGTTGAACGCATTGGCTCAGCGTATTGATATGGGTGTTGTTACTGGTGACATGCTTGTCAATGGTAAGCCTTTGGACTTGTCCTTCAGTCGTCGTACGGGGTATGTACAGCAACAGGATATCCATGTTTCTGAAGTTACTGTGAGAGAATCATTGAGATTTTCAGCCCGTTTGAGAAGATCGAACAACACTAGCGACGAAGAAAAGTTAGACTACGTTGAAAAGATTATCCAGGTTTTGAATATGGAAGACTATGCAGATGCATTGGTAGGTGATTCCGGTTCTGGTTTGAACGTAGAACAAAGAAAGAAATTGTCTATTGGTGTTGAATTGGTCGCACAGCCATCATTGTTGTTGTTCTTGGATGAACCTACCTCTGGTTTGGACTCTCAATCTGCTTGGGCTATCATCAAGTTGTTGCGTGATTTAGCCAATGCTGGCCAGTCGATCTTATGTACCATCCATCAACCTTCAGCTACATTGTTTGAAGAATTTGACAGATTGTTGTTGTTGAGAAAGGGTGGCCAGACTGTCTACTTTGGTGATATTGGTGATCATTCCAGAGTTATTTTGGACTACTTTGAACGTAACGGTGCTAGAAAGTGCGGAGGACAAGAAAACCCCGCTGAATATATATTGGAAGCTATTGGTGCCGGAGCAACTGCCTCCACAGAATACAACTGGTTTGATGTTTGGACCGGTTCTCCTGAGAAGAAAGAAACAGATAAGAAACGTGACCAAATAATTGCTGAATTAGGCGATAAGCCAAATGACGAGTCTGGCTATTCTTCCAATGAATTGAAACAATTGAAGTACCAGTATGCTACTCCATACTGGCATCAATTCTGGTATGTTCTTGAAAGAACTGCATTGACCTTCTGGAGAGATCCAGAGTACATTGCTTCTAAGATCTTCTTGATGACTATGTGTGGTTTGTTTATTGGGTTCACTTTCTTTGGCTTGAAGCACAATTTAACTGGAGCCCAGAATGGTATGTTCTGTTCTTTCTTGGCTGTCGTTGTGTCTGCCCCTGTTATCAACCAAATTCAAATGAAGGCAATCAGGGGTCGTGAGTTGTTTGAAGGTAGAGAAAAGTTATCCAACACTTACCACTGGTCTTTGATAATGATTTGTCAGGTGATTGTGGAAATGCCTTATTTGGTGTTTGGTTCTACTCTTATGTTTGTCTCGCTTTACTTCCCAACGCAGGCAGATACTTCTGGTCCTCATGCTGGTGTATTCTACTTGGCACAAGGTATCTTCTTGCAAGGATTTGTGGTTACCTTTGCTTGTTTGGTTCTTTATATAGCTCCAGACTTAGAAACTGCTGCGGTTTTGGTATCTTTCCTTTACACCTTCGTCGTCGTCTTCTCTGGTGTTGTGCAACCCGTGGCATTAATGCCTGGCTTCTGGACCTTCATGCACAAGGTTTCGCCATACACCTACTTTATCCAGAACTTGGTTGCTTCCTTCTTACATAAGCGTCCTATCCATTGTAGTGAAAATGAGCTCGCCCTTTTCAATCCTCCAGAAGGTCAAACTTGCCAAGAATTTGCTGGTACCTTTGTTGCTGCTAGTGGTGGATACTTGAACAATCCAAATGCTACAACTCAATGTGGTTTCTGTTCCTTCCAAAACGCTGACCAATACTTGCTGACTATCGGAGTCGACTATTCCTATGTGTGGAGAAACGTTGGTTTCTTCTGTGTCTACTTCATCTTCAACCTCGGTCTCTTGTTGTTTCTTTACTATGTTTTGAGATACAAGAGATACAACCCACTTGCTATCTTCAAGAAGAAGTGATGCATTAATACGACTAATTCGCTTAAATTGTACATACCTTACCCATTAGCTTCATTCTTTGAATTGAATTGAACAATGAACAATGGCCTAATTCTTAAAATCAGTTTTATAATGTGACTAACTAAAATAATAAATATACTAAGTGTATTGAATTTATTAATCCGTATTGAATCCGTATTGGATGTAGCCAATTAAGAGAAATAGCTCTTTGATAGGTTGCTAAAGTCTATATTTCTAACACCAACCTTGACATTCACTGTATTTTAAAGAATAAATAAACTGTCCCTACAAATTATAGATTATATTCACTTAATATAACACATATATTGAATATCTCCGAAGAATAAGAAATTGAACGATTGATAAAATAAAAATTGAAAAATAACAGATTGATATGAATGGGGTTAAAGAAATGAAGGAATAGTTCGTAAGTAATGTTCTGGGGTAGCAACAGATATACCTAGAGGCTGCATTCAACTTCATCTTCAATTATATGACTGAAGAGTAACAATTAAAAAACAAAAATAGAAAAAAGTTAGAATAAAATAAATAATAAGCTGTATCAAATAAATCTATAGGATTCACTGTGGTTTAAGTAGTTCAAACGAACAGTACAAATTCTTGTCCACACTCATGACAGCACCAAAGTTGTTAAACTCTCCACAATAGTTGGGAGCCGAGAAAACTGTCACCAACTTTCTCTTATTGAAGAATTCGTAACCATCCTCCACAACCATGTGGCCCCTGACTACCAAATCCATTTTGAAAGTGGAGCAGAAGTAGTCGACGTGTTTCTTACCAAAACAGTACGAGACACCACGGTCGTTCTTGGGCCAATTGGTGATGCTGAAGTTCTTGATCGCAGGATCAGGATCTGACCATAGCAAATCGGCCAATAATCCTCGGTCAGGAATGTCCGTTGGCCTCTTTATATTGTCAATCTGTTCCAAGTCATGTAAATCTGGTGACAAGCCTCCATGTATACAGAAAATCTTGTCATTGATCGTGGCAGCAATTGGCAAGGTGTTGAAAACGTCAATAAAGACTTTCCACATCTTATGATTGCCTGAGATAGCAGACAAACGTCTCTTACATTCGTCGTAAAAACCGTAGATCTTGGTGATGTTAGCAGATTCATGATTACCTCTCAACATAAAGAAGTTCTCAGGATACTTAATCTTGTAACATAACAAAAGAAGAATGGTTTCCAACGATTTGTGCCCACGATCTACATAGTCTCCCAAGAACAAGTAGTTCGAATATGGAGGATAGCCGCAGGTGTTGAATATACGGATCAAGTCATGGAACTGGCCATGGATGTCTCCTACAATCTTTACAGAGGGAGTCAATCTCAACAACGTAGGCTGATCCAAGAAAATGGAACGAGCCCTATGCAAGATGAACTTGATCTCGGAACTTGTCACAGGTAACTTATCCTTGGTGTGGCGACTGGAAGAAGACTTTGGTTTAGTCATTCCTACAGCTAGCAATCTGTCTATGACACCATCCACATCAACTTCCAACTTCTTGTTAGCGTAAACTAATGGTGGAGAACTGGAGAGGTTAGACGAACTGGAGGAGACGTTTTTGGTCAACTGTCTGCCAATTATCTCTCTGTTCTTTTTGTCGTGTTTCTTCAAGTTGGAAATAGACAAAGGGTCAGAGTCTATAGGTAACTTAGAGGAAAGTTTACTTTTAGATTTGGAGCCTCTCTTGGGTTCTGGAGTTGATTCTACAGAGGTTTCTGCCTCGGCGATGGCATCCAACTTACGGGCAGAAGATGTCTGTTCTCTGACTTCGTCTTTATAGTAGAAGTTCTTTCCAGAAGGAGAGCTAGAACCTAAAGAAGAAACCAGATCTTCGTCCTTGGTTTCACCTAAAGTTGTAAATACTGGCGAAATGGCTGAAGAGTCGGACTTGTCGCTTTCTACGGAGGAGCCGTATTCAGGCATAGGCATGGAAGGTGCAGTCAAAGAAGCGCCAGGAATAGTGATATTTTGGTCACTATTCTTGATGCCTCTAGCTGTAGTAGCGATGTGGGAACCTGCTGGAGGCGAGGAGCTGGAGTTCAATAAACGTGCCATAGACATTCCGATCTCAAGATCGAGGTTCAAATCTGGAGAAGTCAGTTTTCTGGCTTTGTTTTTCTTTTTGATACTGATACTGTTGGTGGTATTGTTATTGTTAATGATATCGTTACCATTACTGAAGTTGCTATTATTGTTATTATTACTAATACTGTTGCTATTATTGTTGTTGAATAATGCAGCGGTAGCTAGGCTGCTACCAGATGTCGTTGTCGTCGTTTGCGTCGTCGATGTCGTGTCGTGTTGGTGATTTAGATGAGATAGCGCAGGCGCCGGCTCATCTGGCTCGAGTTCACCGGAACCTGTGAGTGCTGAGGATGAGGACGTCGGCAGAGGATCATCTTTAGACGGGCTACTACCCATAGTTATGAAAGATACGGAAAGGAGGGAAAAACAGAGACCGGGGACCAGACTAACGATTAGCAGGAGATGAAGTAGATAGTAAGCAGAAGTTAAAGAACGGGCAGTAAGAAGAAAGAACTAAAAACTAATTCAGTAATTTCAATATTGAGAAACGATAAAATCGACTTAGTAAGAAAAGTCAGCGAATTGCGTTTTTCAGCTGCAATGAGAACAGCGGAATCTGCAGTCTTGGAGTCTGCAGTGAAAAGAAGGCTGTATGCAATAAACTGTGGAAAAATTGTTGTGTCAGGCACAGAATCTGGATAGAGCTTTTAGCTAGCCAGAGACAGACACAAAGCCGGGAAAATTCAATTGCTCAATGGCTGGATAGTCTGACACAATCTAGCAAACGAAATCCAGAACAGCAAATTGTACCAACTAGCAAACTGAGCGGTGCCTGTTTTTGTAGGAGGCGTGTTTTTCTATCGTGTGGTGTCTAGAGGATATCTCCGATTTATATACCTTCCCCCAACAGACATTAAAAGTCACAAGAACTTTAAGTAGTCGTCTGCAGACACTTGGAATCAGAGAGCACGTTGCCTGCTTACGTCATCCACATGTGCAGGATGCCCGACTCGGCAGCGCGATTACGGAATGTATATATTTCCACCATACATAGTACGATTCAGACATTGCAAGAATATAAATGAAGTACGGGATTTGGTATCTGGCTAAAGGGCTAGTAGGTACGGGCCAATGAGATCAAATCTACCTGTAGCCTTAGGATTTGCAGCTCCTCTGGACGCTACGTGGATGTCACATGAGTGAAGCTTCAGACCCGAAAAGCCCAGGAGAACAAGGACGTTTTGCCGTGTGCACACTGAGGTGGTTATCGGACATAGACAAAGCTATGGCTATGCTATGGTTATGGTGAGGTATGGCTACGGAATGGGTAGACGGCTATATATTGCATTGGCTGAATCAGAATATGAAAAGAGAGCTTTGTGTCATCTTGATCTTAAGAATCGTTTCTAGATTTCGCAGCCATTTCAATGATGAAGGTCGAAAATGACAAGTGAAAAATTGCTAGAGGAAGTAACTGGGAGCCAGGTCGAGGAAGTAAATGGGAGTCTGGTCGAGGAAGATAGACTATGCTAGGATTTATAAGAAATATTTTCTCGGAAAGCTGTTGACACTGGCTAGATATTGAGAATCACCGAAAGTCAGCGAGAATAACACTGTCATTATCTGCTGAAAGAATTAGTTCGTAGATTGTCTTTCTAAGTTTTACACAGAAAGTTCAAGAAACAATGTAGATTTGTAATGCAAATTTTAAGCTACTTCAAGCTATTTTGCAATAGCTCACTCCAAGAAAATTAACAGATTATCACCACTAATGGAAATTTTGTTGCGAAAACACAAGAATAATCGTGATTCGATGAATTAAGAGACTGCTGTTAGAAAAAGTCAATTCTACTTACTCCACGTGTAAAGTTTCAATCATATTATTAACATTTCATGTACATGTATAATTGCAACTTCTTCCTACTATAATACTGCTATCGTAAACTGGTTGTGGTTGATTCATTATTGGCACAAAATCCGCACTTGCTCGCCAGTCCTTGCGCCCAGACTCATCTTGTGGGGTACTTTCTAAAAGAGATAGACATATCACACTATTCTTTCTAATTGCAAGACAATTGTTTTAGATTCATGCAAATGGTAGAATTTAAGTTCTGCTAGATACATTTACAATTGATTGTGCTCAATAACGAACTATTCCTGTTCCTAGAATTACCACACCAATCATACAATTCCCTGAAATATCATACGGTTTTCCACCATCCCCAAACGTATTATCTACTACCGTTCAATTCGGGAGTATAGCCAGAGATATCCAGTATACATATATCATTGGCGAGTACTATAGTATACAATCCTGTTAGAGTCCTGTCAGAAGCACAATTCTCGAATTAGAACATATTCTAACAATAGTGTACAGTGAAAAATACAGTTGATAATCTGAGCCATTCATTTTCCTATATCTACACTTTATTCTTTTATGCTCCGTTGGACAAGGCAATTCTCCGTCATGTCGTACAAAGCAGTCAACAGTGCCCGGTCTATCGATGGTCCAAGACCATCGAGCATTAAGCCAATTGCTTCAGCTGGGATCCTCATTATCGGTGATGAGGTTCTCAACGGAAAGATCTTGGATACGAATTCGTACAACTTCGCTAAGTTCTGCTTCAACAAGTTGCTGATTCCCTTGAAACGGACGATAGTCTGTGGAGATGACAAGGATGACATCATCAATTCACTCAGAATCTTGGTCGAAAAGGATAAAGTAGACTTGATCATTACCTCTGGAGGTTTGGGCTCTACTCACGATGATATTACTTACTCTGTCTTGAGTGAGTTCTACAATATCAATTACGAACTCGACAAGAATGTTGTAGCCAGAATGCACAAAATAAGAGGCTCGTACCTCGATCTGCTTTCACAGGAACAACTCCATGCCTTCTATAAGATGGCCACTTTGCCAGTATCGAAAGAGCCAGAAACCACAACTGAAACCATTTTTCTCGGCGAAAAGCTCTGGTTTCCCATAGTAGCTATTAACCAACAGGTCTATGTATTACCTGGTGTTCCTCAGTTGTTCAACCGTCTGATAGACGAACTTGAATCCTATCTCAAGTCTCGAGTAGTTACTTCAGGATCGACTCTTGCAAGGTTCTATGTGAAGACGAAATCTAATGAGAGTGAAATGGCCCCGTTTCTCACCAAATTGCAGAACCAAGTTGATGAAAAATATGGCCCGGGAACAGTTAAAGTGGGCTCGTATCCTCACTTGGAATGGAAAATCAATACTATTAGTATTATTGGCAAGATTCCCGCGATTCTGAGACTGGATTTGCGCAATTGTGTACAAGAAGTTGTCAACAATGTTGGCGGAAATGCTAGTGAAATCGACCAAACAGAAGAAGATAAAATGACCAATGAATCTCCTCCAGCAAAAACGTCGTTGTAGTAATCTATAGAACAATGATTTGTATAGCTACAATTCTAGTACAATTACATTATTTATTATACTATTAACAGATACTATATGGAAGCATATAGCCGTGGCTTTAACGTTTTTCTACTATTGTCTAAATTGTTCTACTCGCTGTAAGAATTCTACTCTTAATTGAATAGTCTTCTCATTTTCCAAGTTTCAATTACAACTTCTCAGCCAACAATTTGGTCACTTCGTCCACAGCCCCCTTGATGCCTTCAGGCTTGTCACCCATACCTTGAACGATATTGCCCTTACCACCAGCTTTACCACCGATCTTAACAGAGACAGCTTGAGCAAGATCGCTAGCATTGACACCCTTAGCAATGGCTTCGTCAGCAATGTAACAACCATGAGCAACCTTGTCAGTCAAACCAGTAATCAAGTACAACGACTTGTCCTTGTGCAGCTTCTTGAGCAAGTTGAAGGCTTCAGTGATGGCCTTGGCATTGGCGTTGATTGGAATGTGAGCAACTAAGTAGTTACCTGCATCTTTCTTGCCCAACCATTCGTTGACTACATCCAATGTCTGTTTGGTTTCAGCTTTCTGTTTCGTCTTCAAATCATCCTTGATGGACTTGTCAATCTTGTTAAACTTTTCAGTCAACTTCTGCTTGTCCAAAACAGAAATCGACAACTTCTTCAAGGCAACACCTAACTCCTTAGCTTTAGTTTCCTTGATAGAACCAAATGGTAAGCCAGCAGTATGATCCAATTCAGCATCGAACTCCAGAGCAATTTTCTGAACAGCATGGGCATCATGACCAGTGACAGCGACAATTCTTCTGATACCTTTAGCGATACCAGACTCTTCGATCACAACCAAGTCTTTGATGTCACCCGTTTTGGCTACATGGGTTCCACCGCAGAACTCAATCGAAACCTGGTGCCAGTCAGCCTTCTTGGGTTCAGCAAGCAAGTCTTCAACAGGAACACCAATCGAAACAACTCTGACCGGATCAGGATACGTTTCACCAAAGACGGCTCTCAAGCCGTTAATTTCTCTAGCTTCGTTCAACGAAACATCCTTGTAGAACACCGCCTTGTTAGACTTGATGTACTCGTTGGAAAGGGATTCTACGGAAGCCAACTCCTTAGGAGTCAAGGCCTGTTTGTGAGAAAAGTCGAATCTCAACTTTTCTGGAGCGACCAAGGAACCTCTTTGATCGACAGAGTCGCCCAACACTTCCCTCAAAGCGTAGTTCAACACGTGAGTACCGGTGTGATTGTTTCTGATGGGCCACCTTCTCAATTCATCGTATGTAGCAATGACGTCATCCTTGACGCTCAACGATCCTTCTACAATGTTACCAGTGTGAAGAACATATCCTCCATATACTTGAACATTGGTGACGTTGAACTCAGCTTTGCCGTCAATTACCAACTTACCAGTATCGTAAATCTGACCACCCTGTTCAGCGTAGAATGGAGTCTTGTCCAATAAGATTCCGTACTGAATAGATGAGTCATCAATAGAATCAACGAATCCAGAGCTCGAATAGATAGCTTGAATAGAAGCCTTGATGTTTTCTCTACCATACTTGGCAGAATCATCAGTCTTGCTTACGTTGGGATTGGAGTCTAATTCCGACAAGGAATGGACATCTAATTTCACCAATTCTACACCATCTTTGTTTCCTACAGCCTTCGAGGCTTCTTTGGATTCAAGACGAGCCTTTTCAAAAGCAGGCTCGTCAATCTTCAAGCCAGCTTCTTCAGCCATCAAACGAGTCAAGTCCGAAGGGAAACCATATGTATCGTACAATCTCCACACGTCTTTTCCGGACAAAGTCTGTTCTGGAGTCTTGGAAGCGATGATGGCGTATTGTTCAAACAACTTTTCACCTCTATCCAAAGTCTTTGCAAATGACAACTCTTCTTCGTTCAAGATTTCCTTCAAGTCCTGAGCGCCGTGGACGATTTCTGGGAAAATTTCCTTGTTCTGCTCAATGACGACATCGACCAACTGTTGGAAGAAGGAACCGATTGGGTAGTTCATGTATTTACGCACATAACGAGAGCCTCTTCTCAAGATACGTCTCAAGACATATCCAGCACCGTCGTTGTTGGGAACGCCTCCGTCGCAAATAGCAAAAGTCAATGTTCTTACATGATCAGCAATGACACGGTAGGCAGTATCAATACCGTCTGTGTCTTCAGCTCCAAATTTACCAGCGTAGGGTCTGATACCCGTAATTTCTCTGATCTTGTCAAAGATTGGAAGAAACACGTCGGTGTCGTAGTTTGACGATTTGTCTTGTAAAACCGAAACCAAACGTTCAAAACCCATACCGGTGTCAATGTGTTTTGCTGGCAAAGACTTTAACGAGCCGTCGGCCTCTCTGTTGAACTGGATAAAGACAATGTTCCATACTTCCAACACATTGGGGTCATCCTGGTTGACGAGAGATGCAGCGTTTCTACCACCAATACGGTCGTAATGGATCTCTGAACATGGACCACAAGGGCCCTGGTCACCCATTTCCCAGAAGTTATCCTTAGCGTTCCCTGGCAAGATGTGGTCTTCAGCAACACCTACCTTGAGCCAGAAGTCCTTGGCCACCAAGTCTGGTTCTAAACCTTGCTTGGCGTCACCTTCGAAATATGTCACGTACAATCTGTCTTTGTCCAAGCCGTAGACCTCAGTCAAAAGCTCCCAGGCCCAGGTGATGGCTTCTGGCTTGAAGTAGTCCCCAAAGGACCAATTGCCCAACATCTCAAAGAAGGTGTGGTGGTACGAGTCACGACCGACGTCTTCCAAGTCGTTGTGTTTACCACCGGCTCTGATACACTTCTGGGAGTTGACAGCTCTCTTCAATGAAGCAAGATCTGAGGCTGGGTCGACTGTGCCTAGGAAGATGGGCTTATACTGGTTCATACCAGCATTGGCGAATAAGAGAGTTGGATCATTGTGTGGCACAACCGACGAAGAAGCAACAAACTTGTGGTCTCTTTTGTTGGTGAAGTAGTCCAAGAAGGTGGATCTGACTTTGGAAGCTGTCCACTGGGGCGTAGTGGTTGTGGACATGGTTCTCTTGAGGAGGTTCTTGAGCATAAAAAAGAGAAGAGTGAAAAATTTCTGACTTGAAGATAGAAAAAAGATAATAAATATATTCGCGAATGTGAGAAATAGAAATAGATAGTGGGATGGTTCTATGGAGAGATAAGATTGTCAATAATATGATATGAAAACAAATAGATGTCTTTATACAGAAAGGGCATTAAAGATTAAATAAAAAGTAATAATCGGAGCGATAGTACCAAAGTTGTATTCTACCGTAGTAGTCCGAATTACTGGTGTATCTCTGATGAGACTACATGATAAGTGAAATTAAACAAGACACGAATAGATTCAGCAGTGAGAATGACTCATTGCAATCATTAGACATGAACAGATTCAAATTTCAATTCTTCTTATGAAATTATCATGAAGAAGTTAAATTCTATTTTATAGAGTATGTCCACCCACCGATAGCGGTGATATCGTAGAATGAATTGACTGAAGATTTAAATGTGAATGTTCACTCTAATTATATACACTTGTTATACACATACATCACATCACCTTTGAAAGGAACTGCGAAAAACAATTGATAAATCAGTTCACCGTATGATACCGAGCTTGCGGAATATAGAACAGCAATCTGAGATAATAGCGAAAACAGGAATGAATATGGGAATACAAAAGGAGCTATGCCAGTTAGAGAATATGTGAATAGCATGATTGACAGATTATCGGCTCCCGTCGCTTCTCAGTGCAACGGCTCACTAACCTAATCTCTACCTAATCTCTACACTATCCAAAACAATAGATATACACTAAACATAAAAACAAGAACAAGAATAGAACTAATAGTAATAATAATAATAATAATAAACGAAGTAGTAGTAGTAGTAAAACAATAACAAAAAAAAGCATCTCAATGTCTTTCAACAGTGCAACACACAAAACTAAAGTACAATAACATCTTTCTTCTATTCAGGAAGCATCGTCATCTTCAACTTGTCAGATAAACATCCAGAAAACCACCGCATTATCTTCAATCTCAATCACTGGATCCTTCAGATTATCTTCTCAAGTTGTGCAATTGAACATTGCCTCTGATGCCATGGGAATGGTCGTGGGCCTGGACACTAGGATCAACATTAGGATCGATGTTAGGGTCAACCGACGGATTTTGTGCGTGCAAAGCAGTCACAGCAGCAGCTGCTGGCGTAGCCTCAATGGCTGCAATTACAGCAGTGTCTTGGACCGAGACTGGGTGCAGATGGTCATGAAGATGTTGAGGAATATGGTGGTGCTGAAGTCCATTGTGGTGTTGCAATTGCATCACTTCTTGTGGATACCCATTTCCTTTGTTCAATGGCTTTTCTACCAACGTTCTCGATGACTTCAGTCTCTTCTTCTTGCCATTGGAAGGTTCTGGAGCATGATTATGAACTGGGTTGATCATTCTCAAGATCCACATCTCCGAAGCTTCCTGAAGACCACCATGACCTAACAGATTGGGGAAGTCAGCCAACTTGTCGTCAAGGTTTCTATCCAAGCCTTCCTTCTTTATCATCTTCTTCTTATCTTTTTCTGGCGGATACAAGTTGGCAACCAAACGATATCCACACTTGTTACGTTTGGTATAAGCAACTCTCTGTCTCTTGGTAGCGTCTTTGACGGTCGTTCTAAAGGATCCTGAACGCTCACACTGGAAGTAAACAGCCTTTGGCTTCGACGAGTTGATGACAATCTTACACTGTTCCTCGTTGCTCAACTGGTACTTCACATACTTTACGAGATCCTGCTTAGACGAAAACGTCTTGATGATCTCATTTTCAATATACTTTGACGTGAGAATGCCCTGTTCGTAGTCGTCAGAACCAGAAGCTCCCAACTGCTGGTGCAACTGGTGTTGGCCCTGAGATTGAACTCCACCAACACCAACGACTTGAGACTGGCCAGCACCGACTTGGACTACCTGTTGGTGGTGTTGTAACTGGTGGTGATGGTGTTGTTGCAACTGGTGATGGTGTTGCTGTTGTTGGTGGTGGTGTTGCTGTTGTTGTTGCTGCAATTGTTGGTAGTGTTGTTGTTGCAATTGTTGTTGATGAAGTTCCTGTTGTTGTTGATGGAGCTCCTGTTGTTGCAACTGCTGTTGTCTTCTTTGGAGCTCGTGTCTGTGTTGGATCTCCGCGGCAGCAGCAGCAGCGCCAGCAGCGTAGTTGTTGTGTTGGTGTTGGTGGAACTGCGAAGCAGCATCGTCCAACAGCACGCCGTAGCCGGAAGCCAGAACAGCAGCAGCTGCAGTAGCAGTAACATCATAGTCGGTACGAACAGAGGTCACACCAGTATGGTCCTGTTGAAGGTGCTGGCCGCCACTGTTGACGGTGGAACGCTCACTGGAGGTAGAAGGACCCAGCATTGCAAAAGTGATGTGTCAGAATCTGGGAAAGGTGCCAAAAAATAGCGTCGGAAAACTGCCAAATGAGTCAGTTATGGTGCTAAAAATCTCTGAGAAAGCCAGAAAGCCAGTATTAGCAACGTCGGGTTCGAAAGACACGGTTGGTAGACTCTGATACCTTGGAGTAGAAAGGTTGAAGTCGTTGTGTATAAACAAGCGTCCTGCACAAGTAGGAGAGGTCTGGTAGAAAAGAAGGAGTGTATGGGATTTATTTATGTTTGGGGATTTGTCCTTCATGAAGATGTTGGACAAAAAGTTGGTGATGTTGCGTGCTGAGAAATGCAACGAGAGTGCGGGTTAGCAAACTGTACGAAGTTTTTCAGGGGAGTGTGATACTATGGAGATGAGCTTATATGGCTAATGCCATGGGTGCTATATATGTCAACTTCAATATGCTTTGTAGCTTATATGTCGTGGATGAGACCGTTACTTTGTCTGTTATGTGCTGTGATTATTGTCTATTGTACAATCTCTGTTGTGTCTGCTATATACTATATGATACTGCACTCACTATATGTCCAGGACTCCAAAGAGTCAGACAGGACGACCAAAAGACAGGAAAAGACAGCAGAGACAGGAGCCTCAGGCCAGACAGGAAACGCCAGACAGGACATCCTACCCACAGATACCGGACAGCAACAACAACCCATACTTGGTTTCGTTCTTATCATCTGCTCTGGATACTCCCATACCTTTTGCACCCATTTCCAAACTGCATCCCGATTGCAGGTTCACCCGTGCTCACATCTACAGGCTCAATCACAGCATCCTATTGGTTGAGAGCCAGACACGAGTGGACACACGTGATCTGTAATCAGCTGATGCTGTAGCATTAGATTAGGAGACTTTTCTCTTTCCACTGCTTAATAGCAGCGACTTATATCTCAATTGTGCTACTCCTTACATATACAATACCTCATTGCAGTCTGGCTCTATAGACTATAGTATGGCCGACTTCAAAAGTCTCGTTTCGGAGATACAGGTCCGCAAGGCCGACTCTGAGCTCCATTGGCTAACAGCATTTATCATTACCCCGGAATTTCCTCAGATCATCGAGGCTCTCCAGATCTGCTCCAACCTTCTCCTTTACAATTCGCCACAACATCCAGACCATGCACATGGCGAGCGCGGACCGCCAGTCAAGTTGCCTGTTTCGTCGTCGAAGCTGGAGGCACTAAAAGGCATCATTGTCCGCGACGGAGCTTATATAACCCAGCTAACAGTGACTTTGCGAGAGGCTCATTTCAATAGACACATTACTCGTCTTCATTTGAAGAAGCCCATATTGCTCGAACAGATTATAACTGCTAAAAGAGCCATAGATACGTCTATTAGCATCATAGAAGAGCTCACGAAGCTCACTAACTGCTCGCATGCCGACCATCTTAAGCTCATCGATTCGTTCAATGAACTCTTGCTCAATATTCAGATAGCCAAAAACGCTCTTCAGCTTCCAACAGATCCTCATCTCGTCTTCCCGATTCATGTGGCACTGCCAGATTCGTTTGATCCCGAGCTTATGCCGTGCATATCCGTTGATGTATATATCTCGCAAGCCGAGGTCTGCATCGACCTCAAGAACCTCCATAAAGTCACGGAGAAGCCTTGGGGAGAAATCGAGCCCACCACCGGCAAGTCGTATATCGACAAAATCAGAGATGAGATGAAATTGCCCAGTTCCCGATCGGCAACAATCTCGACAATATCTTCTACTGACCATACGGTTCCTCTCAAAGCTGCCGATATCGAAGAACGACTTCACGAATTGACGGGACACAAAGATTCTGCCCCAGACTCTAGCCAAACTGCTGGTATCTTCAGCAACGTCATCAGCCATTTGCTATTGAGACCAAAGCTTGATCCAGTAGACTACATCACCAAGTGTGTCACATACAGCGGCATGGTGGTGATGATCAACAAGAAGATTGAGGTGTCGTCGCCTGACCCCGTCTTGGTGAGTGCTTTTACGAAACTAGATAGTGTAGAGTATTTGGTCAGTAGCTTTATTCTGAACTTGGACAACTTGGTTGATGTGTTGTGATAGAATATGATAGTATAGTAATTGGGAATGGACATTTATGAGATGGTAATGAGAGTGTAGCAATCAATGTATGTACTACAGTAGATGGAATTGAACTTTTCGCAGCCAGTGTTGCTATCTATAGAGGTTATCGACCATAGCCATCTTTGGAATGACTGTGCTCATATGTCTGACACGGTCTGCTATGATCCTTATTTTCTAGTGAATTGAAATAAGCAAATGAACAGATTGTACCACAATTGTGTTGTACTTAGGAGTCAATTGTCGTACGAGTTCAGTCATGTCTAAATCTAGCAGCCTTTTCATGATAGAACTCTCTCGATTAAGTGAAGTCTATTATTCGCTCTATGTGCATATCTGACCGCTTAGGTAGCAAAACTAACGACTCGTTCTATTCACCAATCTCTATGAAGAACCCATAAGTCTACAATCTCTCACATATACTCTACGCTATGAACACAGTACCCACACTACCTCTCCACAATCTTCTCAATCTCCAATTCCAATTGCTCCTCCATTTTCATACTCTCCTTGTAACCACTATAATTCTCTCGCTCCCCACAACTGTCATATGCACTCTGGTGGAGCAGATGGAATTCAACTTTGACGGTGACTGCAGTGGTTTATGAAGTGTTGGTTTTTCTTAGCTGTGGGAATCCTGTTGATGTTTTTTATCCGAGGCCATCTTTACTCGCTGTTGGTACCTTTTTCGCACTTGCCTCTGTTTGTCCGTCTGAACATCGCCAGCTTGACCTCGTTGAAGTCGACATCACTGAAATTGACTTTATCGCCCAATTCTCAAATCTCAACTTCCCCAACTTCAGTTTTTCCACTTTATTTTCCTACTTCGCTGAATCCAAATTTTCTGGTACCTTCATCAATCACTACGTCGCCAAACCCACACCATTTCCTTTTCAAACACTGCTATTCTACTTCCTCCCGTTTCCTCCATCTCATGCTGCATTATACGGTCTTGGCCGAAGACAACGTCATTGAGAAACCTCTTCTCGACGACAGAACATATCGCTACTTGAAGCTTAACTCCAATGATCTCCAGGTGCTCGTGATTCACGACGCAACTGCTGACAAGTCGGCCGCCTCTTTGGATGTCAATGTAGGCTCGTTTGCTGACAAACAGTTTGGTGTTCCTGGCTTGGCTCACTTCTGTGAACATTTGCTCTTCATGGGTACCGAAAAGTATCCAGCCGAAAATGAATATTCCTCGTATTTATCGAAACACTCGGGCTACTCGAACGCCTACACGGCAGCAGAGCATACCAATTACTATTTTCAGGTCAGTGCCGACTACTTGGAAGGTGCATTAGACCGTTTTGCTCAATTCTTCGTAGCTCCTCTATTTAGCCAGAGTTGTAAAGATCGCGAAATCAATGCTGTGGACTCGGAAAACAAAAAGAACCTCCAAAACGATCTCTGGAGACTCTACCAGCTCGATAAGCTGAATAGTAACCCCGGTCACCCTTACAATGGCTTCTCAACAGGCAACTACCAGACTTTGCATGTAGAACCTACTGAAAGAGGACTCAATGTACGGGACGTTTTGCTCGATTTCTACAACAACAACTACTCATCGAACTTGATGAGTTTGGTTGTGTTGGGAAAGGAGGATTTGGACACTTTGTCAACTTGGGCGATTGAGAAGTTCTCGGGTGTACCCAACAAGAGCTTGACAAGGCCAAACTACCAAGGCGAAGTTATTTTGACAGAGGAGTATCTCGGTAAGTTAACTAGAGCCAAGCCCATTATGGACAAGCACCAGCTTGAATTGACATTCATGGTCCCGGACGATTTGGAAACCAAGTGGAAATCTAAACCTAACGGCTATTTCTCTCATTTGTTGGGCCATGAAAGTGAGGGATCCGTACTTTTCTACTTGAAGCACAAGGGCTGGGTAACTGAATTGTCTTCTGGTAACATGAGAGTCTGCCAAGGAAATTCGTTCTTCATTCTTGAGTTTGAGTTGACTCCAGATGGGTTGCAGAATTGGAAAGAGATTGTAGTTTCTGTATTCCAATACTTGAAGTTGATTCTTCCAGATCAACCTAAGAAATGGATCTACGACGAGATATCCATGATGTCTGCTATCAACTTCAAATTCAGACAGAGGGCTGATGCTGCCAACACAGTATCCCTGATGAGCAACTCCTTGTACAAATTTGCTGTAGATGGTTACATTCCTCCAGAATACATCTTAAGTTCTTCTGTTTACAGAGAATTTGGCGAACTGGAGATTGTGGAGTTTGGCAAGTTCTTAAATCCCGGCAACTTCAAGATTTCTTTGGTTTCGCAATCGTTGGACGGCTTGAACAAGTCGGAGAAATGGTACGGAACAGAATATGCTTATGAAGACATTCCAGTGGATTTATTGCAAGACATCGCATCGGCACAATTAAACCCCCATTTCCACTACCCTAAACCCAACGATTTCATTCCCAAGGACTTTGAAGTGTTGAGAAAGAAGTCAGAAACGCCTTTGGCTCATCCTTACCTCATTGAAGAGAATAACAAGCTACAAGTATGGTACAAGCAAGACGATCTTTTTGAAGTTCCCAAAGGTAACATCGATATCGTGTTTCATTTGCCTAACTCCAATTTGGACAAGAAGACAGCTACCTACTCGTCTTTGATAGCTGAATTGATAACCGATGAACTTAACCAAATCACCTACTATGCATCATTGGTAGGCTTGAGGGTACATATCTCATGCTGGCGTGATGGTTTCAATGTAAGGGTATCTGGTTACAGTGACAAACTTCCCGTGTTGTTGGATCAGGTATTATCCAAAATCTTCAGTTTCCAACCTAAAAAAGAAAGATTTGAAGCTATCAGATTCAAATTGAATCAAGAATTCAAAAATTTTGGATTTGATGTTCCGTACCGTCAAATTGGAACTCATCTTTTACTGTTGGTCAATGAGAAGACATACACTTACGATGAAAAGGTTCAAGTTATGGAGACAGATCTTTCCTTTGACGAATTAAACGAATTTGCCACAAAAATTCTTTGGAAATCAGGCATCTTCACTGAGGTTTTGATACATGGAAATTTTGATATTGCCAAAGGTGACGAAATCAGAAGGTTAATAGCTGGATACACGAAGAATCTTGCTCCTATTGCTGGCACTTTGGAAGAAGTCAATAAAGTCGTCCAACTTCAGAACTTTGTTCTTCCTTCGAAGGAGTTTATCAGATACGAATTGCCATTACAAGATGAGAATAACATCAACTCCTGTATTGAGTACTACATCCAGATTAGTCCCACCAATGATAATCCAAAATTGAGAGTATTGACTGATTTATTTGGTACCATAATCCGTGAGCCATGCTTCAACCAATTGAGAACAAAAGAACAATTGGGATACGTAGTATTTTCGGGTACTAGATTGGGTAGAACTTCGGTAGGTTTTAGGGTCTTAGTTCAATCGGAAAGAACAGCAGACTATTTGGAATACAGAATCGATGAGTTTTTGACTAAGTTTGGTAAGTATATTAATTCGGAGTTGACTGAAGTTGATTTCGTCAAATTCAAGCAAGCGCTTAAGGACCTTAAGTTGTCGAAATTAAAACACTTGAATGAGGAAACTTCCAGACTCTGGAACTCCATAACTGATGGCTACTATGATTTTGAATCCAGACAAAAGCATGTTAAAATTTTGGAGACCATAACTAAAGAAGAGTTTGTAAAATTCTTTAACGACTATATTGACCATGGATCAAACAAGTCCGCTAAGCTTGTCGTCTACTTGAATTCGCAATCTGCTCCAGAACCCACACCTTTTAAGTTGAGTCATAGCTCTATTGTTAACTACGTCTACAGAAACGGCTACGAAGCGTCCACCGAAAAGTTGGAATCTATAGTCAAGGAAAATCTTGAAAATCACCACAAGTTGGTTGAACAAGTTGCTGAAGAAATCCTGGAATATGTATCCAACAAACCTCCATCTAATTTGACACAAGATTTACTTTCTACTCTTGAAAATGACATCAAGACCCCAGTCCCTACTAAGTACCACCAAGGAACTGTCTACAAGGATATTGCTGAATTCCGAAAGCATTACCCCTTGGGAGGAGTTCCTTCGGCAGTAGAGCCTTTGGCCAAATATTACTATCCCGGTCGCAATCCGCACTTATAATACACTCTAGATAGATTCATAGCATAACATTGCATACAATATTTATTTCTTTCCCCATACTATACTATACTATGTTCTATTCCATTTATTTTTTTTTCAACTATAATCGTATTCTAGTAAACCCTGTTAAGTCCAACTGATGTTATCGATTTTCACGTGACCTTTTCGCATGGCGAGAGGCTAGTTTAAATATACATAGTTAACAACTCATTTTGCTGTTATTTACTCTTCCTTTCGTTATTTGCCACAATGACTCTCAATCTCGCTAAAGTGAGCAATGTATACTTTGAAAAGCTCTTTGCAGTCCATCGAAATGATCTGAGTGCTCCTTCAGAGATCAAAGCGAAAGTTTTGCTAGTAGACAGATTCACTACTCCTATAATCTCAATGTGCTATACGCAATCACAATTGCTCCAGAACGACATCATTTTGATCGAGTTGATAGAAAACCAAAACACGCTTAATGTCATGAAGCATTTGAACTGTATCGTCTATATCAAACCGACACGAGAGTCTATTCAAAATTTGATCAATGAATTGAACAACCCTCATTTCAGCAACTATCTGTTATTCTTGAACAATACCATAAGCAAAGGAGAACTAGAACGTTTAGCTGAAGCAGATGAATTTGAAGTCATCAATCAGGTTATTGAGATTTTCCAGGATTACTTAATATTGAACGACAACTTGTTTACCATCAACGTTAACGAGCCCAATGCCATTAACCCAGTTGTAGAGGAGTCGAATAGTCTTGTCAGTTTGTTACTTTCATTTAAAAAGTGTCCCATCATTAAATACGAGTCCAACTCATTGGAACTCAAGCGATTGAGTTCAGAAATCTTGTATAATATCAATTCCAATTCCAACAACAACCTTTTTGATGACTTGAATCGCAAGTCTGACCGGCCCCCTTTATTACTCTTGCTAGATCGTAAAAATGATCCTATTACGCCATTGATAACGCCATGGACCTTCCAGTCTATGATTCACGAATTCTTGGGTATCAACAAAAATATTGTAGACTTGACAGAATCAAAGGAACAGGTGACTTTGAACGAGTCTCAGGATAAATTCTACAGAGAGTCTATGTATTTAAACTATGGAGACTTGACCGAGAAGTTTCAGAGATACGTAGAAGAGTATAAAAAAGAAACAAAACAATCGTCTCTTGAAAACCTCAAGACACAAAATTTATCGGAATTGAAGAAGATGTTGACTAAATTTCCTGAGTTCAAGAAGTTGTCGAACAATATCCTCAAACATTTGAACTTAATTAGTGAAATTGACAAAGAAATCTCAGCACAAAACTTATGGGAGATTGGTGAATTGCAGCAGACCATTATTTGTGAACTAGACACACACCAAGCAATCAAACAAAAGTTAACGGAAATATTGGACAACCCCAAGGTGTCTACGACTAACAAAATCAAGTTAGTCTTGTTGTATTCTATCAGATTTCACAACACTAGCGAATTGGAGAACTTCATTGGCAAGTTAAATAATCCGTTGGTCACTGATCCTTTGCCGACCTTATCGCAAATTGCCTTACTAAAGAGATTCAAGACCCTTTTCAACTCTAATATTACCACTTCCACCAGCAGCCAGAACAATAATAACAACAATCTTGGAAACATTTTCCAGAATAGGAAGATTAATATAAACAACTTGTTCAACCAAAACAAATCCAATGACCCCAAGACTGACAATATCTATTTACAGTACACTCCTCGCTTGAATGAAGTATTGAATTCTTTGCTTACCACAACGCAACTGGATTCTGCCGCAACCATCAAATCCTCTTTGGCTACTCTTATTCCAGACGCTGTCAGTTCTCAATATGGTAGTTACGCCCAAAGTGAACCAGTTCAAGATGTAATTATCTACATGAAGGGTGGAGTAACGTATGAGGAGGCGAGATTGGTGTTTGAATTAAGTGAAAGCAATAAGAAGATTAACCTCGTCATTGGTGGAGACTATGTTCTTAATAGTGAAATGTGGATGAGAGAGTTGTACGATCGTGTAAACGACTCAGAAGTTCCTGGGAATAATTCAGCTACCGACAGAAGAAAGCAACTTCGAGAAATTCTTTAACTCTGATTCTAAACAATATTTAAGTTCACATCTTTAGTTTTTCTATAGTCCATTCCTTTATTTAGATTCACAGGTTCTATAGATTCTATAGAGATTAATGTTTTCATGATATTATAACAATATAGTACAAAGATGTGTCGTGGCATTATAGATTCAAGGAGCATACCTGCCGAACTTTTGTTCCCAGGCAAGAATCTTCTCTGTCAACGATTCCATAAGTTTCAAGTTCTCGTCAAATTTCACAATGACCTTGTTGCCTTCTTCGTCTATCACGTGTTGGTCAATTTCGGACTTCTCTTTGAATGTGAAGAGTTCGACTTTGTTGATTTTTTCATCTTCGAGCTCGAGTTGTGATCTACCGAGCCATTCAAGAATGGCTCCAGTACGTTTGCGCAATTCGTAGATCGACGACTTGTCGCTGACGTAACGTGGTTTGGAAGCCTGGTTGACGAGTTCTTCTTTGGAAAATTCCAGACTGCTATTATTAGATTCATCGTTAGATGTAGACTTGGTACTGTTTGTTCCGCTGTTAGAACCCTTCTTTTTTGGTTTTATAGATCTACTCTTGGGTTTCGTTCTTTTTGTTTCGTATTTAGGTTTGGATTCTTCTTCATTATCTTCTTCTATGTTGGAAGCTTCATTTTCACCCATATCTGAATCAGCAGGTTCCGGAACTTCAAGCTTGGTACGTTTGGTATCGTCGGAATCTTCAGATTTGGCACGCCTCCGCGAGGAGACAGAACCAGAAGATGAGATGTTCGCAAAATCGTTGCTGTTACTATTATTGTTAATGCTACTATTATTGTTATTGTTGCTATTGTTATTACTTCTTCTCGATGAAGACTCCGAGTCCAATGGTAGTCCTGATTCCTTGGCACTTTCTCTAAGAGCCTTCTGGAGCTGTTCATCGTATGATTCGTCATAATGTCTTCTTTCTTTACGAGATTTCCCATTATTTCCTGACTCTCTTTCTCTTTCTCTTTCTCTTTCTCTACCGTTGCTGTCATTGGAATTCGAATTGGCCAGGGTCAGTCGTTTTGCTCTCAGTCTAGAACTGGTCTTTTGTTGGATGGACTGACCAGCAGCGAGACTTTCCAACAGCAATTTACGTCTCTTTTCGTTAACAGGACGATAAAGTGTCCTCACGGCTTCGCCATTGTCGTATATAAACACGTGGAGATCTGGTTTACACAATTCACACCAGTACTTGTCTGGAACCTCGTCATTCGTGAAAAGCCCTACACAGTAGCCATGTTGCCATACTGAACACTTGTCACACTGGATGAAAAGTCCCTGGTCAATTTTGATGGAGTATTCCTTGATGAGAAGTTCTGATAGTTGCGGATTTACCAATGCTGTGTTCAATTCGTCTTGTAGGCAAACACATCGAGTTACTTCCTGTTCCTCACCATCGATTTCATCTTCTCCCTCAGCTTCGTAGTTGTTGATCTCGTCTTCTGCTGCATACTCGGACGTCGGCTCCGATTGGTCCGCATATCTGGATCTTCCTGAACGACGTGACATTAGTTTATTCAACCGTATTTATCGTGTCTTGTACTTGTTGGTCAAGAAGACGCAATTTTATTGTTACATTCGCTGTACTAAGCATAGTGTAATTCTGGCTTTTGTGAAAAATTCCAATGTGCGAACATCCATGCCGCAAGAAATCTCTATCAAGATATAGAATAGCACAAAGACAGAATTGAATGGGAATTAACATTGCCTTCCAAACTACAACACAAAGCAAAATTGTCTGTGCTGCTGCAGCATTGCTATAATTGAGAGGGCTCTATTGGTTTCATTCTCCTTCCATTTTTGTCAAAGCAAATCTCGTCAGCCAAAGCAGCATACTTTCTTATCAATTGAAGATTCAAGAATACGCATTGCTTTTGCCCTGGCGGGCCGTTTTATCCGTTAGCAACTGTAGAATACCAATTCAATAGAACGAAATCAATTCAGTAGAACGTGACAATCTAGCCTCCCGTTTTTTTTCTCCTACTATCGCCTACTATTATATTTCTTATCAGTTTCCATTTATTAGGAAAGTTGTAAATTTGTTTCAAATTATTTTAATTATTAATTATTCCAAATTTATAAAATATTAACAAACCATTGTACGTGCATAGGTCCACAATTAGAAAGAACTTCTAATTCTGACTTCTGGTTACATCTTCTATTTCTGACAGTCGTCTAGTTTCGATACCGGCATGCAACCCCAGCCTCGGAACATCTCAGAGTTACAGGCTCTTGATCGGTGAAATGTTACAAACTGAAATCTAATTGCCCAACAACTCGGATGAAAGGACTTCAGATAGACTTGAGCCGAAAAGGAGTGCATGTTCGTATAAATTTAGAAATGAATACTGATAATGTCGTTGCATGTTTCTTGTGGGGAAAAATTACCCCTCCTTGACGGAATTAATGCACAACATGCATTAAATAAGGTACACCAGAAAATTAACTGTTCGGTTAACGGAGATGAAAAGCGCTGAAAAATATGTCTGCTAACCACAGTATCCAAACCACCTTCAAAAATACTTCACCACGTTCAAATGCTACCTCTAAGAATTGCAGCATGGCTCTGATACAACTCTACACATACGATAAACCGTTTATCATTTTAAGAAGACAGTAGTTACATAAATATAAATATGAATACGAATAGTAATTTTCACATCATTTACAGTGTAAAATGCTCACGAGCAGTAAAAAAACGTTTGTGTTTAAACAACGGCAGGCAGTAGATCAACTAGCAGAAGAGTGGAGATTATTGTAATTGCTCTAGTTGTCAACGACCAAGTTACCAAGTCTGTCGTAGATACCTCTGTTTCTGACATATGGATCCAATTCGATATAGTTGTTTGAAAGTTCAATGTTCAAGCTAATCTTGTCTTGCAAGTATCGATCAGACACATTCGGATTGGTTGCTTCGACCCACTTCTTACTGGTTTCCAAGAATCTGAGCACCAACGAATCTCTTTCCTTTAATAATTGATTGTACCTGGCGTCCTTTTCTTTAGGTGGCTTGCAATGAGCTTCGGTAGGTGGAGGATAGTAACCAGTACTGTCGTCTTCACCGCCCAAGTAGTCAGGAATGAATCTGGGGTCGATGAACTTGCTCAATTCCTTTGCATCCTTGGTGAAGTGGATCTTGGAGGCAACTACTGGATCCAACCAGTTCTTGATGATATTCCACACAGTCGAGAAGATCCATGGAGCATTGTGCACCAAGATGGAACCCAAGGTTTCTGGGTAATGTGCTTCGAAGACATCGGACAAAAATTTGATGGTAGCGTAATCAGCATTCTTCAATGTAAAACCAGTCAAGTCAAACACAATGGTACATTGATCAACCGAGTCCTTGACTTCTCTCAAAAACAATCTAACCCATTCAATGGTAAGCAAAGCATATCTCTGAGTTTCGTTCAATGGCGAGTCGCTACCAAAATGTTTCTTGGCCTGGAACATAAATACAGGGTTATGGTTGGTGTCCCAGCCCTTGATCCAGGACTTTTCGGTAGTAAAGTTCTTGACAAAACCTTTATTGGTACCATTGATATAAGATGGACCGTCCGAGTCAAAAAACCAGTCGTTGGGTTTCATTTCATTGACTCTCCAGTTCAACGACTTATTCAACATACCAATAGCAGCTTCGGTATCCCACTTTCTGGCTCTGATGAATCTCAACGTGAAGTTATCCCACAAGTCCTGTCTGATAGAAGTAATAAGAGAAGTGTGAAGATCTTGTGCCTTGTACTGAGAGAAAGCAGGCAAAATAGAGGTCTGGGCATCCACTTGGACAGGTGCATGCTTCTTCTTGACAGCACCATTGCCATTGGAAAAGCCATTCTGCTTTCTGTAATCTCTGCCCGAAGTAGGCCCAGAGACGAGCGACAAGTCATCTGGATCGGTGAGGGAAGTTTCAGCTGTAACAAAGGATTCCAACGACAACTGTGATTCGTTATCACCGTAGTCGTAGTCTTCATCATCCTCCGAGTCGTATACATACTCCTTTCCAAAGTGGAAAGATGGATGGAAGTAGTGACGGTAGACATCGATGTATCCACGCGAAGGTTCCAAAACAGGTTCGTAGATTTCGAACGATGATCTGGTCTGGATCTGCTTCATACGCTTGGAGTTTGGTGGAGGTTTTGGTACTGCAGCTGGAGCCTTCGACTTTCCACCAAAGATGCTCCCCCTCTTCTTCTTGGTTCCCGAAGTTCCCGCGGAAGAATTCGAGTTGATCGATCCTCTAGTGCTAGTTCTGACCAATTCGTGGAAGGAACCCTGGTACTCGTAATTCTGAGTAGAGGATGAGGAGACAAAGCATTCCTTGTAGGGCAAATCTTCATTGGCAATGTTCAATTCGTAGCCGAAGTACTTGAGGTAGTAGGCCCAAACCTGCTTCAAGACCACCTCTTGCTCGGCGTTGATGGACTGGATTCTGGCCGGTCTGTAGTTAACACCGTGGGGAATCACGGGGGGAGGAGTGGCTCTGGACTTCAGCTTCTTGTTCTTCTGTTTGTTGGCATGGGACTTCAGGGCTGGACTGAAACCTGCTCCGTTTGCTTCAAACTGGCCAGCCTGGCCGCCGTGGCTCTTTTTGTGGTGGTGCTTGTTGTGGTGGTGGCCATTGTGAGAGCCATTGGCCTGGCCGGCGGCACCAGCGTCTGGGAGGATCTGCTGCGGAGCTTGTGCTATAGGCTGGATGGGCTTGTAGGCAGCAGATGGGTCAAGCAGCTGGTAGTACTGCTGTTGCTGCTGGGGCTGTTGCTGGAGCTGCTGAGGAACCCCGTACTGCTGTTGCGGAACGGCAAACTGCTGCTGGGGCAGGTACGGGTACTGAACCGGCTGCTGGACTGGCTGCTGGTAGCCACCGAACTGCTGAGGTGGATACTGCTGTTGTGGGGGATACAGCTGGTACTGTTGCTGCTGCTGCTGCGGAGGGTACTGCTGGTACTGGCCTTGGGGGTAAGTCATGCTGGGATGTTGGATTCTCATACAAGCAACAAAAAACAGATGGAGACAGAAATAGTCAGACTGGAGTCAGGAGGCGGATAAATGGGTATATATAGACGCAGAGCCAAATGTTGTCCATCCATAGGATAACTGGATTAGGTAGTGGGAGAAAAGGAGATGCCTAAACCACTTGTGATTTCTCAAAGGTGGGGCGCGCGCACAGTGGCTACCGCGGTGGAACTCCCACTGGTCTTTTTTTACTTTTGTGTCTGTGACGACATTCACTGCGGCATACCAGGAGCTTGCCCGGTGTAGTTGGGCGTCGTGGATCTCGTGTACTTGGCTTTCTGGCGACCGTTTGGGCGCTGGCTGTCTGGTTCCACGCTTTGTTGCCGGGACTGTGCGTTTTCTCGCTCAATTTTTCACTATCTCCGGCTGAAAAATTCGAAAACTTCGCTAGCGAAAAAATGTTGAATTCGCTGAAAATTGAACCGATTAGATTCCTTTCAAACATATTCCTCCTACACGGTATTGTTCCTGGACTAGTTTCAATTTCATCTTATTCATACATCTCTATACAATCGCCTAGTGAATTACTTGAACCTCAACTCTACGCTAGAAACTTGCCCGATTAGGAAATAGTGGGTTGTCCTGCTTGCAAATCTGCCGATCGGGGTAAAATAAGACCTTCACATGACTTTCATGTCACATGTAGCCCTTTCCTGAAAATTTTCCCATATCTTCCTTCTAAGCCGTGGAGAACCTTGGCTGCACATTCCAAAGTTGCTTTTATGCTTCTCTATGAATATCTAATGCAGTGCATTGTAGCAGAAACAGAGTTTGAAGTTTATCATTACCAGCTCAATCTTACTCCCTACTCTACCAACATCATCTATGGTCTACTCCTCCACACGATCGTTCGTTTTTGTAGCAATTAACGTCTTCCACAACTTTTGAGTCTATGGAACCTCGCTTATTACTCTAACCTTGTTTCTTTCTAACACCTCCACCTACCCCACTATTCTTATCGTCTCCTCTGTCGCATGCGCGCTATCATTCGGCCCTGTAAAGGTGGAGTAGGTGTTTGATTGGGAGCCAAAGATCCTCCTGCACCGCCATTGACACCTCCAAACGCAAAACCTGGAGCTGCTCCAAATCCAGTCGTCGGTGCTGGCATGCTGATAGGATTGCTACCCATAGAGTTGCCAAAAACGGAAGCTGGGTTGCTAACCCCAGTTCCTGTACCAAACGCAAACGGGGTTGTTTCTCTGCTTGCCATGTTAGCATTGCTATTGTTCACTCCAAACACAGATGCCGGATCTGGGGTACCCTCTCTGCTGGGAGGAGCTCCAAAACTGAACTGTGGAACTGCAGATGGTTGCCCAAAAATCGCTCCAGGATTAGCTATAGCGTTGTTTGTGGTACTAGAAGGATTGGTACCTGTGTTAACATTGGATACGCCTCCAAGCGAGAATGTAGGAGTGGCAGATCTACTTAAACCTCCACCTAAACCATTATTAGTGGTAGTGCTGCTTCCACTACCAAAACCAGCAGTCTTGCCAAAGCCAGGAGCTGTATTGGAACTGAATGTAGATGGAGTTGCTCCAAACTTGAAGCCTCCACTGGTAGCGCTGGCTGGTGTAAGTCCTGCAGCGTATTTGAAGTTAGGATTGGAGTTGGGAATGGATGGCTGCGAGAAGCCAAAGTTCTGTGGAGTACTAGCACCGAAAGCAGCTGCAGGTGTGGTTTCTTTTGCAGCTCCACCAAAAGTGAAACTGGATTTGGGAGTGGAATCAGATTCAGCTAAAGAAAATGCGGCTCTAGCTCTTTTGGAACCCGGTTCGTCTTCAATAGAATCTTCGGCAGCAGAGCCAAACGTGAATGCTGGAGAAGTCTGTTTACTTAAGGAAGGAGTAGTGTTACCAAAAGAAATTGTTGGTCTGGTTCTCTTGGAGCGAGATTCGTCTTGAACTGTATCACCAGCAGCAGAACCAAAAGAAAATGCAGGAGAAGTTTGTTTATTTAATGAGGGAGTAGTGGCACCTAAAGAAATTGATCCAGGTACAGCATTTGATGTTTTAACTTCTTGTGGCTTTTCAATATTACCAAATGAAAACTTCGGAGCACTATTAGAATCACCAAAGGATGGCTTGCCATCTGTTTTGACAGAACCAATAGAAAATACTTCTGTCTTTTTTTCTGAATTGGGCTGTTGAAGTGAAAATGTAGGTTTTTCAGTCACATTAATTTCCGGTTTACCAAAAGTAGTTTGCTCTGGTTTATCCTTTCCCAACGAAAATATGGGAGTAGATTTCTTTACTTCACCAAATGTAAATGCTGGTTTAGCTGTTTCTTTCTTTTCTGCACCGCCGAATTTAAATAATGGTTTATCAGATTTTTTTTCATCTTCTTTGCCTGAACCGCCCCCAAAGAGACCCGGAGTTGATGTATTGGTTTCTTCCTTCTTTTGCAGAAAAGAAAACGGAGGAGTAGATGGTTTTTCTTTTTCCTTCTTTGATTCTTCATCCATTTTCTTGCCAAATTCAATGGAACCAGATGGACTATCATTTTTGTTCTGAGACATTCCAAACGAGAATATAGGTGCATTTGAAGAATCATCTTTATTAGTTTTGTCAAATGAAATTGCTGGTTTAGAAACTTTATCGACTCCAATTGTTGATGAATCAAATGAATTTAATTTTCCGAACAAAGTAGGTTTGGTGACTTCGGTTGGTTTTGATTCTCCGAACTTAAATTCGAGTTTGGATTCCGAACTCTTACCGAAAGTAAGAGGTGGAAGTGCTGGCTTCTCATCAGACGCAAACAGAAAAGAATGTTTCTTATTTGATTCTTTCTTTTCGAATGAGAGCGTAGGCAACAGTGGCTTTTCAATTTTGTTCTCCGCAGTTTCATTCTTCTTTGCCCCGAAGGAAAACTTTATGTCTGGTTTCAGTGCCTGTTGTTCAAATGGTAATTGCTGCTTAGACTTTGAATGCTCTACCAACTTATCGTCATGTTCACGTTTTTTTATAATAGAGTCGATATGTTCACCCTTAATATTGAACTTGAAACCGGAACTTGGTCCGAGCGATTGAGATTCTTTTTTTTTTTCATCTAGAGATGCATCATCCTTCAATTTAATGATTTCAGCGTATTTTTTGGATTTCTCAACGTAGGATGAATCAAGCTCCAAGTTAGTCAGGATGGAAATCTTATCATCCAACCGTCCTCTAGCATTGCTTTTACCGAACTTGGTGAATGGCTCACTTTCATCAGCATTTGTAGTAGCCTTGCCAAGATTTTCTTTAGATAAATCAGGTTGAAAAGAAGGCTTACTTACTGTACCTAAATAACCATTCAATTTGTTGGAAGATTTGGTGTGCGCATCTATTTTGTCTACGTCGTAGAAGAACTCACCAATAAAGTAGCCCTGTGTGTTCTTGAGCCTATCAGCGTTCTTGATTCGTTTTGGAATGGCAATCTTTCTCTGTTTGAATTTCAAGAGCTTATCGACGTAACCGATATCGTGTGTTTGTGTAGAGGTTTCAACCAAATGGGATTGAGGGTTGATAATTCTTGAAACAGTTTCGCTAGGATTTACCATGTACTTCATTCTTCTTTGCAAAGCTTCAGATGCTTGCAAAGATTTCTTCAACTGAAGAAGACGGTATCTTTCCCTAGGATCTAAATTGATGAAAGGAGGTCTCACCAAGTTCCCTTCATCGTCTGTATAAAGAGGCGCGAATTCTGGATCAATGAGAACTTCTGATCTTCCATCCAAACTTTCAGTGGTGGACGAATCCACATCCATAGCTAAAAGTTCGTTTTCCACAGGAGGTAAGATATCTACTAGAGGCGATTCGTCTCGAGAAATCAAGGAGCCATTGACTACTCGTGGAACATCTATGTATTGAGGAACTGTGTTCTTGATTACGGCATCGCCGTAAGAAGTACTAAGTCTTCTTTCCAAATCGTTATTCTTCTCTTCTTCTATAATCTGGATGTTATTTCTGTAGCTTTGATAAAGTCCCAAGTTGTTACTCAAGCTGGAAGAACGAGGAATGTATCCATTTGACAAGTGTGCAGCAGCAGAAAGTCTTCTTCTTTTCTCAGAACTAAAGCTATGATGCAAAGGCTCGTCTACGACCATTTTAACATCGGGATATCCTGGAAATGGTACTGCGGTGTTAACCCCTTTAAAACTACTCTGAGGCACCTTGTCTTTGAAGTAGTTGAATATGGATTTGAGTGTAGACGCAAACGGAATGGAGGTATTGGGGGTAGTGACTGAATTAGTCTCTTCTGAAGAAACTTCAGTTGTAGGACTGATAGAACGCCGACTATTGGACATTATGAATTTGATGGCGGTATTATTTCAATGTCAATAATAAGAGATGACGTTCGAGTAGTTCTGAATTAGTTACTGGTGATTCAGATCAATAATCAACAATAAAGATTAACAAATAGCTTCGATTAAACGTCCAATGCAATCAACGATTATAATACTAGGATGCAAGGGCTAATCGAAGTATTAGCCTATTAATTAACAATTTTTTATGGTAATTTTTGTTTCTCAATTTCAAGAGACAGATCGTAAAATAAATCAACCACGAAATGAGTAAGATGGAAAATAAAGGTTTTAAGGTATTAGCAGGATAAACGATATACACGAATTTGATTCACCCGAAGTCAATAAATGAAGGTTTCACAATTGTGAATTGTATGATTTTGAGAAATTGAATATTGATTCTTCAATCTTCAGCTGAGCAAAATTATTTGTAGTTCTATCCTTCACAGAACGATGATATTAGTATTAGTGACAGTTTTGGAAATAATGCGACAAACTTTTAAGTATATATGAAGAGTCTTAATTAAGAATAGAAACATCTAGCTTGTTGTAATCAGCTGTAATGTTATCGAATTCGTATTCGACAATATTCGATATAATTTCCGTGAACCATTAATTTATGATTGTAATACTCTTTACACTTCCTACATTTGACAAATTACAATCATTAATATCATTAAAATCACCTAAAAAGATAATTAAAAATTAATTAGCACTCCTCTGAATTCGTGCTGGTGCTGTAGTTTCCTAATGAAAACTCTGCTCTTCTATCAATCTCTTCTGGAGACATTCCGTCATTCAAAACCAATCCTTCACGATTGTCATCAAATACATCCTCTATTTCTTCAAGATCAGTATTGTAGTATGATAATGCCGGATTCTTTAAACCCGTGATTGGATGGTCCCTGGCAACAACGTCGATTTCTTTCACCAATTTGATCATGCTATTCTCACCATAATTCACACCATAGGAAGCAATAATAGGTATAACTCCCTGAACCCAAGCATCAACAATTCTTGCCCGTTGCTTAGTACCCAATCTGGATATAGGAAATTCGCCCTTTCGGATGAAGGCTACAATATCAACGACTACGTGATGTTTACTCAAGACTGTGTTGACAATCAAAGGAACAAGAGAGGCAAAGTATCTGTGTCTCTTGGATTCGCAAACAACTACAGTGAAATCAGCACATTTGAAGATACACGAGCCATTCTTGAACATATCAGCATGACAAGATTCGATAGTATTTTCAATATCGATCGGGAAATAGTGCAAACCCATTACCTCGAACGTATCGGCTATTTTCCCCAATACAAAAAGTGGTTGGAACGATGTGATATCATTATTGTCGTCGGGATTACCTCCATTCTTCGTAATAGAAATATGGTGTAAAAACCCTAAATCACCTGTTCTCAAATAGACTACGTTTGGGTCACCGTCAGCTATTACTCCATTGAATTGGATATCGCTGAACTTGTCTACAGGACCCTTTGGACCATTGGTAAATGAGTTCAAGTTGGCTTCAGAGCAAACCCAAATTTCTCCAAATTCTCCTTCCTTACATACCCTCCTGGTTTCTGGATTTACAATGGCAATTTCAGTACAAACCGGTACCATACCAGAGTCTTGAATATGTAATGCGTTTGGAACTTCGGCTTGATTAACAACAGAAACATATCCCTGTCTTAAAGCTATAGGGTCTAAGAAAAGGTCGACTGGAGCTACTGTCATATACGATCTAGTTGCAATGATAGGGTTGAAGTAATGATTGTAGACAGTAGACATTGATGCAGCGCTCAACTTTGTAGGTTGGAATACCTTAGCAACTTTTCTGAGTAAATCGATTTCAACACGATTCTCTGTACTGATCATCATGTTCTTCAAGTTCGTCAAATTGAAGCCTTTGGGTGTAAACTTGACTGCCGCATACTTCAACATCTGTTCCGTAACAAAGACGTCCTTAACCTTGCATCGAGCAAGAGATAAGAAAAATGCTAATGGATTGGCTGCATAACTAAATGGAGAAGTAAGATAAGTCGTAGTACCCAAGAAAACACCAAGTAAAGCAGCTTGGATAAATCCAATACCCGATGAATGACGAACACAACCAACAATTGCTGATTTGGAAGATAAGTTACATGTTTCCTTGAATACTTTGCATATACCAATTATGTTCTTGTGACTCAACGTAGCCCCAACTCTATAGTGGTCAGATGTGAAATTCAACCAAACTAGAGCTGTTGTATTCTGATCTCTGAAATTGACAGCTGCTTGATATTTGGCTACCTTAGAATTTAAGGATGCTATGTTGGAGACTTTTGTTAATTTCAAGGTATTCTTGATGACAATCTTTGACTTGCGGTGAGCTATCTTCTTCAATGAGTCGGCAACTGGTCCATTCTTCAAAAATTTCTCAACTTCTTCATTTACCAATATCTCACTCACGTCGAAATCACGAATGACACCTACAAAAGCAGGGAAATCTTCACCAATTCTGTTGGAATCAAATGGTAACAATGGAATAGGAATGATACCACAAATTAAGCAGGCATAAACCGCAACAACGAACTCCTCCGACAATGAATACATCAATATCACATATTGACCGGGCTTCACATTTGTCTTTTCGATGAGGTAACTACAGACAGCATAGACGCGATGCTCAAACTTCTTCCAAGTCAACGGTTTAGAACCTTTTCCTGAACTATCAGTATTTTGGAAAGCAACAGAGTCACCAGAACTAGCCACTCTGAATTTTAAGATATCGACAATTGTTTTGAAGTCCGTTAAAGGAGCACCAGTTTTGTCATCTAGCGATTTTTCACGGTAGTCAATAGTGGAAAACTGGTTAGGAAATTTCTGTAATGCAACATTTCGTAACTCAGAAACATATGGCGACCAAATACCACCAATCACATCCTCACCATGAGGAATCATACTGATAGATTTTCGTACAAAGAATTTGACGAATTCAGCTTTCAAACTTCCTTCTAGGAACCTCTTCTTACAAAGCATGTTGGCAATTTCTCTTCCCCCACTTCTCATTATTTTGGGTAAGGTATCGATATCTACCACAACAACACAATACAATCTCAAGTAGTGTCTCTTGTACAACGTATCAAAACAATTCTGGGCAATGGAGTTCAAAACTGGTTCGTTATGTGGAAGTGCATTGAGTTGTATTTCACCTTCCCCAGGTTTGGTTGCACTTGAAGAGCCACTATTAGCGTTTGGTTCAGTATTACCAGAATCGTCTACAAGTTTACGTACAACTTCAGCTTCCACTATTGCTACAGGTAGGTATTCATTGCCAATGAAAACGTCAAAAATTGTACAATCGTAGACTTGCCTTACTTCACTAGCCAACGTAGCCAACAAATGCGAAGAATAGTGGTATCTTGAACCATTACCAATAATTAAGTCTCTGTTCAACTTCTGATACAATCTTTGATCAATCCAACTAACTCTTTGCCGGATTCTATCTTCATATAATCCGAGTACAAACACCTTACCGTTGTGAGTAAATCCAAGTAATCCAGTTCTCAAGAAATCCATCTCGAGCATACCATTGGCATCACGACATTTGGCATGAAAAATCAGCTTTGACTCATTTCTCAACCCATAAAATCCTCCAGACAAACAAGGGCTATCTATCCAGATTTCCCCTAGCTCACCTTTACGTACCAAGATAGACAGCTCTGGGTTCACTACTGCTAGTGTAGCATCAGGTAGAGGGTATCCAAAGGCATCAACACGCAAAGCATTGTGCGGAACTTCTTCTAGAGCTAAGGGGTTGGTATCTATAATAGTGACGAGGTTTCTAGAAAGTGCTTCTTGGTCAATTAGTACGGCAGACAAGTCATTCGAGTTGATTTCCTCTTCTTCTGAAGTATTGATCAAACCCATTTTTTCTCTTCCTCCTATCCAGTCTCTCAATGAAATCACCATCCCACCGTATTCACTGAGAGTTAACATCGGTATAATGGCGTTCTGTGGTTGTTGACAACCCAAAGGTCTTAAGTATCTCAGAGCCAAGATCTCCATGAACTCTCCATCAATTGTTAATGCATTAACCAAAACCCACTTTACGCTAGAAAAATCAACTCTCTGAGTTTTAGAAAAGTATCTCGTGGCATTGGGCGATTGTTGGTAATCATAGGTTACTCTTTTCAATCCAATATAATCAGCTAACAACAACGATGCACGACACTTGGTGATAATGTTGGCATATAAACCCTGTATTTCCATCACTTTCTGTGGTGCCCATATAAGAACATTGCCTGAGTATATTGTAAATAGGACTCCTAAAATCAATCCAATGGAGAATCGAATATCAAGCGTAGCAAGTACCACTTTCTTATTTCTCTTGTACTCTTTATAGCTTCGTTGAAGACCACCTCCAGAATCAGGCAAACTCAGTAATGTTACATTAAGGCAATCCATCTGGTGTAAGATGGTTCTGTAGCTGAGCGCGATGCCTCGCAATTCTCCTACAGGAGATCTTGAGAATTCCACGTATGCTAGCTGGGTTTTGGACAAGTCGATTTTCTTCTGGTTCTCTCGCGAGAGCCAGTGTGTAAGATCAGACTTCTTTGCGGATCCGAATTCAGTAGTTCTCCATCGTAAAAGTTTTGACGGCCAATTAATTCTTTGACTTTGTGCATTGAGACGATCAAGCTCTTTAGCTACAACTTCTGAGTAGAGAACAAGCTTCGTTCCCGTTAAGTTGATAATGTCCAAAACTTCATGAAGAGATATATCTTGATGTATGGGTATGGCTGTTACACCCGACATGATACACCCGAGGAAAGCAACTACGAATTCAACGACTTCTCCATCCTTGTATAGCAAAACCACAGTGTCTCCATTTTTCAATGTAGACTTGTGTCTGATTTCAGATGCTATTTTCACAGATTTCAAGTAGAGTTTTTCCCAGGAAATAGAATTAACTTCCTTTCCCTTTGAGTCAAGTACAAGAAAAGCGTGTTCAGCCTTATATATATTGGCTCTTCCAGCCAAAACGTCTACTAGCTTCTCCAGCAGAAACTTATGTTCCTTCAAGAATTCTGCCAGTTTACGTGGAAACAATGGCGTCGATAGTGAATCTGGATCTATTTGCTGTTCTTGAATCACCTGCTGTTGTTGGTGAAGTTTTGCGACCGATTGCATGATCTCTTCACGACGGTTAATATATGTCCATTGATCAATAGTTTTGTTTACTGTGAAGTCTTCTTCGAGTTTCTGGAGCAAGAGAACCAAATCCGGAGGTATGTCATGTGGAAAGCTTCCCAGTATACCTCCGGGGGCGCCTCCAATGTTCGACGGGGCTCCAGCACCAACGTTGGTTGCAGATGTCATAGTAGAGTCTGAAGTGATGGTTCCTCGACCAGCTCTTCCAGTTAAAGTTGCTGATCGGGATCTTGTACCCGAACCAGCACCCGATCCTGACGACATTTTCTATGAAGTAATATTCAGATTAATAAGTAATTCGAAGAAAATGCCAATACAAAAGATTAATCATGTTCAAATTATGATACACTCCAGTAGATGGCATTCTATAATAATAATGCGAATCTGGAGTAATAATGTCGCGAGCGAAATCAATGGGTTAATTTGAATTGTTGTATATGTGGCAAAAATATTAGTCAATATTGGATTTAAAATCTTAAAAATTATTGTAGAACAAAGTAAATAGCTCTGGATCCAAATAACATTTGCACATTTTCATCGGACTTCCTAGAATATTTGTATTAAATCATAATAGATTTCACCTCTATTCGTCTATGTCGTGCGACATCATTTCTGTGAAACTTTTCACTTCCTTTCATTATTTTTTTTTGATTGCAACTTGATTTCATTATTCAATCATTTATTAAGAAACAAAAGATCCTAAATGATCCGACACAGTCGCGTAGTACGATGTATGCATCTGGGAGAATTATCATGTACTTCTGGAGGTTATTGCATCCCCTTTCGATCCATATTCATAAATTCACAAATTAAAAAAGCACCTTCTCACAGTCTTACGACCTTATCAAATCTTCCTAATTCAAATGATTCTTTAACAGAAAGAGCCAAAAAAACGTTATTAGGCGAATCTGAACGTAAAATTAAGCAGGATGAACTTAAGACACGTAAAAGAATTGAAGAACTACGTGCTCTCACCAAGGAAGTGTCTCGATTAGTGAAACAGAAACAAGAACTATCCATGTTAGCGAACGTTCCATTGCTCTCAGAAGAAATTAAAGAACTTCAGAATGTTGAGGATGTAGTCAAAATTACCAGACCACAATACATAGCAAATTTGCGTACAAACACTACAGAACCTGTGACTATAACTCCACATATAGAAGAAGAAGAATCGAGATTCGTAGTGGATCAGAATGCCTTTATTGTACCAGCAACACCCATTCCAGAAGAAATATCGAAGAGATTGGGCTTGGCTCTCCGATACTTAGTTTCGGAAACAAACCAAAATTGGAATCTTGTACTTGACCAACTCAAAGCTGACCAAGGTTTTAAAGGTTTACCCATTTCAACAATAGTAGACTTTCTTGCTCAGATTCCATCTTCTGAATTGAAAAAAGTGATTCCTAAAGTCGACCAACTCTTAAAAGAAGCAAATATCTGTAAGAGCGCCAAGATATTAAACTTGTACATAACCAGTTTGGCACTGGGATCTGACGTTTCAAACCAAGTAGTTCAAGTCTTGGAAAACTATTGCAACAGAATCCGAAAATTGAAGAAAGGAAAATTGCCTAAAAGCACTTACGAAGTAATGATTCAAGCATATGGTAAATGCGGAAGTCTCAGTAAGATTCAAGACCTCTTATCAGAGATGAAACAAAACAAAGTAGAAATATCAGGTATGGTTCTCACAAATATCTTAACCACATGTGTCTACAAGGCTAGAGATCACAAACAAGCGGTTGAAATTTTTGATTCTATGAGATTTGAAAAAGATGTATATAAGCCAGGAACCCGCGCATATCAGGATATCATTGTATCGTACGTTAATAATGACGATATTGAAAAGGCAATAGATATTTACCGAGAAATGATAACCGAGAATATTGAACCTAATCAACAAATCATGGTCGCCTTAGCCCGTGGATGTTCATCTAGACCAGAGTTCCGATTCAAGAGTTGGGATTTTATATTTGAAATTAATAGAAACGACTGGACTCCAACATTGCCTACTTACGAGTATATGATCTATTTGTCATCGAGGGACGGTGACCTTGCTTTAACCAGGGCATTATATTCCAGACTTATAAAAGATAATACTTTTTCATTGAGGTCATTCAATTTCTTATTATTGGCATATTCTAAAGCACGTTTGAATGATGCTTTAGTAGAACCTTTTTTGATTAATACTGAGGAAAGAGGAAGGAACTTCAGACGTAATGTTATTGATAGATCAGGGATTTCTGATTCGAGCAACCAGTTTCCATTTTTACCTTTTAATGAGATCACAGAAAAGGAGCAAATCATGGCAGAATCCAGTGCAATTTGGGCGCATGCTTGTTTGAATAATTCAGTGCTAATTAACAGTGAAAGTACGACTTCATACTTAAACATTGCCAGTGAAAGAGGAACATTAAGTGATTTCATCGATAGATTGGAAGGTTCAACATTCCTCGATGTTCCGACTGGGGAAGTTTTATCTGAAGTAGTAATTGAAGAACAAGAAGTAGAAACCACTGACTATTTGACTCAGAAATCTGCTGCTCATGAGAAGTACGATGAAAGTTCCATTGTTAAATCTCCAATCTTGAAGTCTATTCAGAGTAAAAGAACTCCCAGAGTTTCATTAACTTATGTAGTGGCGTTGAAGGCTGCTGGAAAATTCAATAACTACAACTTCGCCAAGAGAATTTGGCAGGAAAGAGGAAGATTTAGAAAGACTGAAACTTTCAAGAAGCTCCCAAGAGCTGTAAAAGATAAACTTGACTTCCAATTTGCTTCCCAAATGGTTCGAACTTTGACAGAACTTAATTTACTTGAAGATGCTTTGGCGGTTTTGAAAAGTACGGAATATCAATTCAGATGGACTTGGAAAGAGCTTGATGCCTTAAAGTCTGCTGCTATAAAGCAGGGAAATTCGAATGTAGCTCAGATTGTCCGCAGCATTGCAAGAAGGGCACAGTTGACCTACGAAGGAAAAATTAGAAGAAAGGATTATAAGAAGTATGTGATGCAAAGGGGATACTAATGGAATTAACATATACATAATTGGCATCAAACTGCTGTAAATAGTTACAAAATAGATCTTGCAAATAATATCATAAGAGACGTTTAATATGGAAGACTATGTACAAGTCATTATTTTTATATACATATATACATACTACTCTAGTTCTTGGTCATGACAATACTAATCATTCCAGGTTTCGTAATTACTTTTCTGATCTTTCCCACGTCAACAAATTTGGAAACTTTCTTGTCTTTGAGAATTTGCGTTAATATCTCAGATTCGTTCTTCATTACCAACAGCTTCAATCCCTCGAAAGAATGTCGTGCTTTCCCGTTTATAAAAACATTATAGTTTGTAAATGGCGATTCAAGTATTTGGTGGGTGGGGTACTTTTCGTGAAAGATTGACTTACATTCCAATCCCAAGCTGACATTCAATCTTTCCCAACACTCTTCAGCGGTACAGGGTGTTATTGGACTCGAGATAATCAACAATTTCTTATAAGAATCAAGAAGGATCTCAGATTTAATATCCTCGCCTGATTTAGAAGCAGCAAAGATTGCATTGGTTAATTTCATTAAGTCAGAAATTACGGTGTTGAAAGACAACTCAACTTCTATGGAATTCGTAATACGCTGGACATACCGTTGTACTTCAGATAATAAGTTGAAATCATTTTGGCTAACTTCTAGCACATCATGGTTAACACCGCCAATTTCAAAGTTCTCAAGCTTGATAGTATTGACTCTATTAGAATTCTTCCTTCCAAGTGCTATCCTTGAAATGGTTTCTTCTAAACTAATAACTTTCTTCAACCATCGCTGGACACCTTGGATTTGATCTTCATTCCAGTTGAGTTCATCTGAAACTGGAGCTTGGAAAAGCATATGGGCTCTGATTGAATCAGCACCGTATTGTTTAATGCACTCTTCCGGATCCACACCATTATACTTGGACTTGGACATCTTTTCATATGAGACTTTAGGTACCTTTCCAGTAGCAATAATAGATGCTTCTCGAGAAGAAATGTTAATTTCGTTTGGCTTCAAAAATCTTCCTGAGTCTGGATCCGTGAATGTTTTTCCCTGGACCATTCCCTGTGTCACTAATCTCTTTATTGGTTCATTATGCACATCTTTACCGTTCCACAAACCAATATCTCCTAGAAACTTTGAGATAAATCTGGAATAGAGTAAATGCAAAATAGCATGTTCTACGCCTCCAATGTACATATCTACTGGCATGTTTTTAGAAGCAATTTCATGTCCAAAAGGAACCTTCTCATTTTGTGAATCCAAATAACGGAAGAAGTACCAAGATGAGTCCATGAATGTATCCATGGTATCAGTTTCTCTGCGAGCTTGAGAACCGCAAGATGGGCATGATGTCTCTACAAAACTTTCAAGCTTGTCCAATGGATTACCTTTACCAAAATTAGAATCTCTCACCTTTGGCAATAATACTGGAAGCTCTTCATCCGGAACTGCTACGGGTCCACAACTATCACAGTGTACTATTGGGATAGGAGCTCCCCAGTACCTTTGTCTACTAATCAACCAGTCTCTTATTCTAAACTGGATTGATTTTGAACCAGAACCATGCTTTTCCAAATTATTCACAATATCTATAGTTGCTTGCTTTGTCGTTTTACCATGGTACTCTCCCAAATTTTTAATACCTCCTTTCAAAACCGATGAATCATAAAGAGTACCTACTTTATCAGTAAATGGCCGATTTAAGCTTCTTACTTTAGCAGCTTCTGAATCCTGAAGTCCTACTACTTGCACAATCTGAGCGTCAGGATTGTGGAGCTTCCAAAAGTCATAGTCTCTTTCATCGTGTGCTGGACATCCCATAACAGCACCATGACCATATGTGTCTAAAACATAGGGCGCTATATAAATAGGCACATTATACTCTTCATGTTTGTGGTTGAATGGATTAATAGGAATCGAAGCCTTGGTTTGAAGCATATAGCCATCCTTTGAATCAGGAGAAGCTGAACCTGCTCTTTCTAGAAATGCAGCGAGAGCATTGTCTGATTTTGCTGCTCTCTTGGTCAAAGGGTGATCTGTAGAAATTGCCAAAAACTGAACACTGAACAAAGTATCTGGCCTGGATGTGAAAACGGATAGTTTTTGATGATACTCGTCGTTTGTCGAAAAAGTGATTTCAGCACCGTGTGATTCCCCAATCCAGTGCCGCTGCATAGCCTTCACCTTATCTGGCCATTCACTTAAGCTGTTCAAGTCTCGATTGAGTTCTTCGGCATATTTGGTAATACCTATAAACCATTGCTCCAATTTTCTTTTCTCGACGAGTGCTCCACTTCTCCATGATTTACCCTCTGAATCTACTTGTTCATTGGCTAACACCGTCTGATCTACAGGATCCCAGTTGATTTGGGCTTCTTTTCTATAGGCCAACCCGTTTTCAAAAAGTAACAAGAAAATCTTTTGTGTCCACTTGTAGTAATCTGGAGAACATGTAGTTACCTCTCTGTCCCAGTCGAAATCAGCTAACATGAAATTTATCTGTTCTTTCATTTTTTCGATATTTCTTTCCGTCCACTCAGCAGGATTTACACCTCTTTCTACAGCAGCATTCTCTGCAGGTAATCCAAACGCATCCCATCCCATGGGATGGATCACATTGTATCCTTTCAACCTCTTGAATCTGGCCACAACATCACTAATTGTGTACACTCTTGTATGGCCCAAATGGAGAATACCAGAAGGATAGGGAAACATAGATAAGGAGTAGAACTTCTCCGCCTGAGGATCTACCAAATGTTTAGTGGGATGAAGAGCTCCCGTAGGAGACTGCTTTCTCCATTTAGCGGACCATTTGGCATCTAAAGAAGGAAAATTGATTTTATGAGAGTTTTTGGAACTGGGTGAGGAGCTCAGATTTGTGCTACTTGATGAGTTCAGACGTGATTGCGACACAACAAAGGAGCTGTTCGACTTCCAACCCTGTGTTGTTGTTCGGACTCGACAAGAATACCTATAATCAACTCGGCGTAGCATTTGTGAAGAATATGTTTGTTCTTAAGAGTGCCATGCTGAGTGAAAAATCGAACTCAATTTTTGGCTCGTATTTTAGATACAGTCGATTGTGCGATTTTACTTCTGACATTGTCAAAAATAAAATAGGTATTCCATTTGCAACTATTATAATCTAGCTTTAAGGATCTAGAGGTTAGAAAACTGCATTAAGTGATCTAGATATCTTCATTTATTTATTTTTGTTATATTTTCATACAGCCTATTGGTGAGTTCTGGAAAGTTCGTAACTTCAATCCTCTATTGGTATCACTTTTTGCAATTCAATTATACGAATCACATTTTCATTTCAAATACTGCATTATGGCGAATTATTTGAAAACAAAATCAGCGAGACTTCATTAAATAAAGTCACTTCTACAAAATTCATTAACAATGGGTATAATTGTATTACATACTGAACGAAACTAATGGGCCCTGAAGTAAATGTAAGGTTAAGTTTTGTAAATAAAATTGAAGAATTCAAAAGAAGTAAGCAATCATCATCAAGACAATGGATCCTACAGTTCCAGTAAGCTTATCGGCAGCATTTCCAAGTGCCTCAACAGTCCAAACCGAAGCTGACGAAATAGATTCTGGGGAATTTGAATTTTGAGAAAGTACTGAGACGCTAGGAATGATAATAGTTGAAATACTGGAAGAGACCGGTTTTATTTCCGAATTTGCGTTTCCAGAATTATCAATGCCAGAAACTCCTGTACCAGACGCTGGTGTATTCACATTATTAGTAGTTGAACTTCCCTTACCTGCCGAACCTCCAGTTTTCTGTGGAGTGCTTCCTAAAGTTGAAGTTAATGTATGCGTTAAGAGCACAGGTAATTGGTTCTCTAAACAATGCTTGGTACATGCCAAAGTCTCCACTGATGTAAATGTCCTTATGACATCAATAGGCACAACTGATACTGTTTTCATTGTATGAAGGATTGTTGACAATTGCATGGTTTTAACGGGACAGTTGTTTACAGAACTTGGACATTTGGTAATTGTGACTACTTCAGTCGAAATACTCTCAGTTGAAATAGTTTTCAATTGACTTCCAGAAACGGGGCAGTAGGTTGTAACTGATGTCTTGGGAATGGTGACAGTTCTGATAGATTCAGGAGGACAATTAGTTATTGTACTTGGACATTCTGTGATTGTAACAACTTCGCTTGTTGTGATCGTAGCTGTAGTCAACATACTCCTACTCGAAGAGTCGAGGGTATTCATGTCGGCAACCAGTTGACTTTGGGAACTGGAATCAGGTATAATTGAACTAGATGACCCACCCAAGATTAGCAGTAATGAACCAAGCATACAGCTTGGATCAACGTTCGTAAGTTGTAGGGGGACGTCCAACTTTGGACAAATGTAGAAGTCCAGCTGGCCATTAAATTCCAAAAGTGGATCTCCGATGAATGAGAACCCACCAATTGGATGAGAACTAAGGTAGAATCCTGCAGCATCTGCATGAACATACAAACTTTGAACAACAAGGTAACCTTCAGGAAGTTTCAATTCAAATTCAGACCCTTCAGTTACATCTAATATCATACTGCTGTCTTGGGCTAGAACTAATTCTTCAAACTTATTTGGAGGAGCAGCGATAGCTGTCAATTGGAAATTGTAAGATGTCGTCTTTGAAGCTGAAACCAGAGAAGTTGGAACAATAGAAGAAGGAGTAGCTGACTCCGTAACGGCAGAAGAATTAACAGCTGAAGTAGATGTAGGAGTAATTTCAGTACTAAAATCAGACGAAGCTCCATCAAAAGTACCCGAAGATATACTAAGTGAAGTATCGTCATTTCCAGCCGATGTAACAGCAGATGTAACAGCAGATGTACCAGTTGATATACTAACTGAAATGTCAGTACTTATAGAAGTTGCCACGGAGGATCCAACAGACAAATAACTGGAAGTACTATTAGAAAAGCTAGAAAAGCCCAAACCAGTTTCCAGCGTTGAACCAACGCTTTGACTTTCTGTCTGTCCCAGGGAAGAATATTCTTCATGGGTAGAAATCTCAGAAGTAGATGTTTGGTCTTGGCTAGAGGTATCCAGTACTATACTAGAAGATGAAATTCCAACTTGAGGTTCGAGTGCCAATTGCAACCCTACACAGCTTCCACCATTAACAGGGGAGAGAACGAATCCTCCATCATCTCCATATGGGCATCTAAAGAATGCTGACTGTGAATTAAATGTCAATTGATTGTTTTCATCATAACCCCAACCAGTTATTGGATCTGGTCCGAGATAGATTCCTTTTACAGGATCAGGTGCTTGTACATACAAGCCATTGTCTGATGCGAGATAACCTGTATCCTTATCATAATTGAAGACAACATCCAGCCCGCCAAGATCAATACCCAAGATGTAGACTTCTTCTCTCTTGGTTAAGATTGGCAAGCCTGATTCTAATTCAACTAAGAGTGCTTCGATGTAAGCTAAGAGTCCGTCTATAATTGCAAGCAACTTAAATACATCAGTCAGAGGAGAAGAAACTGATGTGGACATACTTGTAGCAGGTTCTCTTGAAATGACTGAAGAGGTTGAAGTCAATGGCGGTAATGGAGAAGCCAGAGAATCCTTGCTTTCTGTGGTTGATTCGGGTAATGAAGTCAGTGAGGAAGATATCTGCTCGCTTGAATATGGTGAAGAAGATATCTGCTCGCTTGAATATGGTGAAGAAGATATCTGCTCGCTTGAATATGGTGAAGAAGATATCTGCTCGCTTGAATATGGTGAAGAAGATATCTGCTCGCTTGAATATGGTGAAGAAGATATCTGCTCGCTTGAATATGGTGAGGAAGATATCTGCTCGCTTGAATATGAAACCTGTGATAGACTGCTGAATTTAGAACTCAATAAACTCGTCAACGAAGACAGTCCACTGTTTGCCAGACTTGCCAGACACGAATGAATACTATCTTCAAGTATTTGTATCATGAAGGTAGGGCAAATGAGACCATCTTCGTTGAATCTTGGATCTTTAATAACGTAAGTATTCGACTCATCTATTGTACACGCTTGAAATATTGTGAGTCCAAGGAAACTCAAAATATGTCCTCCATTATAATCTACAACACTCCATCCTCCAACAGCGTGAGATTCATCATTAGCTGCCACGAATAATTCTTGATCAATTGACAAATAAGTGTTGGCGTATGATATTTTACTAGATTCTGGATCATAAACAAAGTCACCTGTAACTCCATCGGTAGAAACAGCAAACACCGGTAGACCACTGACTGTTGCAATAGCAAATGACCCCATTATACCATAAGTTATTCCCTGAGGATCTGCGTCAAACTCTTCAATGCATCCGGAATTTGGAGCATCCGACGTAAGAGTAGGAAGTTCCGAAGAAGGCGATGACTGTAATGATTCGGTTGATATCGAACTAACTTCAAAGTACGTTGAAGAGGATTCTATCAGACAAACACTTTGTATGGAATCTTCAAGCAATTTTATCATAATTGCTTCACACCCATCAGTGGAAACTTTTGATGGATCTCTAATCACCAATGTGTTAGTTCCATCAATAGAACAGGCAGGGAAGGTATTGTAACCAGCGTAAGTTAAAATATGGCCTCCGCTGTATTCTTCCACTGTCCAGCCTGCAGCTGCTGCTGATTCAGTGCCTGCCAGGAAGGTATAATCCAAGAGCTTCAAAAAGAGTCCAGCATATGATAGTTTTTGTGACTCTGGATCGTAAGAAAAGTCACCGTTAGGCTCATCAGTAGAGATAGCTAACATTGGTGTACCACTAACAGTTGCGATAGCGAATGAACCCATCACACCATATGTTACAGCCAGGGGTTCAGCATCAAATACTTCAGAACAACCAAGTGAATCTGAACTATGAGACGATGTCTCAGAAGACAATGTCATTGAGCTAATACTTTCAGAGTTCGAGGCACTTTCTGCTGAACTTACAGCCAGAGATGGGGTTGGAGGACAGGTAGACGACAATTGACCATATTTTAATATGACTGTCACAGGCTGGCATAGCGGGTACTCCAATAACTGTTCACTGTCCGTAAGAGTAAATGGTGTGGAATCGTCTCCGTAGTTACATGCGTAGAATGGCCAGGGGTACTCCAATTCAAATTCATTTCCTACTCGATTGACTTGCCAGCTGTACATTGCTTCAGATCCAAGATGGAAGCCGTTAAGAGCAGGATTTTGTAGATATGGACCTTCATCGTACACTTGTTGTCCACTAGGATAAGATCCTTCTACCATGATGTATCCTGATCTCATGGCAGTATCGTAATAATAGTCGAATACAGAAGATCCTCCAACTGCAGGTACCACGAATCTGTCTACCAATTCCATACCCACTTGAACGTCATCAAAATTCTCTCCTCTGATAAACATCTCAAACAGACAAAGAGATTCCAATAATGGAATTGGGGTTGCTGTAGGACCTTCAGATGCACCAGAGTTAGTGGAGGAAAGAGACGACACTGAGCTAACACCTTCAGAGCTCGAGGCACTTTCTGCTGAACTTACAGCCAGAGATGGGGTTGGAGGACAGGTAGACGACAATTGACCATATTTTAATATGACTGTCACAGGCTGGCATAGCGGGTACTCCAATAACTGTTCACTGTCCGTAAGAGTAAATGGTGTGGAATCGTCTCCGTAGTTACATGCGTAGAATGGCCAGGGGTACTCCAATTCAAATTCATTTCCTACTCGATTGACTTGCCAGCTGTACATTGCTTCAGATCCAAGATGGAAGCCGTTAAGAGCAGGATTTTGTAGATATGGACCTTCATCGTACACTTGTTGTCCACTAGGATAAGATCCTTCTACCATGATGTATCCTGATCTCATGGCAGTATCGTAATAATAGTCGAATACAGAAGATCCTCCAACTGCAGGTACCACGAATCTGTCTACCAATTCCATACCCACTTGAACGTCATCAAAATTCTCTCCTCTGATAAACATCTCAAACAGACAAAGAGATTCCAATAATGGAATTGGGGTTGCTGTAGGACCTTCAGATGCACCAGAGCTGGTGGAGGAAAGAGACGATATGGAATCAGAAGTTGCACTTACAGAAGAAGTTGAATCGCTGACCACGGAGACTGAAGGGCTTGGAACAACTGCAGTATCACTGGATGATGATTCTGCCGTACTGCCGCTACCGTCATTGTCAACATAAAAAACCTGCAACATAATATATGCACAGAATTGAGAGTTGTTATCCAACGGATTGATTGCGAAAGAGTCCGTCGTTCCGAACTGGCATGCCAAGAAATCAGTACTGCCATCAAGTGTCAAGAACGTTTGTCCACCGGATTCAATCGTTGAAAATGCATACTCGGGCGTAGAAGATAGTGTGAGTCCCATATTGGAATCAAACTCTACATAGGGACCCACGTCAAGATAGATATTTGGTTGGTCTCCAATATTGGTGGTAAGAGTTCCTTTACTGGTATCCAAAGTGAAGACAACTGCATTAGTATCGAAGTTAAATCCGAGTATTACATAGGAAGATCTCTTACTGAGAAGAACTGGATCAGAAGAGGGTAAAGAATCAAAACTAGTTTTGAGTTCTCTTCTTGGTAGAATAGTTGTACTTGCTTCGTAACTGCCATATCCCATATAGAACTCCATGTACATGTTGTTTGGACTGGGAATATTATCAGGACCGTCTACAGCCATCAATTCGAAGTACACCATTGCATCTTCAGATGGGGCTGAACTTGCTACTGAATTTGTTTCAGAAGAAGTAGCAGTGGGGTCGTCGCCGTCATACAAATAAATTTGCATATTAATACTTCCACAGTACAAAGAATTGGAATCAAAAGTATTGATAGTGAAAGAGTTCGTTGTTCCAAATTGACACAGAAAAAATTCATCATTTCCGTTTAGTGACAAATACATATCTTGATCAGGATCAAATACAGAAGTTGAAAACCCACCCTGTGGAGTTGGAGAAAGAGTAAGCCCCATCAATGAATCAAGGACAACGTATTGATCCTCTGCGATATTACAGGTAAGATAGCCGGTGCTAGGATCCAAAGTGAAAACCACTACATCTGTATCGAAGTCGAACCCAAACAAAATATACGAAGATGGTGTTCTTTTATTGAGATTAACAGATTCGGAAGTGGGCAACGATTGGGTTTCAGTTTTGTCTTCTCTTTTGCCGTAAACAGTTGTGCTCGTCTGATATTCACCTGTCCCTTCGTAGTAGTTCATATAGAATCCATCTGGGTTGGGTGAATGATAATCAAGAAAAATAGCCCTCAATTGGAAAGTTATAAGTGAGTCAACACATGATGCTAACGCTAGTAGCCAAAATATCGGAACCAATAATGTAATGAACTTCATTGTGTCTGATACTTAATTCATTATTATCTCAGAATACTCAACTTTTAGAATATATTAGGGACATTAAATAGGAGTGAGAGGTCCAGTCATTTGCGGTTGCGGCCATCTCACCAAACCCTATTTCTACTGCTGATATATTAGCGCCGCAAATTCCATATAATTATGGATCATATATCTTAATTATCACCTACTTTTCACCAACCCAAATATATTCCTCGTATATCGTTTTGTTCCAAATTTATTTTTCATTATTTTCAACTATAAAATAATCTAGCGGAAACCGCTATTTATGTGAAGGGTTGCAAAATATCTTTCTGCGTCAGTTTACGATATGAACACAAAGATCTGAAATTATCCGAAGCTGTGTAACGTTCCAAATACTATGCTTGATTAGTATGCGCAAAAGAATATGAATGACGAAAATTAGTTATATTATCTCCATATCTATTCAATGTACTTTTCATGCTACACTCATCAAAATCTGTCTTTTTTAGTCAATCCGTTTTAGTGTGTACTACCTCGTCAGTGGCTTAAATATGGTAGCACTTCCTCAGAAAATTTATATTATTTTGTGGATTTTGCGAATTTACTTCAAATGGAGTTCAAGGCGGGTTTATAAGCGACATTATCTCGTATAGTAATGACTTTTGCACACTGCTTTGGCTCGGGGTAGATACGGCGTTTTGATAGTTTCAACAGCAATGTGGATTGCTGGTTTTGGTGCAAGTCCAATTTGTTTTGGAGAAGTACACATCCTTATCAATGGCAAGCAATTCGGATTAAGCAATATCGCCAAAAATACGACAGAAGAAACAAATAAGAGTTCGAGCGAACCCTTTGCAAAGGCATACGTTGACAAGTTGGTATTTTTCTAACATATTGATTATCTTTGTCTTATAGTTTTGTACATTCATATTTTACTTTTTATATGAATAGATACCTTTTCCAGCATTTATCTAGACTAATGTGTAGATAAGCATCTAATAATCAAGTAAGATCTGAAGATATTCCACAATTTTTCTCCAATATTGGTTGTATCTTATTCTGACTAGTGCTTCTCCACAAAATATTGAACTATTGAATTATTTTTGTGGTTATTTTTGCAAATTAATTTTAACGCTAGATTATCTAATAATTTATTATTGCATAAATGAAAATTGAAGGTGTTACTACTAAATAAGTCTACGCATATTTTTCTGATTATCAGCTAAATGATGTATTTACAGTATAATCAGCTAGTAGTCCTTCCAATTGTATGCTTTTTCCCATGCATATGCAACTGCATAGACTGTTTTTTCGTCAAAGTGCTTACCAATGATTTGTATGCCAACTGGAAACTTCATGTCTGGATCTTCTTGAGATGCCAAAAATCCCATTGGAAAAGTTAAAGCTGGGTGGCCAGTAATATTGAAAATACCTGTGTTCGCATTTAGACCAATAGTATTCTTAATTCTCAGTATGGGATTAGCATTTCTGTCACCATGACGTGGAGCAGCAAAGGGAACCGTTGGTGTAATCAATACATCAACAGTACTAAGTGCATTGTCATATTCAGCTCTAGCTTTGAAACTGAGGTTAATTGTTTTTACATAGATGCCCGGATGCTTTTCCAAAAGATACAAACCGTTGATAAGACCGTTTTTGACGTTTACTGGTGCTTTGTCGAAAGATTCTTCAGTCCAGGGGTAACAGTGATCAATGGCTTTACTTGATTGAACTACACGTCTACCGCATTGCATGCCCAATTTTCTGACGGCACCTGCTACTCTTTGTCCAGTCATCCAAATTTCAGGAGCGATGTGATGGTAAGGTATAGAAACTTCAACGACTTCAGCTCCCAAAGCTTCCCATAACTTTGCTTGCTGCAAAAATTTTTGCTTCATTGCTTCTGTCATAGCTGACACTTCCAATGATTCCTTCAAGATTCCAATTTTCATACCTTTGATGGAACTTTCCTTCAACATATTCATGTAGTTAGGTACGTCTTTATATAGAGGCGCGCCCATTTGTCTGTCGTCAAATCCATCTACACCAGCAAGTACACTAAGTAGAAGTGCATTGTCAAGTACATCTTTTGTCATTGGACCCGCATGATCGTTGTTGAACTCGTTGCTACCGATACCAGAGTACGGAATAAGGCCGAAAGTTGGCTTTAATCCAACAATGCCACATTGACAACTTGGCACCCTGATAGAACCACCTTGATCTGCACCTACGGCAAGATCGACTTCACCAGAACCAACCAAGTAGCCGCAACCGGAACTGCTACCACCGGCAGAATGAGATTTTCCGTAAGGGTTAGGCACATCGCCAGTAGAGGAAGTACTGGAGGAAGTCGAAGAACACTGGTTTTCACAAGTAGCCAAACCTACAACCTTAGCACCAGCTTCTAAAGCTCTGGTAACAACAGTAGCGTCAGCCTCAGGAGTCCATGGATTCCATGAATCAGTACCACCAATTTGAGGAACTTTTCCAACTTCTACGCAATCCTTAAAAGTAATCGTACGACCAGCGAGTGGCCGACTCTTGGACATTTCGGGCTTAGTATCCTCTATCTCAACCTTATAAGCCCAGGCATTAGCTTCATTATCCGCACCTTCTGGTCTATGTATATTTTTTCTGGGGAAACGCTCGTAATCTGTTGGAAGATAAAAATCGTCCATTTCCAACACCTTTTTGATGGACGTGTCCATGGCAGCTAGCAAGGTGTAGTAGTCTTCTTTTTCTTCATCTCTCAACTTCACCATCAATTTGTCAACTTGATTTTGCAAGTCGTCGCGTGTAATAGAGTTGTCGCTGGAATGTTAATATTTTTTGCATCGTATAGAAGATAGTGGTGCACTTGGAACAAGATAATCGATCTAATATGGTCTTTTTCTTTTTATACTTACCTCGAAATTTTAAGTGAAACGACCGACATTGTGCACACTCTTAGAATTGAAAATGTTAGCGTAATATAATTTCCTAGCCTTGCGCTATGATAATATTTCAACAAAGGTGAAGAAGCTCTTGGCGGGAAATGCCTTGATTAAATAAAAGGAAATGCAAGATGAATGTCAAAATTACATGCACACCCGTAGTGTGTACAGATTTAGTTTACTATTTTTGCTTATCTTATCAAGAGCGGAAATTCCGCCGTCCAAGTTAGCGGAACGCTTCCGCATATACAAATGGTTCCGAAATCGACCTGCCGCTTTTTCACCCGCAGCCAATTCTGTTGATGGTTTCCGATAAACTCAAAGCTGGCTCTGTAGATAATCCGACGTTTGCTTCACACTAGGAAGTGAAATTGGTGGTCAGCAGTTCAATAATAGTCTGAAATGGTAGCGAAGTACATATACTTTTTAGAATCTCTTAAGCATTCTGCAAATTTTATGTGAACCCCAGTCACTACTTATTGCAAAATGACCAATACGGGACTTACAGACCAGTCACAGAGATTGGATAGAAAGAAGCTCTTAATTACATTATCGTGTTTAACGGCGTCTTTGTTTGTTTCTTTCTTTGACCAGACTGCCGTCTCTACAGCCATTCCTTCCATTTCGAATGATCTTCACCATGCATTTCTCATTAATAGTTGGACCTCGACGTCGTATTTGATAGCCAACACGAATTTCCAATTGCTTTATGGACGATTTTCCGACATCTTTGGAAGAAAACAGGTTTTTGTCTTCACTTTGGTTTGTCTAATGGTAGGCGATTTGGGGTGTGGATTTGCCAAAACTCCAACAATGCTTTTCATCTTTAGAGGTTTATCAGGAATAGGCGGAGGAGGTGTAAATTGCTTGGTTATGATCACATTTTCTGACTTGCTTTCTCCTCGACAAAGAGGAAAATATTTTGGCATAGTGGCCGCAGCCACCTCCGCTGGTAATGGTATTGGACCATTTATTGGAGGATTGTTGGCAGAGCATGCATCCTGGAGATGGGCATTCTGGTTGAGCTGCCCAATATGTTTGGTCTGTGGTATATTATTGATATTATTTGTGCCATTAAAACCAGTCGAGGGTTCTTTCAAGAAGAAGATTAAGTTGATCGACTGGTTTGGTTTCATTACTAGTATGGTGTTCTCGGTTTTGTTCCTTGTATCTATTTCTGGTGCAGGTGAGTCTTGGCCCTGGAAGTCTGCAACTTTTATCTCGCTCATAATTATCAGTTGCATTGCGTTCTTTTGTTTCCTTGGTGTTGAGCAGTACCAAGCTAAAGTTCCATTGATCCCTTTGCGTATTTTCGCCGACTTACAAAGGTTTCTATTGTTTATGCTGTGTTTTTCGATGGGTTTGGCATATTTTGTTGATATTTATTATTTGCCCTTGTACTTGCAAAACTACAGAGGCTGGCAGCCAATGATAGCTGGGGTCATTCAGCTACCCGCTACTTGCACGAGTAGTATTTTTGGTGTTGTAGTCGGACAAATTAATAGTAGAACTGGTAGATACGTTCAGTGTTTATGGGCAGGTGGAGTCTTATGGGCTCTAGGAAGTGGGTTGAAGTTGATGTATGACGCGAACACTTCAATTGGATTTATTGTGGGAACCAATATTATCCAGGGTTGTGGCATTGGTTTTACTTTCCAACCAACATTGCTTGCTCTTTTGGCCAATTCAGATTCAGCAGACCGTGCTGTTGTAACAGGATTGAGGAACTTCTTCAGATGCTTTGGAGGCTCAGTTGGTCTTGTTATGAGTGGCATTGCATTCAATGCTACTCTCAGGCATAATTTAGAGAACAAGGTCCCCTTGCAAGTTATAGAGGCTGTTGTTTCTAATCCAGCTGTAATGCAAAACTTGGATGGTACTGTTAGAATTCATGTATTTGATGCCTACTTAAAAAGTTACAGAACCGTATTGTACATATTGATTGCATTCTCTGGTCTAACGTTCTTTGTGTCTATTTTAACAAGAGATGTGGTGATACCAGACACTAGCAAGAATGAAGTAAGAGATGATGAAGACGGGGACACTATTGAAAAAGATAGCAAATCCGATAATACCATTGTTGTTGTCGAAGAAAAGAAATAGAAAAAATTGCATGTAAAATCAATAAACGATTATAGAATTCATTGAAGTTTAATTCTCTACGTATATATCTAAGATTACTAATATCTGTACTACAAACATCTTCATATTAAAAAGATCTTCATTCTACCAAGATTAGTATACCCATTACAATATTTGTCTTGCAAATGACATTTTTTATAGTGCCGGTTGGAGATATCAAATTCTCTTGTCGTTGCATTCAGTTCATACATAATTCAATGGCAACGGAATTGTATTATTAGTTAAGCAATATTGAAAAAAAAAGAATTAAAATCAAGTATAGAATTAAACAACAGAGATCTTCTCCAGGATTCTCTGGCTCTTAGAATTGACACTAGACCCTTCGGATGTGTCTACTTTCTCACCTGTGAAGACATCGACTGAGCCAAAGTATCCAACTTCGCCTATAGGAGAGTCATCTTCAAAGAATCCATCAGTAGTTCCCATGTATTCCCATGTCTTTGGAGTGTCTTTGTGAGTTTCTGGAAAGATCTGCGGTTTGAAAATCAAACTCATGCCGTAGTAGAAGAACATACTACTGATCGTGGTCAAAATGTAACCCATTTGGTACATTCTAGTAGCACTCAATGAAAGGGATTCTGGGTAGTATGCTCTATACAACCCAGGAATACAAAGACTGGCTGCACCAGCCCAGGCAAGACAGGCCCAAAGGTTCCATCCGTAAACGTAATGGTAAACTCCAGACTCCTTCCTTGTAAATAATGAAGGTACGTGGATATTACCTCTCTTAACAAAGTAATAGTCAGCCAACATACAGCCTAAGATGGGTCCAACGAATATGGAGTAACTTCCCAAGAATGTAAGGAATTTTGCGGCGTCAGTCAAGAACTTCCATGGCACGATGGCCCAAGCTAAAATTGCAACAACTATTTGTCCTCTCAAAATTGTGAAGTACTTTGGCAATAAGCCAGTGATATCACAAGCAAATGGGATGGAGTTACCGAAAATGTTTGTTCCAGCAGTGCCGATTCCGAAAGAAACTGCCACGAAGAAAACGCCAGTTCTGGCACCAGCATTCCAAGAATGGTCAAGAATAGCATTCATTAAATCCCACATGTTCCAGTAAACTTCTCCGTAAGATCTATAGATAGAAGCGGTTGCAACCATGCCAACAATCATTATCATGATTTTTGCAAGTATGAAACCTATAGCTTGAGGCAAAATGGTATCACTTGGTTTTTTTGCATATCTAGCAATATCAGGCTGGTTAATGATCATGGGAGAAATCGTACCAAAAACAGAGTTCATGACAGACATCCAGCCCCAGCCAATATCAGTAGAAGATTTCGCAATTGGCAAGCCCAAGTCGTAATTACCAGGACCGTGACCCTTCTTGACACAGAAGATTAACAAACCTATGGTAGCACAAGGCAAGATGAACGACTTGACTGTGAAAAAATGTCTGATCTGTCTTGGATGGACAAACATCAAAGGGAATTGAATCAACCAAAACAAAAAGAAAGCAAGTATGATTCTTGTTTGCACATCGGCACTGGCGGGCAATTGGTTTTTCAAATCGAGCCATTTATGTCCAAACATACATCTGAATGCAACATCCAAGCACATGGAACCATAATAAGATTGAACACTGAACCAAATAATAGCGACAAAACCTCTGGCAGCAACGAAGAAGTATGCACCGTAAACACCAAAGGTTGCTCTGGCAAGGGTTGGGTAACCAATGTGATATGTAGAGCCAGCTCTAGCATTGGCAATAGTAAAGATAACAGCAACAAAAATCGAAAAAATTGCACTTCCAATGGTCTGGGCATATGGAAGACCCGAAGCTTTCATCAAACTAGCACCAGTGTTCCATTCATTGACATTGAATGCTGACTGTGTCCAGATCAAAATGTAGTTATACATTTTCCAAGTTCTCCGGTCAGTGGGAGTAGGGTCCAAGTCTTCGTTACTTCTAAGTTGGTCTTCACCTCTTTCTACCGAGGTGTCCTCCACAGCAATCCATTTGTCGAATTTCTTTAAAGCATCCATTGTGATTATGAGAACTTGTAGTGATAAATTAATATTTAATTTGCAACTTTGTGGTTTCGTATCCAACTAGTACAACTATATATACAACACATCTCATCTAAAGATGATTGTCAGTCTTAGAATATGAACTTTATCATTTTGACATTAGAAAAGAGATAACATTCTCGGCATTGAATGAAATCAACGTTGATCTAATTTCAAACGGCGGCGGAACGATTCCGCCTGCGGAAACATCCGCATCTGCAAGATAAGATTCAAATGGGAGTATTTTCGTTCGACTAAAAAATATCTCGCAATTTATCTGCACATCACCAAGTAAAGTATATATAACCTTAGATTTCAAGGTATAGAATACTGGATATTAGTTAATCACAATTGGTTGCGGTTATCTTCCACTATCATAAACCTGAAATATATAACATGTCAACTGATAAACTTTTCACACCTCTTAAGATAGGCAATCTCGAATTGGCTCACCGTGTGATAATGGCTCCTTTAACTAGATACCGTGCAGAAGGTTTTGTAGCAGGTCCTTTGATGGAAACATATTATTCTCAAAGGGCCACAGCAGGAGGTTTGCTTATAACTGAAGGTACTACTATCTCGTCTACTGCCGGTTTGCACCCAGACAGCCCCAGAATCGACACAGCTGAATCAATTGATGGCTGGCGGAAGGTTACTAGAGCTGTCCACGAAAAGGGTGGATATATATTTGTACAGTTGAATCATTGTGGAAGATCTGGTTTGTCTAAATTTAACGATAATCAGCAGCCAATTTCTTCATCAGGAATGAAGCAGCCTGGTAGCCCACTCAACTACGAAGAAGAAGGTTTGGAATTCGAACAGCCCCGGGTAATGACCGAAGCCGATATGAAGAATGTAATATCAGATTTCTGCAAGGCTGCAAGTAATGCCATGGATGCTGGATTTGATGGTATTGAGCTTCATGGTGCTAACGGTTATTTACTTGATCAATTCCTAGAGGATAATATCAACCTAAGAACAGATGAATACGGTGGCACAATTGAGAACAGATGCAGGTTTGTCCTTGATGTAATAGACGCAGTATGTTCTCTATTGGGAAGTGGCAAAGTTGGCGTTCGTATTTCCCCATGGGACAATTTCCAAGGTGCTAATGATAGTAATCCATTGGTTCATTTCAGGTATTTATGTGAGCAATTGGAAAAAAGGGCGCTTGGATACGTTCATATCATTGAGGCTCGTTCTGAAAGTAATGGTGGTCTTGAAAAAGACAACATCAAAAAGGCTAATTTGTCTGCAGAAGTGATAAAAAGTAGTATTCCGCCATTAAAGAAGGTTTTACCTTCAACACCAGTAATTTCTGCTGGAGGTTGGAATTGCGACAATTTCGCAGGAATCTTACAGGAAACAGGTATCGATTGCTTAGCATTTGGTCGTTATTTTATAAGTAATCCTGACTTAGTACATCGTCTCCAGTACCTGAAATCGATTAGTAAATACGACAGGGCTACTTTCTATAAGCATTTGAGTGCAACAGGCTACATAGATTATCCTGTTGCCGCATCTTGATAAGGTTTTGGAGGTATTATGCACCTGCACCTAGAAACTAGAAGAGGCTAACTCCAGATTGTTTTATTCCGAGAACATAAAATATGTAATTAAACACTTGGTCTATTGGATATAGAGACGAACACCTTTGCCAATTATAATAGAGTAATGTATCTTCATTCGTGCTGAATATTCTACTAGATCAAAAAAATACTTTTTAGTGTAGCTGTCGTAATTGTTGATTTATGCGCCGATCTATCCTGCATGCTCGTCTCAACTTGTATATGAACATAATCACAGATAAGACAAGAGACCTGTATGAAATATTGTATTATATATACGATATTTTTTCACGACAATAAAACATTAATACGATATCCAGTCACCTTCATTTTCGAATACTTCTTCTTTGAATCTGGTCTCGTAGTCCGTAATGGAATACTCGGGGTCCTACGATGAGCTGGCCAATCCATTGTTGAAGAGGAGAAGAACTTTTATAGCTTGCAATCGGTGCAAAGCAAGGAAGAGAAAGTGCGACGGACATGCGGTTTGTAGAAACTGCTCCAATGCCAACAAAGAATGTGTATATGAAGGCACAGTTTCCCAGAAGTCGTTGTTGGAATACGATCGTTACATAGAAAATCTCCAGCTCAAGCTCAAACAAACCGTCCACAAGTTGGAGATCGTTGAACAGAACTATGCCCAATTGGAGAAACAGGTCAACAGTCAGGCACCGAGTATTTTGAATTCAGCACTTCTAACGTTGGTAACACAACCAGTAGATCCAGTAGAATACATTGGTCCAGGTGCATTCATCTCGATGGTGAAATCGCTAAAGAGAAAAATTCTTGGTAAACATCCTGAAAATGAAAGATCTCACAAGAAGGTTGACTTATCTCACCTTCAAATCCCTGAAAAATTGCCTGAGAATCTGATCAAATTAGAGAAAGATTTCATCGATAGCTATTTTTCTCTCTCTCGAAGTCGATATTACTTTGTTGATCGCTACGAATTTGATACATCAATTCTAGGAAAGGATCTATACGAAAGAAGTGAATGGGAATCATTTGTCTACTATGCAGTTGTAGCCAATGGATGTAAATGTCTGGAACTTCGAGAGATCAAAGTGTTTCCTCCTCCTTCGGTATATTTTTCTCAATGCATCTCTTATCTTGCTCGAGCAAAACTACGCCCAGTTCAGCAAATTCAAGCATGCCTCTTAATAGCTCTCTACGTTGGAAGAACCCATGATGTTACATTTAATATCAAAGCATGGGATCTCTCGGGAATGGCAATAAGGAAGATTGTCCAAATGGGTTTACATAGAAAGCAACCAATTTCAATTGACAATGCTGTGCCCTACGAGTTCTGTAAAAGGTTGTTTTGGTCTGCGTACAACTTCGACAGACTACTTTCTCTATCCATGGGAAAACCATTCTCAATTCCAGACTATGCTATAGATATCCCGTTGCCCTTAAGTATTAACGACTCTGATCCACTGACACTTCACTACAAGGATGATTTGTGCAAATTACAACAGGAACAGGAGAGAAACCCAGACATGAAACAACCGATTCTGTTGATTGGAACGCTTGTCGAGACCAGTAAGATGAGGAAAATCGAAGGGGAAATTTTCAATTACTTTTATTCGGGAAGAAGAGATGGGGTTTATGCAATGGTTTTTGATGGTTTGCTTAATTCTCTAGAAAACTGGGTACAGAGTCTTCCACCGAGAGCTGAAGTTGAAGAAGTGTTGAAAGGAGAAGAATGTTACGAGTACTTCTTGCTTTTGTATCATAGAGCAAGATTAATGCTATTATTGCCTAAACTTACATCAGATTCTTTCCCTGGGCTCCCAAGAAATCAAGCATTAACTGAATGTCGCATAGCAGCTGGTGGTATTTGTCGCGCATATAAGGTACTTTTCAAAGGGTCGATCTTAGGTTTCAGTCTGTATGCTCTCAACACCATTTTCCTAGCTGGAGTGACATTATTATATTACCTCTGGAATCAAGGTAACTCGATTACACCTAATATTCAACAAGATATACGAGCATGCTCAAGTTTGCTTCTCGTTTTTGCCGAGAGATTGCCAGGGGCCAAGTCTAATTCAGAATTGTTTGATAACCTTGCTGATACAGTGGAGAATGGTATTAATACTGGACAGAGTAAATCGGGAAGTGACATCAATTCTATGGAACTTAAACATAAGTCGAACATGCCCAATGTTACCCAGGATTCTCTCAATAATTCTTCTCTTAATTTCACCTTCGATGATGATTTCTGGGACCAAATTAAAGAAGATATGATTACACAAATGACCTCACTACCGTGAGAAACCTTCATAGATTACATACAACGTATAATAACTCAAAATTCTTTATATATGCACTTATTCAGAAGGGGAGTATGGAAACTTTTCTTTAAAATGTTCGGCAATGTCGATTCTGCGGCAAACCCAAACATCTTCGAATTGACTAATGTGCTCAATAAACTTCTTCAACGATTGGAAGTAACCTGGCTTACCAATTATACGACAATGAAGACCGACAGTCATCATTTTGGCACCACATTCGTCAGCTTCTTCATACAAGGTAGTGAATGCATTTATCAAGTGTTCCAAAAATGCCGAGTCAGATCTGAACCCGTTATTATTCAAGAATCTGAAATCATTGCAATCATACGAGTAAGGTACCAAAAGCAAACCCTTCTTTTCTTCCTTTGGCAAGCCCTTTTCAGCAGGAACGTCGATCCATCTCGGAACATCGTCTCCGTAATAGTCACTGATGTATTCAAGAGGAATACCGAGTTCTTTGTACACTTCAGCAACCAAGCCCAAGGCATGACTGGAAAGTCTACCATAGTACCAGCCCTTGGGGTATTCGCCAGTAATGTTCTTAAGTTCTTGCAATTGCTTAATAATGTAACCCTTTTCCACTTCCGGTTGCAACCCAGCATAAGGGATCCAACGGTACGCGTGTGAAGCGATTTCATGACCGTCTCTAAGAAATGCTTTCATAACTTCTGGGTTTCTTTCTGCGGCTTTTCCAACAATGTAACCTGTGAGTGGATAGTTGTACTTCTTGAACAATCTGAAGATTCTCCATACGCCAGCTCTAGATCCATAGTCATATTCAGATTCAAGATCAAACAGTCTGAATGGTATAGGCATACCCTTGGATGGAGTAGTCAATGTGAATTCTTGGGTGTCATCTCCTAATGATAACGATCTTTCACCTCCTTCTTCATAGTTCAAGACGAAGGAAATGGCTATTTTCTTACCATTGGGCCATTTAGCATCGAGCGACTTCTCACCATAGCCGATTAAATCTCTAGCGAAATCGTACTTGGTCCCTTGGAGTTGGTCAATATTGACTTCATCTGGGTATGGAATTGCTACGGTAGATTGCATAGTGGAAGGAAAATGGTTGAGTAGAATAATTTAGAAACTAGGAACGCTATCAGAATATCCAAAGCTCATTATTGGCCTTTTATAATCTACTTTACTATTATTGAATAATAATAGCGTGGCTATATAAACAGTTTGTTATCTATGCGGCATCTTCCGCACGAACAGCTCCATCCGCTGTCCAACGGCTCGTATCCGCTTTCACATTTTGTGCCAATCTCTTATCTGACGATTTAACATTTTTGGCCACAAAAGGGAATACGGTAACCACTATGCGACCGCGTTTGAAGAACTCTCTGGGGTTGCGATTACACACATACAGCGTATGTCGTTACACACAGCTTGTGTCTAACATTCCAAAATGATTGTAAGGCATATCTACATTTCTTGAAGCTATCGCTGTAGGAATATTCCGCACTTTTGCCCCGATCCGGAAATTCGCAACACTGGTTTAAAAATAATGTATGAATGATAACGTATATTCAGATAACTGATTGTATCGTGTTGGCTACTATTTGTAACCATATCGGGATTATCCTATCTATATCCACTGAGAGTTGATGGTAATGAAGTCGTAGGGATTGAGATTGCTATTCTCATCAAGAGAAACCACAAAGTCAGCCTTCTCCATATCGTCGGTAACAACCGCAGCTACACTATCTGCATGCATTCGAACAAGATCGCCAATGTTTACCCGGTTATCCTTTAGCTTCAAAAACGCTTCAATCATGTTCTTTACCGATGCTTTGTTGTTAGATATATCGTTAGGAGAAATCTTCAAATTATACATCGGCGCGTCAACCCACACAATTTCCCTCTTTTCGCAATCAAGCAAGCAAGCAAGAACGCTGGTGCAATCTGCAGCAAGATCAAATTTAATCTTGACAGTCGAAGGCTCAAATATCTCTCCTGATTGCATACTTTCTCTTAACATTATCCCAGCAAAACTCACTTCGTGCTCTACAAAAGTTTCAGCACTGTAGACTCGAACGTCCATAGCAACATACCGGAAACCCTCTTCGAGTAATCCGTGGATATCGATATCGACAAATTCGCTTGCTCCATCTGGTTCGGGAGCACTAACAAAATCTCCAGAATGAACAGCAAATATATTTTTCAATTTGGAGAAGCTGATAAATGTGGAGCTGGAGAGGTCTTCATTCAAAAACATGGCACTCAAATCTTGGTCTCGGCCGACCCAGTGAATGAAGAGTCTAACAAATTTTTTTTAGTGTCTTCCGGCGATTGGTCTAAAGGTATTCGAGACCCACGGGCCACGGATTTCTTCAGTTCGCTGATAGAAGCTAATTGAAATGGAATTAAAATGTTGTTGGCTGTAGGATCGACGTAGACAACTTTGTCTTTCAAGAGACCTTTGGCTGCAAATTTCTCCAAAAGCGCATCTTTAATCGCTGTATTAATGGATGACGCAAGCTTTAATTTTGGCAACCCCTTGGCTAGAAGAGCACGTCCCGTTTTACCAGAGGTGAATATGACTCTATTGGCAGAATCTGACTCTCTTCCTTTGAAATGTCCAAGACATTGTAACAAAATCTTACTATCTATAGAAGGAGCCACTTTCTCGAATTCCTGGATCACAGTCTTGGGGACTTCAGCGTCGCGAATTAATTTGTCTAAGTGTCTTGCGAAAACAGGAGGAGTTTGTATCAACTTTGAAACAGCCAAGGGAACTTCCTTGTTCTTGATTGCTTCGCAGATCACTGTTTGCTGAGTATGGACATTTCTTTCATTTCTAAATCTTCTCGCAATCTCTGATACTTTTCCACCATATTCTCCAACATGCAAACAATGAAATGCTTTCTTCCAGAGAGCCGGATGCCTCTTCACATCTTCAACATTTATCACTTTCTCCAAAGCAGACATAATGATACGTCTCTTCTTTCTGCTAATGGGTTTGGCGTTGAACTTTACCTTGGATTCGAGCATGCTGAAACCATTGAGCACGGCCATCACTCTCAATACATCTGTAGTTGTCTTGACTATCTTATCAATGCCGTATTCATTTTCGACCATTGTTGCAGCTACTCGGGAAATCGTCTCCTTGAATATAATCTCTCCCTTATACTCTTTTGTCCAGCCTTCAGCAATTCCAGAATCTACAAAACTTACAAGAGACTGGGGAATACCTGTCTTCGAACCTAGAACTGAGAAGTAATACTGTTTCATTTCATTCTCGGTCAACAACTTCAAGTCTTGTTTCTTATTTTCCTCGTCTAATTTTATTCTTCTTTTTGCAATGTAATATGGTTCTAGAGTACCACCTGACCAATAATGAACCAAGGCATTGCAGAAGAGAGTAGCTTCATCCGTTTCGATTACTTGCTTTGGGAAATCTGGATAGAATGCTCTGTGCTTCGAATTGGCTCCAGCAAAAGATTTGGCGATCGAAAGAATTAGTTCAACCAATTTTTCGAGTTGGAGAGACTCTACATGCATCAAGGCATTGTAGAGATCTTGAGAAATGAAGTATCCATAGTTCCACATTTCGTGGACAAAAGTATTCACTAAGATACTACATGTAATGTTGTCTTCTACTACACATTTGTATTCGGGAACAAAAATCCCATTGAGTTTGCTTAAGGCTACTTTGTTGAAATTCAGTACTGTTGGTAATAGATTGGAACTCATGTTGTGTAACTAGAAAAAAAAGCAATTGACATCAAAGATTCGTTCATATTTATGCAATTTTATTGCTGAGATATAATGACGAGTTAGTTTAGTCAATTTTTTCGAACCCCGAATTATCATCTAATATTCATACTGTATTAAGTGAAGAGTCATATTAGACTCATGATAGAGTCATATGACTCTTCAAAAAATCACCAACTGAGTATAAGCACAATAGATCATGAGTAAATATTTCTACTTACTCTCCATGCACGGTATGTGACTCATCAAGAAAATGGGGTTGGGGGATAATAGAAGTATAAATGGAGTACCGTTTCCACATTTAAGATTGTGCATTTTGTTCTTTGGGGATTTCCCATCCCATTTGACAACCTATTTCATTTCCAGTTCATTACTACATTTACAATGTAATGTTCTTTGTTGAAACTATTTGATGCATTATCATCTATTTTAAACATTTCGTCCTGGCTAAGTATTGGATTCTTCTGATATTGTTGTAACCGCCAATGCTGATTTCCAGGACGAAGCAGGCTACCAATTAGATACTTCTACGACCCTTTAACACTCATACTAATTGGGCTCACCTGGACAATGGTTTTTTATACGTTTTTTTCCCTGAATATAGTTCTTAATAAGAATTCTTATTTGATTGAGATGTAGGGAGGCATAAAGTCATCATAAAGTCAGTATTTGTAACTCATTGCTGTTAGCAATGCTGCGGTTTAACTTAATATTGAAATAATGGTAGAGCTTTTAAAATTTTTCTACAGCGCAATGTAAGCGTCTCTATTATGTTATACTAGTCTAACTATTCTATTTTGTTATTTGTCTCTTTCCCAGAAGTGGCTTCAATGAATTGAAAAGTAAATCACAGAATCCCGAGAAACCAAGATCGTCTAATTCTTGTAGAACTTTTAGCTTCAACTCGTCGTAGTTGACTGATAACCATCTAACATTAGAGTCTCCATTGAGTTGGTCGATGCTTTCTTTACTAATGGGTCCCTGATGTCTCGTTGTAATTCTGTCATTGCCATCTTCAAATTTCCAGATGAGTTGAGCCACTAGATAGGACCAGGCTGGGTTCACAAATAGGTTACCTACTTTGTTCAATGATCCCGTACTCGCGGAGTTGAACATATGGGAACTGGATATTGCGACAAGGAATTCTGAATGCAATTGAAAAGCCTTACTTGGAGAAGCTGCCGATTTTTCAAGTTGAAATGCCTTGTCTCTCCATATGAAATTGAGCGTGTCCATTATGTACGAATTCTGGATGGCCCTTTTACTCGGATCCTTGTGCTTATACTTCTTTGTCCAAGCAATGAACCCGCACAACTCGGAAAACAAGAAAGGATCGCATTTGAACAATAGTTCATGCATTAGTATTTGCGGAAGCATGATACTACTATCGATGAGGAGCTCGTCCACGTCATCTACTTGAATGTTCCTCACGAATCTTAACACTGGCAAAAGTAACAAATATGAAAAATCGCATTCTGTCTTGTAGATGTCCTGAAGAAATACATAGATCTTGGGAAGCGATTGGTTAATAATGGCAAATAGATTGTACTTTTGTTCTTTGAAATTGTTCAATTCCTTGACTTGGTTGTACCATTTTGTAAATGTGTACATCAACTCAGTAATGAATTGCAGGATACATTCGCTCCTCAATTTCAGTATACTGTTTCTTGTAGATAGTGACAATAACAAAAGAATAGGGTCAAGAAATGAATTTTGAAATTCGACTTCATCAATCACTGCTAAATATCTCAAAAGCTTAAGCCTTTCTTTAAGATTGTAGTACTCTACATTGGTTTCATCTGAACCAATAGGCTGGGCACTATAATTGAACAAAATGTAATCTTTTACCAGAGTTAATACTATGGTATCTGCACCGAGTTGTAAGAATTGACATAGTCTATCGCAAAAGAGTGAAAGCTCTTTGGTGTTGATATTGTCATCAATAATGCTTAGACGGATGAAAAAGTCTAATTTCTTTAATGGATCATTGGGACCATCTGATGTCAAATTTGAAAGTACGAAGTAATATTTCTTAGCAATTCCAAGATAGCCTTGGTTACAGTCACTAGTGAATATCAGTCGAATGCTTAAGTGTTTGATTTTAAATAAAGATTTCACTAATGCTTCAAGTGAATGCACTTCGGTTATAGCCGTACTGTTTCTGGAATGGTGAAAATCAAGTGTATCGATGTCTATAGCATCAGTATTGCTAACTTTTTGCCTCTTATTTCTAGTTATGACTTGACTGAAATTTCGGTATTTATCTAGATTATCTCGTAGAATTGTTGCCAGACTTTCCTCAATGTAAATATCGTTAACGTGCTTCAATTCATTCAATTGAGTGAGGTAATCAAAGTTGGGATAGACAAATGGTTTCGACGAAGTTACCACTAGCTTGTTCATATCGTAAGCAATGTCTTTTCCAAATTTATTGAAGTCAATGGATGCGTCCAATGTCTTGAATAGAATAAGTAAACTTTTGAGATGCTCATCCAAAGGAAATCTACCGAAAAGGTCTACTACTAATTGTACATGCCATGGTTTCCACGAATTTATACGGCAAGACTTCTGATTGTTCAAGTACGTTTCTATTGAAGTTGAACTGTTCAGAATAGAAAGAAATATGATGTTGGCTATGTATGGACGCAGGAATTCGTATGATAGCAATTTGAATAAGATGGGAAGCATCCTACGTAAAGAAGTATAAACTTGAGAGCCAAATAAATGAAGTGAGCAAACTAACCATTCTAGAAGTTGAAGCTGTATTGCTGTAGGGAGTAATCGTGCTTTTGCAGTAGACCCATTTTTATAGATGCTCTGTGGTATTCCAATATGGCTGATGATTCTGTAGAGTATATCCAAAGATGGATAACATCCAGGACGAGGAAGTAGTAGATTCTTTATCACGAACTTTTTATCGCTATTGTTGAAAAGGGCAGATTTCTTCAAGTCAAAGATCAAATCAAAGAGATGGCCGAGATCAGATTCGTCTAATCCACATTTTGCTGTGGGATCCTGAAGATTGAGCAAGATCGGCAATGGATCATTGGAGAAAGCACTATTTACCAATTGAGAAATGGAAATCTTAATTTTTGCCGCAAACTCCTCAAGGATGCCTGGATTGTTACTACTATTTTCTTCGTCCATATTACTCATATATTCTGTAGTTTAATATTAATTGAACGAATGTAGTAGTTGTATTTGTAGGCTGTGTCTAACTTGAGGTAATTTATTGTTATTTATATTTCGCGATATTTCGCAATCTCAGATTTTTGATGTACAATCGCACTAACTTAATTGCTACACCAGAAGACATTTTCCTGGATTGATGTTTTTTTAGTTAAGATTGATTATTGTGAGCGATTCATATGGAAAATGCTCAAATTTTGTTTATTTTATAATGAAATTGTAGTTCTAGTTGCTTTAGCTATACATTTCATACCTTCCACAATAGCACATATCAATTTATTCTTTTTCTACTCGACATGAACATACCCTTTCGTCTACGCTTCCTCTACTCCACAAATCATAATGCGATCTCGTAGCTTCGTTAAATAATCTACAGGTTCTATAAGATAAGCAATTTTCTAGACTTTGCTGGCTACGCTCCCCCAGCTTCTCTGTACCATCTCACACCACGGTCAAAGCTAATTACACATAAACTCTCGTTTTTGTCTCTTCCTGGACCTCCTCTGATGCCACTTTTGATGAAAGTTACACCACTAGCAATGCTCTTGTCGAACTGCTCATCGTGTGTCGAATCTTCAAGATCACTGACCGACAAGTTAATGGTTGCTTCTCTTTCTCTCGATTCAAGATTCCAAATCCGCACACACTTGTCAAAACCACAACTAGCTAATAGGGTCGACTCCTCGTCAAAACTCAAACCCATAATCCAGCCATTATGGGCAAATCCTCCAATAGCACTGCTAGTGGAATGACTGGGCATCGTCAAATTACCCACATACTCACCGTACTTTACATCGTACAATGTTATCGATCCAGATGACTGGTTATCTCTAGCTACAGCCAAATATTTGCAATCGTGAGAAAACTTCAAGACTCGAGGCATGGCTACAGAGTTACCTGCTTTACTGTTATGGACAAAGTCAGTCGACTGGAAAGTATAGAGAGCCTTCATAAGTTTCAAGTCGTATACAATCACATCTCCATTGGCAAATCCTACAGCAGCTATTAAGTCTTCAGAAGGTGATACTGCCAATGAGTTGGGAAACACCGTCTTTTTAGTCGTCATTTCGCCAGCTTTCTCAAACTGGATATCTACAACATTATCTTTACTTACAGTGATCTTCAAATAGTTCACTGCCGTCGAACCCGTAGCCTGAGTGACTACAAAGTAGTCCTGCTTCGACACAGGATCTTTATAGAATGCTGGAGCCCAACAATCTTTCTTGAACAAATGATTCTCCAAGACTTGCAAAGAACTGATATCATCATTTGTGAAGTAATGGAATACGATAGAGCCATCAAAACACACAAGTGCTATCACCGTCAACTTGACGGTTGAATCAGGCATTATATTCTCATACCCGGCGACGTGGTGAATTCCTGACTTGTGAACAAATTTTTTGTGAACAAATTCATGGGGATTGTGGTTCTCTTTCTGATAATTATCCCAGTAGTTGGCACATCCATCACTGGATACTGTTATGGTATATCTGTCTGTGATTTCCACGCCGAGGATATCCAGTTCATGTGCCTGTGGCGCATTGGCTGTTGCTATGTACTGTTTACCCATTGTCTGGACAATCTTGTATAGAAAAACCAAACAAGAGAAGAATAGTAGTTGTAGTCTGAAAAGCTGAAGAACGATGTTGAATGTAAAGTATATGCAGTCTTCTATATGCAACTATAAACTGCTGGGGAATGAAATCGAAACATTGAGTCGAATTGAGCGAGATTTCGTCAAAAATGTTCTCCCGATGTCAATAGGTGTAGTCGGGCAGATTAATGAATGTGACTCTTCGTTAGATTTGGACGAAATAATAATGCAAATAATCAAAGATCGTATAAACCATCAGATTGCAGCTTGGTCACGTGGATTTGTTGAATCCTAAATACTTCATTGGGACTGGAAGGTGAACCTTTAGTAGTAGAGAATGTGTTGCAAGATTGATTTGTTATTTGTATTCGTGCTGTTTTTCATAACGAAAACTCATATCTTTCTAAGAATTGTAGAATAAGTAAGATTTAGCAAACTTTGGACAACTTACTGGAAAATAATCGCAAGCACACAATTCAATTTTATCTAAAACTTTAATTCCCTTGTTCCAAGGTATTATATAGCAAGAACATAACAAGTATTGCTACCGACTCAAACCTACCAGTTCATAACAACTTTATAAAGTCAACTGTCCAGTTCTTCTATGGACTGGACTACATCGTTAACTCCCGCAAGTCACTACCTGCAGTACTACATTTCTATTTCGGAACAACTCAAATATCGCAGACAATTCCCTAATCATATGAAAATTGCAGTGGACTATTCTCTCGAGTCCTATTCTTTCGAGTCGAATAGTCCAAAAGAATAGTCCACTGCAATTTTCATAACATCTACAAGCGTATTGCCATGGTTACATCGCAGAAGTCGGAGTATGTATCTCAGATATCTGAGCAGTATCTTTTCCGAACTTTTGTGGATAATGCTGCTGGAAAGGATACTACTTCCATACCCTATAATAAGCTAGTTTGCAAACACAACACGGAAATCTATTTTGCCAATAGAAATTGTATCAGATGTTCTATTATTGATTCAAAAAATCGCAGTTTCCATATCTTGGTCCATCCCTTTGACAAATACAACATTGTCGCCCTTGAGATGAATACTCTGGGAACATTACTCGCCTCAATTGGAGAACAGGATTTGGTGATCTTGTCGATTGCTTCGAATTTGCATTCAGGACTCGGTCCAGCAGTTGCTACCAATGCTCACAAGATTAGTAACATCGGTGGCAAGATCAGAAAAGTTATTTGGCAGTCGACTGCTTCAAATGACTCTGTAGTTGTGGTTTTGAACGATCTTAACCAAGTCAAAGCTTATGACATCTCGGTTTCGCTTGAAGTTCCCGTTCTTTCTGTAGACCTTACACTGTTCAAAGTGTTTGGTAATGATAGGGCCCTTTCGATCTCGTTTGGGTCTCTGCAAAACTTATCGGGGGCGTTGACTTTGTATGTTTCCACTGAGAATTCACATATCTACTCTATATATCCTTTTCTTCACAGGAGTGCTCGTATAGCAACAACTTTCGATGCCGTTAACGATGCACTTGCTGATACTTCAGCATTAATTTCGGAGATTGAGACCCGTTTCCCTTCGCATAGTTTGGTCGATTCACTCAACAGCAAGTTGATGACAGCTGCAATAAGACAATTTGAGTTCTACTCCCACCTCAAGAATCAAGCTGCTACATGCACCGCTAAGGAAGTTAGAGGCTTAGGTTCAGCTTCTCTATATGAGTTGGCACTTCTCGACAACAGATTGCCTTTAGATTACGAGCCAGAATTACAAGGTCCATTGTATTCTGGATCTGCATCCATTTCAGACATTTTCCAAATAACTTCGAACAAGGATCTTTCTATTGTAGTAACTTTATCCTCTTCACCCGACAAGAACGTGCTAGCGACATACCACGCACAGCTCAGACCATTAATAATGAACTGGAAGGACGGAAATGAAAACACTCAACTTATCAGCAAACCTATTGAAGAGCCACATGGTTATGCCAAACCCAGACGCGGATTTGGCTTTATAGATTTGTCAGAAACTTCCAAGGAATCTGAAAAGGCTCGTAAAGAAAGATTAACACAAGATAGAAGAACAAAGGAGAATTACTTCTGGAAGAATGAAGCTTCAATCTTGTCCACATTGAGTAGAGACGAACTACCTACTACATTCGAAAAGGTGTCGGCCAGTGTGTTTAATACTGACCAGTCCAAATTTGCAGTTATTTCCTCTGAGGATATCATTTTCGTTGATCCCAAGGCTTGGGTGGATAGTGTTCTAAAAGGACTTTTGTTGGACGAAGTATCATTTTCTGAAGTTCCCAAAACATACATCTCTGCTTCCAGCAGAACAGAAAAGGTTTTGGGAGCAATTGTAGTTACAGATGAAATCACACAGACAGGTGAAACTTTGATTGTGTTCAGGAGCGGAAATAAAGACAATTTGGAGGTGATTGAGTTGGGCCAAGCCGACGCAGAACAGGTAGAAACAGCCACGGAAAACCATGATGAGAAAGTAGTTGATGTTGGTATTATTCATAGCTCTTTGTCTTGTAACGAGCCTATTGACGAACTAATCAGATTAGCCTCATCACTACCAACGGCGTCAGCACTCAATGTATTACCTAGTGGTGAAACCTCCAAATCATTGAAGGAAGATGGCGCTCTTGCGGCTTTGAACAAGCTTTCCAGTGCTACAATTGAGCACATTGCGAAGTGTACATCTTTTGCGATTCAGTTGAATATTCGTATGGGATCAGAGATTGATGTCATGAAAGCACAAATCCTGTCGTTAAACAAAATACTAGAAAAGAACATTGACAATTCTGGACTCATTAAAAATGTCGAAAGAATCACTGAATGTTCTAGAAAGCAAAGATCACTCGAGAACAGAATCGACGACTTGAAAACCAAGCTCATGGATTCAATTCAAAAATCAAGAGAAAACAGAACTTTACCGATTTCTGTAGCCGAGAAGAACTGGTTCAAGGAGATCAATTCTGTCAATATCCAGGTCACAAAGGACTCAGTAGAAAAGAAGAGTCTAATTTCAAACGTAAGCAGTCTACAAAGTCAGGTGCGGTCATTGCTTGATGATATAAAGAACCAGCAATTCACAGATGAAAGTGCATCTACCAAGGTGAAGAATATGGAATTACGTCAACAGTTATCAAGGGTCAAATATTGGCTAGAACAAGAAGAACCAATCATAGCATCTACAAGAGACATTTTGGAAGATTGCTTGAAGAAGTTGGCCTTATAATATTTATGTTCTAATACATTGTGTTACTTAAGATTTACACGCAGAAATATCAGTAGTGATACGATTACCACACTAGAAAGTACTTTTATTTTATAAATATACCTCTGCTGTTTTCCTTAGTGAAATTGGCCAATCTCTCGCTATACTCTCTTGGATCTTCTTTTTCAGGATTTGACTTCTCCAACTTCTCCCCTTGATACGAGGACGCTTGTAATTTGAGTCCGTCGAAGAAACGACCGTTAAAGCTGGATATGCAAGTCAGACACAGCAGTGGATTCTTGAATTTGATGGTTACAGCACCTGTTATATCGAATACAGTTATTTTCGAAATATCATTACCTATTCCCAACTTGTCGCACTCCTCTTGAATATCTTCCTTCAAGTACAATTCTAACATTGGATCCAGTTTGAGTTCTTCTTTACGAAACATCAGTTTAACAAGAACAATTTTGGATCCTTTTTCATTTATTATTTCATTTGGTACGATGTCATCATCCCACTGAGTCAATCTCTTTTTCAAGGATTCTTTTTTTTGTAGAAGCAATTTCCTCTTTTCGGCAGATAGGACAGGTCTTTCTTCAGCGGTTTTGGGTCTGGTATTATCGAATTGAGCTGGCTGAACAGATATTTTGGATTCACTGTTTGTTGGAGGACGAATGTAAGTATTATCCATCATTTCAATGGCCAAAGGGACACTTTCTACAGCATGATAAAACACTAGAGCTTCTCCCTTGAATTTATCACCATCGTAGTACATTTTTATACGAGGCTGACTGGTATTGTAATCTTCTGATAAGATCCCGTATTTCGAGAAGGATTGCGCCAACTCTTCTTTGGTGATATCCAAAGGCAATTTCGATACATAAACTGCACTTACCGGTTTGTCATTAGTGTTTGAATCTGAAGTCTTAGAAGTTGTATCAGTCTTCTTTTCGTTTTTGAGTCGAATGATTTCGTCTTTCAATTTCTGCATTTTCTCCTTTCGTATTCTCTTGATGTTGAGCTTGTTTTCTTCTTCTTCAATATCCAATTGGGCGGAAGTGCTATCACGCTTGGAAGATATCGTGGCTTGAGAACGCTTGGACCATTCTTTCAGATCGTAGTTGTACTCATATTCCGTGTTTTCGTCTTCAAAAATCCACAGCTTTGATTCCTGATCAAGATAGATACGAGGGTCGATCTTTGCAGTCACCTCTGGATCTTCGAGATTAGCTGAAGGCGGCGGTGGATGTTTGGGAAAGTCAGTCATCAGAGTTAATGATAAAAATTTGATGGTGCAAAAGAAGATAATGACAAGCTGTTGAAGTATTTCCGATAAGGAAAGCAAATATATATTTATATATGTCTTGAATATTGTATAAGATAATCAAAATGAAGATTAGAAGTGATGCTAGAATATATTTGTATGCAGAAATGTCATCTCCAGACAGATAAATAGAAAATACTTATAAAACAAGTAGATACACAAAAAAGAAGACCAAAAAACAGAGCGAACGAAATTCTCGTACATTTGATACAGCTGAATACTCTCGTAATAGAATACAACTTTCAGTATATTGGAGGAATACAATACTCCATTGCTACATACAATGGGCATTTCGCAGAATCTCCCAAAGGAACCTATAAAAGCTTGGTACTCGTATGTCGCGAATGTCGCACGACATCCTTCCATACTATCAACATTCAAATGAATCTGCACCAGACACTTCATTGTTCCACGACAATTCCATTTAACAAACCAACTTCAATTCATCGGACACCAGATCGCAAAACACCATTTCCAGCGTAGCTAAACTAACCTGACAAGCGAAAAAATCCACAGTTTATCTTTCACTATTTAATATCTTTTTCACCTATTGATCTTCCAACTCGAAAATGGCTGAAGTCTCGTCAGACTTTGTTGGCTCTGCCACACCCAACGAGTACATCTTGAGCTTATCACCAGAACAAATCGAACACGACCAGAAAATTGGCGTTAGAGCCATCCGGTTGTTCCTTCAGAGTAAGACTTCGTACGATGTGTTGCCAGTTTCATATCGTTTGATTGTATTGGACACATCGCTTTTAGTGAAAAAGTCATTAAACATCTTGCTTCAGAACAACATTGTATCTGCACCATTGTGGAACACCCAGAACTCTCGTTTTGCGGGTTTGTTGACTTCGTCTGACTTTATAAACGTAATCCAATATTACTTCCAGTTTCCTGAAAAGTTTGAATTAGTGGACCAGTTGACCCTTGATGGATTGAGGGAAGTAGAGAAGGCTATTGGTGTCACGCCCATAGAAACGGTGTCGATTCATCCCTTCAAATCATTGTACGAAGCCTGTGTTAAGATGTTGGAGTCAAAAGCAAGAAGAATTCCTTTGATTGACGAAGACGAAAAGACACATCGTGAGATCGTGGTGTCTGTTTTGACGCAGTATAGAATCTTAAAGTTCGTAGCCTTGAACTGTAAGGAAACCAAGATGTTGTTGAAGCCGGTCAAAGACTTGCAAGGATTGGGCACCATTAAGGACATCTCCACCTGTACCATGAACACTCCTGTCATTGAAGTCATTCACTTGTTGGCCCACAAGTCTGTTTCTTCTGTTCCAATAGTCGATGCTCACGGCAAGTTGATCAATGTCTATGAAGCAGTCGATATTTTGGCGTTGGTTAAGGGAGGAATGTACACCGATTTGGACTTGAGTGTTGGTGATGCTTTGTTGAGAAGACCAGAGGAGTTTGAAGGTGTACACACATGTACCATGAACGACAGATTGAGCACCATCATGGACACCATCAGAAAGTCCAGATTGCACAGATTGTTTGTTGTGGACGAAGAGGGCAAGTTGGTGTCGGTGATAACGTTGAGTGACATCTTGAACTACGTCTTGTTTGGCGAGGACTAGATAGGTATTTAGCCAGTATACAGTAGAGAGAAGTAGATGTAGAAGATTGAGTTGAGAAATACAGACTATAGAGGATGAGACTGATGGACGACCCGGATTAATGGCTGAGAAGGCGAGTCAGAGATAAGTTTACTACTACGTGTATAAGGAGTTTCTAGCTATTATCTAAGATCAGTAGTGCTGAATTATTGGTAACGTAGAGCTATGAACAGGTGACCTTGTGACATTCTTGAACAGTCTCAAGATTTTATACTCACAAGACAGTAGCACTACAGCACCCTATTAAAGCATTGCAACTTACGAAAGTATTCATTGCTCCGAATCGTGACGATACAATATCATTAGCATAATTGCCCATTATAGCTTCATTTCGAGATCCATTATATCTTCTCTGTGAACCAATTGGTTTTCCTTATAACTCCACAGTTGCTGCCTGCACATTCCACTGATAGTCGGTTTCTTTTGGCTGAATCTGGTGCGCGTAATCGTTTATTTTTATCTATGTAGATAGCGGAAAATTTCTTGCGATTACTAATAGCGAAATTGATGTATTTTTCACTCAGGTGTGAATCATTTTTCAACAACTTTTTTTTACCTTTCGGATTCTTTGTATTAAATCAAGCTTCGTTGCTAATTTTTTTTCGTACTGTCATCTACTAATTATTCATAAGCTCATGACACCAGAGACTAGCTGAAATTCGTCGTAGTTCATTCTCCATCTCATAGTTCATCTCATCACTTTTCACCCGAGCTCACAATTGTTCACATCGTCACAAAGTTTCTCATCTTAAATAGCATTCGGCATCGATTCAGAACGCAATGTCACATTCGCCCGGAAATGCTTCACAAACAACCTTAGAGCCAGTGAGCCAGACGTACAGTGAAAAGCTAGCTCTTCCCCAGGTCACTCTACGTGCTACTTTCGTAGGGTTAGCCATAGGCTCCGTGGTACTTGTGCTGAACTTTCAGTTTGGACTCCAGACCGGCTGGGTGCTGATGATGTCACTTCCGGCTGCCTTGTTGGGCTTCACGATCTTCAAATTGTCGCCATATGCCGAAGATTTTACAGATGTGGAGAACGTATATGTCCAAAGTGTAGCTGTGGCCGTGGGGACTGGACCGCTTTGCTATGGACTTATAGGGATAGTTCCGGCCATAGAAAAGTTCCTCACAGCAGAAGAGTCCGGCTTGGGCGAGACATTTTCGTTCTCTTTGTTTGATTTGATGGTGTGGTCGCTTGGTTTGGGACTCTTTGGAGTCTTCTTTGCAGTTCCACTTCGAAAACAAGTTATTATCAAGGAAAAGCTTCCGTTTCCGTCCGGAAGTGCAACGGCAACTTTAATCTCGGTAATGCATGGAACGGAAATCTATGACGACGAGCAAGAATCAAGAGCTATCAAGAAGCACGAAAGTACGTTGTTGAATAAAACATCCATGTCTCAGGACATGGAAAACTATCTTGCCAGTGACGAAACGGAACAAGAGGAAAGCTCTCCAACTAAGCAAGATAATCAGGATCCTTCAGTCTACTCTAAAAATATCCATTCGTTGTTGATAACTTTCCTGATTTCTGCAACTTATACGTTGGTATCATACTTCTTACCCATCTTGAAGAACTTGCCCATTTTTGGTACAAATCTTTCAAACAACTACAAGTGGAATTTGCAGCCTTCCCCAGCATACATAGGGCAAGGTATCATCATGGGTTTACCCACCGTCTCTTATATGTTGTTTGGTGCCATTTTGGGATGGGGAATTCTAGCACCCTTAGCCAAAAGTAAGGGCTGGGCTCCAGGTGCTATTGACGATTGGATCAATGGGGGTCAAGGATGGATCCTATGGGTCAGTTTGAGTGTGATGATAAGCGATTCACTTGTTTCTTTTGTGGTTGTCACATTTAAGTCGATTAGGAGCGGAATCAAGATCATGAAAGATTTGAAAAATCAAAGACAATATGCTGAATTACCTCTGCAAAATTTAGAATTGCAACAATCGTTGCTCAATGATGACAGCGACAGAAACTCGAACGAGGACCCCTCCAATAGTACATACTCTGGATCGCGGACTAAAACAGTCGAGACCGCTTCTATCCGTCCTCTTTCCAGAGCTGAAATTCAGAAGGACTATTTAGTCAGCAACACGATTACATTTTCAGGAGTTATTCTTTCGTCGATTCTCTGTCTAATTTCCATCAGAATCGTGTTTGGTTCGATTGTACCTTACTATGCTGCGGTGGTAGCTATCGTTCTTGCATTGTTCTTCTCTGTTCTTGGGGTTAGAGCTCTTGGAGAAACGGACTTGAACCCAGTTTCTGGTATTGGAAAGTTGTCGCAGTTAATTTTTGCTGTGGTAATTCCAGCCAACCATCCCTCCAAGATTTTGATCAATTTGGTAGCTGGTGGTGTTGCAGAAGCTGGTGCCCAACAGGCTGGAGACTTGATGCAAGACTTAAAGACAGGTCATCTCATTGGTGCCTCTCCAAAGGCACAATTTATAGCACAAATTATCGGTACCTTATACTCAGTTTTCCTCAGCAGTATAATGTACAAAGTCTACAACTCAGTTTATTCTATTCCGGGCGACATGTTCAGAATACCAACAGCCGTGATCTGGATCGACTGTTCGCGTTTGGTGACTGGACAGGGATTACCTCCAATGGCATTCGAGTTTTCGATTATCTTTGGAACCATCTTTGGGATTATTGCATTGCTCAAAAATACCGTTCCTCCAAGTTCTAGTTTTCACAAGCATCTTGTTTACTTGCCCAGTGGAATAGCCGTAGGCATAGGTATCTACAATACACCTAACTTCACACTTGCACGGTTTGTTGGTGGTGTTATTGCCTACTGGTGGATCAATTTTGGAACCAAGACAGCTGGAAGCAACAGAATCGCCATGATCATTTTTAGCAGTGGTCTTGTTCTTGGAGAAGGGTTATTGAGTGTGGTTACGATGGTATTGACGAGTTTGGGAGTAAAACATTTTTAGGTTCTTATAGACAGCAAATATGTTCAATTGTATGATTATAGACAGTTCAAGGTAATAGTTTAAAATTAAGTGTAGGTACTTAAAAATGATCTGTGATAGTCCTATCGGGCAGATGTAGAAGACTAAATACAGATCTGGTATAAATGCAGAAGATAGAAATGCAAATGCGAGAGTTTATTTCGTGAGGTCTGATAAATCAATCGATTTAGAAGAGAGGAAATGCAGAGTCAATATGAAATGAGGTAGAAATGCAGAATCTATATGAGTGAGTTAGAAATCCAGAGACTAGAATACAGAAGTAAAAATACACCCGAGAGAACTAAAAAGAACACAGAAGAAGAAGTACAGAGCTTAGAATATGTAGAAGTTCAGAGCTTAGAATATGTATAAGAATTGGTTAGAAGTAGAAATACAGAGTTAGTAGAAATAAGATGATAGAAATAATGAAAGAAGCATGGATGATGAATACAGAAGAAGAATACAGAAGAAGAATACAATAGAAATACATAGAAATACAGATGATCAGATAAGATATATTAGAAAACGAGTGATAAAATGAAAAAAAAGAAAGAAGACTATAGATGGTCCACAGACATTGAATATGAGAGTTATCAAAAGTGTACAAGTCAATGAAGAGCATTTCTTTCCTTGTCTGCTGCGATTCTCTGGTTGATTAAGAAGATTGCAGTCTGTATAGAACTGAGAGTTCCCGTTAACGTCAATTTCCGGATATTGGTCAAGCCTTTGCCGCCTCCCAACATGATGGATTGACCCTTGTCTGGCTCAATTTTGACGTATGTGCATCCACTGTTTTCTCTGATGTGTTTGATATTGTTACCTCTTCTACCAATCACCGATCCTATATTGGCGTTGGATACGAAAACATCCTGGTTCAACTTGTCAGGAGTAGGTCCCGATTGAACTGGAGGATTCGTGATGACTTCACCGATGATATTGTTACCATGCTCATCAGTGTATGGAGTCTGTGACGGCATCTGCATTGGAGGTGGCGGAGCAGCTGCCGGAGCCATGGCGCCATAATGATGTTGAGGATGTATGGCTGGCTGGAACATCATTTGGAAGTTGTAAGGCTGTTGTTGTTGGTGTTGATGTTGCTGAGGAGGTTTATTCTGATGTTGTCCATATGGTTGTGGCTTTTGTCCGTAAGGATTGGCCATATTGTTATCTTTCATGGGCAAAGACATGGCATTTGGACCCATAACCATCATATTGTTATTGTTGGGTACCATCGAGATATTCATCATACTATTGGACACATTGGAGTGGTGAAAGTTGGCAGGGTTGTAGTAGATGACTTTGTTCTTCTTCAAACAATCCTTGTGCTCAAGCATCACCTGGGAAATGTAGTAGATGGCTATATGGATAGCATCTCCCACTCCTGTTATGGACAAAATTCTATCTGTAGAATATGGCAAAGGTTGTTCTGCTGCCTTCAATTTTGCAGCTGAGTTCTCCTCAATCTCACGGAATTTCAGACCCTGTTTGCCAATAATGAAACCAATCATTGGATGGGGTACCAAGATTTTCAAGTTGTACTGTTGACTAATCATGGATGCTGGTTCATCTTCTGGTTCATCCAAGATAGTTCTGGTGATGAGTCCAAATGCTCTAGCTACATTTTCTGCTGGACCGCGAACAGAGATTATACGTTCTGGTACATTCTTCAAGTTCTCACTGACATTGATGCGTACACTGGCTTTTTCACGAATATGGTTGATTTTCTCACCCTTCTTTCCTACAATACAGCTGGCTTCCTTAACAGGGCAATACATTCGGATCAGAACATACGTGGGATCGCTATCCCGTTCCCTATGATTTGAAATAGGCTTTGATCCGCCGGCATGTTCACTTCCACCATAGGAGTCGTGGTGGTAGTTGGCATAGTTGGAAGAAATATCGTCAATGTCGTTACCAGAATCGTTCGCAGCACTGAAATTATTAATATTGCTATTACCAATAGTATTGATATCATTGCTGATATTGCTGCTGCTGCTGTTGTTATTATTATTCTTATTCTTATTATTATTAATGTTGTTGTCGGATACATTAAGGTCAACAGATGGATCATAATCGTCTTCAACATTTTGATCATCGTCTGCCAAACTAGTCAGAATCTCGGTGTTTTGGGCCAAAACTTCAGGGATTGCCTCTGTGGCAACTTCTATGGCATCAGCAACTTCATCGGTAACAGAAGAACCAATGACTGGTGCAGTCTGCGATTGTTCTTGTTGAATCACGTTGAGATCTAGCTGTTCAGAATCAAGGGCTACACGTTTGTTAAGCTGGTCTCCAGCAGACGACTCAAGGTCGTCGTTCTTACGTTTCAAGATATTACTGCTTGACGACATTCTTGCTGGACCAGATGAGAAGAGAAAGAATGAAAAGTTATAGCGAGTTTCGGACAATCTACAATTATAATTCTTTTCGTCAGCGAGCTGATCACGTGACATGGATTGAGATGCGGCATAAGGAATACATTACTGTTGTATGGATTGAGTTGGTTGGGCAAATCGAGGGAGATAAGAATTCTTTCTAGATATTTTTGTATTCTTTACTGATATATATGATATATGTATCATTGACCATAGGAGTAGTTTTCATTGTAGAGAATATGTGAGAATTCGTTAATTTTTTGTACACAAATATACACTATGTACATGTGCGTTTAGAACATCATAAAGGTGGTAAACGCATGTTTCATTTTACACGTAAGGTACCATGGGTAAGATTGTAGAGACTCGTCCTAAGAATTATTATCGACGGTTTATCTTTGATCTAGAATTCTAGATTTCAAAGCTGTGCCATAGGAGATATTTCATTTCTATCCCTGTTGTTGCTTGAGCCACTGGCGCAGTCTTTCCTCTTCCTTCGTCTTCTGGTACTCGATGTCTCGTTTTTCCTGAACTCTTCCCAAGAAATCTTGTTTGTCAAGATAGCCTGCCTTGTTGTGTAGCTTCAATTCATCACCAATCTTTCTCTGATCAACAAAACTGGCCCAGTCCAATCTCGATTTCTCAAGCGTAGACAACTTCAGCTTCTTGTTTACGTGGGAAGACATGAACTTATCGATCAACGAAGGTCTTTTCAACTTGATACGCAATTCTACTTCTTCACCAGTAGATGGAATTTTGCGAATTACGGGAACGAAGGACCTCACTACATTCTCATCCGAATCTGGAGCTGTAACTACAGAAGTTGAGTTGAGGTAAGCTTTCGCTTCAGCCGAGTCTTCGTCGACTTCCTTCGTTTCAGTGATAAGTTTCCCAGCAAAGGCATACGAGGTCTGAATCTTAATCTTTCTCGGTCCAAGAGTTCCATCTTTATTCTTATTTGTGTCAGCCGAGGCTTCAGCCGACTTATTATCGCTCCCTTTGTTTTCTCTTACAGAATCTTTCCAGTCGGCTCTGTTACCGTTAAGTGCGTTTTCCTTCATCTCGTTGAAAAGGGCATCTACATCTACAGCCAATCTGGGCGATGGAACTAAACCCAGAGAATCAGTCTCAAAGTTTCCGATATACTTTGACTGTACAGTTTGTCGCTCTTGAAGTCGTTGATTTCTGGTCCTCACTTCACTTATACTTGCAGAGAAATTAGGCGCCTTTTCATCCTGTTCTGCTTCGTCTGCTTCGTCTGCTTCGCCTTCTTCGTCTTCTTCGTCTTCTCTATTAGTCTCAGCTACTGCTTCAGGATTGTAATCTTCATCCTCCTCTTCGTCGTAATCATCTTCATCTCCATCTTCCTTGTTTATGTCTACTTCACTGATATTATTTTTTCGTACGACTTCATCCATTTCTATTTCTTCATTCATCTTGTTTTGTTCTTGTTGTAGATGTTCTTGTTTCTGTGACATTTTTAAATTTTCCATTTTAACATTTCCTGTTTTGTTTTTGGCTACAGCCGTTTCCGGCGCTTGCTTCTGTTTAGCCATTCCACGCAGTCTAACGGTATGGCCGTTCCTCCAGACGAGAGAAGCCATTCCTGGCCATGTCAGTATACGGCCCTGAAATATTTGGGGACATTTGTGAGCAGAAATGTCGCACCAGTGTACATTTGCTTCTGAATAGTAGTAGAAATCCAATCTTATTCAGGTGTTTTCGATATTCTTCTTAAACTATACAAATTCTCTACAATAATATACATATACACTAACGATTTACAGTTGATGTCTATGTGAAATTAGTAAAATGGTCTAATAATTGCTGAAGAAATACTCTACGACCAGTTATCAATAGAACCAACTGCGACATTCCTGCCTATCGGTGTTGCATTTTGCATACCCGAACCAATATAACTATAAAAGGAACGAGTGGCGCTCATTTCCGCTTCTCTATTAGATATTCCAGATACGCTAGTATTACATTCTATATACACATAGACACCATACATATACAAACTATTCGTGGCATAGAAACCCATCTCCTTCAATTGCCCAATCGTTGTCAGTTTTGTCATTATTGCAAGGTGAATCTCTGAGATTCTCCACACTTTTTCGACCACTTTTTCTACTGTTTTCCACTATTTCCACCAAATCTTTACCGATTTCAACTGAACCTTCCAGAATGTCACTCGTCACTTTCTACGCTGATTCAGAGGCTCCATTGGTGTTGTTGTCTGCCAAAAAACACTTCAACGACTTGTCCACCGCCAATGCCAAGTTGTACGCTCACTATCTCTCACGAGCCTCTCACTGGGGAACGCGTGCAGTGTTGAGATCAGTTTCTCCTGAAAGTGAAACCATCTACGACTTGATCTTGAAGGTCCATGCTGTTTTAGGCAGTCCAAAATCCAACGAAGCCTACATAGAATTATTGGGCAAAAATGTGGCTGATTCGACTCGTGACGTCATTCATTACTTGGAGTACGCTTCGCAGTTCTTGTCGAATACGGGTAACTACAAGTCGTTTGGTGACAAGAAGTTTATCCCCAGATTGCCGGTAGTAAAGTTGGACAAGCTTATCTATGATGGCGTCGCCAATGAAGAAGTATCGGAACTATATAAGAAAGTCCGTAGCGATATTTACTCCACCGATGCTGCCTTGTTGGGCTGGACTGCTAGCGGACATGCCTCAGGATACTATCCTGGTGCCTTAAAGGTTACTAAAGAAGAGATCGACGACGTAAACTTCGCTTTGGCTTCGAACGGCATCATGCCAGAGAATACCAGAGTAGAAAAGAAGGCCGACCTTGTATTTGTGGTTCATGTAGCCAGTTCGGAGACGGTTAACACTACTGATTATTATCCTAAAAGTTCCATAACTTCCGAAAAAGGTGCCCAAATCACCTTTGAATTCGGTGATCACTCTGACATCTTCGGTAAGATCGTTGAAAACTTTGTGGAAGCCAAGAAATACGTAGCCAACGAGACTCAGGAAAAGTTGATTGGCTATTACATTGAGTCGTTCAAGACAGGATCCATGAATGCTCACAAGAAGTCGCAGATTGAATGGGTCAAGGACTTGAAGCCAGAAGTTGAGTCCAATATCGGATTCATTGAAACCTACAGAGATCCAGCTGGCGTTAGAGGTGAATGGGAAGGTTTGGTAGCCATGGTTAACCATGATAGAACTGCGAAGTTTTCCACCTTGGTCAACCGGGCTGGCGAATTCTTATCGGAATTACCCTGGGATAAAGTATATGAAAAGGACACTTTCACCCCTCCCGACTTTACTTCTTTGGAGGTGCTTACATTTGCTGGTTCAGGTGTTCCAGCTGGTATCAACATTCCTAACTATGACGATGTCAGATTGAACTTTGGCTTCAAGAACGTTTCCTTGGGTAATGTTCTTTCTGCTAATCCTAAGAAACCCAAGAAGGATGACTTTCTTCCCTTCATCAGCGACAACCTCCAAGCCGAATTCAAGAAATGGAGGGAAGAAGCCTTCGAAGTTCAGGTTGGTTTGCACGAATTGTTGGGACATGGTTCTGGTAAATTGTTACAAGAAACCTCTCCAGGAGTATTCAACTTTGACAATGAGAAAGTTGACACCAAGACCTGGTACAAGCCTACCGATACATGGGGCTCTCTCTTTGGTACAACTTCAGGCTCTTTCGAAGAATGTCGTGCTGAACTTGTTGCTCTTTATTTGATTCTCAAGAAGCCTTTGAATGTCTTACCGATTTTTGGTCTCACACTGCCAGAGGCCCAGAAGTCTGTCAAGTTGATCGGCACTTTGTTGATGGCCAGAGCTGGTTTAATTGCTCTTGAGTACTGGGATCCAAAAACAAAAAAGTGGGGCCAGCCTCACATGCAAGCCAGATTCGGTATCTTCAAGGTGTTGCACACTGCTGGTGTGGTTTCTCTTAAGTTTACGGACGACAAAACATTTGACGATCTTGAGGTTATCGTTGACGAAGCCAAGTTAGATACAGTGGCTGTGGAAGCTTTGGGTGACTTTTTGGCCCATTTGGCTATCTACAAGAGTACGGCTAACGTTGCTGAAGGTGTCCCATACTACATTGGCAAGACGAATATCACTGAAGACTACGCTCGTTTCAGGGACACTGTCATTAGGAAGAAGAAGCCTAGACAACAGTTGATCCAGGCCAACACTGTTGTTGGTCATGATAAGACTATTGAGGTCAAGGAGTACGAAGAGTCGGAGGTAGGCATGATTCAAAGTTTCGCCGATAGAGCTGTATGAGTCTGCGGGAGAGATCCGTTTCTGTATTGTGTTTAGTGTAGCCTAATTACACAGAATAATGGCATTTAAAAGGATACTTTGTGATAAGCATGTAATTACAAAAAGTATAAATGACTAATTCAACTAGTAAACGTTTTGCTATGAGTGGCACTTAATAAAGTCTGTAAAAGTAATACCTTTTTGCACCCATTGATTATTCTTTATCGATGTCACGTGCCGTTACCGGACTGTGTCCGAGCTCATTATGTCATAATGAAGAAATGTCGAATTTTATTGTTGAAGTCTATTTTTCGTACGAACCCAGAACCAGTATATATGTCATTTTATGTGTTAGGAATACGGAGCTGGTCGTATTCGGCAGCCGTGGGCACACGGCTAGCTCCGCGGGGTCGTGGAATTTCTTCATTAACCTCATATTACAACAAAAACCAAGGTCCAGTTCAGATGGCCAAATCGCAAATAGACATAGAAGTGAAAAGTCACCCTTCTTCTTCTTCTTCTTCTTCTTCTTCAAGTACACCAGAAAGTATGGGATTGTACTATGGAGCCACTTCAAAGGATTCGGTGCTATTTTCTCGGAATTTGAACAAATTTGTCAAAATAAGGTGTTTCTCAACTAGTTCTAGGCTTTCCTATGATTTACTTAAAGATGTAACAAAAGAGTCCAAACAGGAGATTTCCAATTCGCTCAATGCACATTTGGAATTAGCTCGGTTAAAGAAGAAAGAAATCGAGAAAGAAGAAAAAGTCGAGCGGATCAAAAGCAAGAAGTCGTTTCGCCAGAACCTCCAGACTATTGGCCGCATCATCACTTTAGGAAAACCAGATTTGAGACTATTCTTGTATGCAATAGCATTCATATTGTTTGCTGTTTTATATCCTACAACAGCTGTAAAGTTAGTAGGAGCCTCTATAGACGCTTACAACAGTCATGTGATGGATGCCGATGGAGATTTGCTCATCTGGGGCTATAAATATTCCACAGTGTTCACATTTATGGTACCGTTCATGATGGTCAGTGCATTGTGTTTCTGGGCCAGAATATGGGTGTTGAAAATCTTGGGTGAACGTCTTGTGGCGAGATTGCGTCTTCGTGTCATGAAGCATTTGTTGCGACACGATGCTACTTTCTACGACCAGGAAAAACATAAAGTAGGGGACTTGATATCACGTTTATCCAGCGATGCCTACGTTGTCTCCAAGTCCATCACCGGAAACTTGCCCGATGGGTTGAAGAACTTCTTGTTCGGTATTATCTCGTCCTATATGATGTACTCCATTAACCCCCTACTCTTTTGTGTGATGTTGTTGATTTCTCCACCAATCACTATAGGCTCAGTCTGGTACGGGGAGAAAATTAGAGAACTCTCCACTAGACTCCAGAATGCAACCGCTGGGCTCACAAAAATCAGCGAGGAGACTCTTAATGCTGTTAAGTTGGTAAAGGCATTCACGGGAGAACAGAAGGAGTTGTCAAAGTACTCAGAACAAGTTCGTCAAGTTGTCAAAGTCGCCAAGAAGGAAGCATTTGCTCAATCAAATTACTCGGTTTCCATCTACGGGTTGTATCATACTGGCTACTTATCGTGTATTGCATTAGGTGTTTATTTGATATTGAACGGTTCCATGACCACTGGTGATGTAGTCGCATTCACCATGTATCTGGAATTGTTTAACCTGTCGTTGTACAGTCTAACTACAACCTATATGGAATTGATGAAAGGAGCCGGAGCTGGAGTCAAGCTCTTTGATCTCATAGACCACGATAATGATGTGCCGGCTATCACCGGCGAAAAGGTGCCGAATTGGATAGCAAACGACATTGAATTCAAGGATGTGGTATTCAGTTATCCTACTAGACCGACCGACAAAGTTTTTAAAGGCTGTAGTTTCAAGATATCTCCTTCTTCCAGTACATGTATAGTTGCACCTTCTGGTTGTGGGAAATCTACCATTGCCTCATTACTCTTAAGGTCATACAATATTACTGAAGGAGAAATCACTATAGGCGGTATCAACATCAAGGACTTACAAGTTCGAGAATTGAGACGAAAGGTCATTGGAATTGTCCAACAAGAACCAGTCTTGTTGTCTGGAAGTATCTTGGAAAACATAGTCTATGGGTTGACTCCTCAAGAAATCAACGGGCTCACCATGGATGATGTAACTGAGATTTGTAGACAAGCCAACTGTCACGATTTTATAGAAGCTTTCCCTGATGGCTATAACACTTTGATTGGTTCTCGTGGAGCTTCATTGTCAGGAGGACAGAAGCAAAGAATCGCCATTGCTCGTGCATTGATAAAAAGGCCCTCAGTATTGATCTTGGATGAAGCCACATCTGCCCTTGATTCCAAGCTGGAGAGCTTGATAAATGAAACATTGAAAGATCTCACTTCACAGGGAAAGATGACGATAATATCAATAGCGCATCGTTTGTCTACAATTTCCAAGTCGGAGTATGTAGTCGTGCTTGGAAAGAACGGAAAGGTAGTTGAACAAGGTAGATTTGTAGAATTGTTCAGCAATGCTAATTCCGAGTTATCCAAGCTTTTGGACGAGTCCAGCAACTTAAAGCAGGAACAAAAGCTTTCCGACCAAGAGATAGAGCAACAAGATCACATCAACCATGAGACCGAGTTGTTAGAAATCACCCAGAAGTTGGGCAAATTGGAATCGTTGAAAGCCATCATAGATGATTTGCCTGTAGAATTGAAGAAAGAATTGCTTGAGCAAATGGCCAACGAATCTAAAGAGGAGGAAAACAAGCTAGTAGAAAACATAGTCGAACAAGGGAAAAAAGCAGATCTGGACTTACCCAAACCAAAGTTGACTCCTGATGAATTGAGATGAATCAAAAAAGTACAATGATGATCTTCTACATTTACCACAAATCACAAATCTGAATTCCTCATCATCAAGTCTCCAAGAAATCATCAATTTTGATGAGCACATTAGCATCATCATAACTTTGTACATAGCAAAGCACTATTTATTACGGGCTAGAAATAGACAGTACCTATTCTTGTAACGTAATCTCTTGTATTGAAATAATCTATTCTATAAGCACTGGCAGCGAATTTTTTTCATTATTAGGATAAATCATAAATATTAGACAGACCACAATTCAATTGCCGTCTACCGAATCAATGAATATTGAAAACTGAAATTGAAATGATATGATTCTATGAACTTGAATCCTTACATTAATCAATTAAATTTAATTATTGTAAGATTCATTTGCAATTCTTTCAAATTTCATTTCAGACATTCTTTCATTCAATATCAAATCTCCACTTCCAAATGTTTACTGGCCCAATGGCTTTGGCTCGGATTGAACACCGTTTTCAACCTTGATGACTTTGGCTTCAGTGAAACCTCTTCTTTCGGCAATAGCTTTGAATTCAGGCTTCAAAGCACTTCTCACAGTTCTGGCAGCGATAGCCATGGCTTTGGTTAAGGAGATACCGGCTTGTTTGTAGGCAGACATTGTTTGGGGTGATTTCTCTAGGACTAATCAGAGAACGAATTATGTTAGCTACTTTTTTCATATATTTCAATCTCGGGTTTGGTCGCATTTTTCATTGGACGGAAAACGGTATGTGAATTACTGCGGTAGATAGGTTTTGTGCGATTGTAGCGTAAAATTCAGTACCGTTTCTAGGAGTCACGTGAATTTCTTTAACTATATACCGTTACTTGGTAGACAATGGTATTAACCATATGTGGAAAATTGGTACGCTACCATTAAATAGAAAATCTCACGGTTCATTTTTGCCGTATTAGTTGTCGAAACCGTAAATCATATTAAAAGTAGCATGCTTATAGGTACTCCTTTAATGAATTCGAGCGGAGTCCACTCTTCATAATTTAACTAAGTTTCTATATCTATATCAGACACTATATATGTCTATCGTTTGGCGTTGATCCAGTTGATAAAATCAAAGAACAACGACAGCTGAAGCTTGTTGCTGGAGTCCATGGCCCACTCCTTCAACGACGCGGTATAAACATCGAGAACCTTTTCCAAATAGTCTTGATCCAAGTTCAACAAGTTTTTCGACAAAGTAATACATGCTTGGCTGCACGCCATTGAATGAGCCTGGTTTGACGACTTCGTATGACTTGCTGTGTGCTGCAATTCTTTGATAAGTTCAAGAAGTGAGTCCTTGTACGTTTTCTGTTCTTCTTCTGTTTTGAAGTAAACTTCAAAATCGTTAATTTTTGTTTTGCTAATCTTTGTCTTCAACAACTTGTGAGCCTTGACTCCAAGATTTTTGTCCATAGTCAAGTTGATCAAGGAAACCAATGGCTTGATAGCGGACAAATTCAAGAGTGAGTTGGGATGGGACTTGTTGAACAATTCAAGTAAGTCCAAGACCCTATTCTTGAAGAAAGTCATCTGCTCTCTGGCTCCCAAAGCATCAGCTTTTCTTTTATTACCACTAGGAAGAGTGGAAATAGCGTCCTGTCTCTCTTTGAAAATCTTTGAAAGTTGATCATCCATAGCCATCATCTGTTCGTCGTCCATTGAATCAGATTCATATTCATCATCTTCAGAAGAATCCAACTCATCAAATTTGACTTCTCCAGATTCTTCAGTAGGGATCCCCAATGCTTTTGCCAACTTCTTGTTAGTCTCTTTTTCCAATTGAGTCATTGCATCATCTCTGGATTCTTCTTCATCCGATTCTGAACCATCGGACTCGTCTGCCTCTTCTTCAAGTTCGACATCATCTTCGTCTTCGTCATCTTCGTCTTCGTCATCTTCGTCTTCGTCTTCGTCATCTTCGTTTTCTTGCTCTTCCTGGTCTTCTTGGTCTTCTTCTCTGACTTCTTCTTCTGCAAATTCACCATCTCCTTCAAACAATCCTTCCTGTCCTTGTTTGTTTTCTCTGGCATATAAAACGTCATACAACAACTTCAAACTGTCTTTATTCAATCTTACTCTGTCTGTTGTTTCATCTTTTCCACACAAAAAGAATTCCCACACAATGTTAGCAAATTTCTTTAACAAGGTGGACTTTCTGGAAACAAAAGATAAAATTATATCCGTCAAAACAACGGAGGTGTCGACTTCTTCTTCATCGTCATCTCTTCCAATGAAAATATCTTCATAACAAAGCTTGACTTCGTTAAGAACTTGAACTGTTTCTTCATCTCCCATATAAAGCTGGACAAGAACCAACGAAAACATCAACTCGAAACAGTATAGTTGGTCTTTCTTCGCTGGGTTTTGAGTCATAAGACCAAACTCATCAATAGAAGTCAATGTATCCAACGTTTCAGATTTCAAAGTAGTCAATTCTTCATCGAATTCGACCAAATTCTGGTACTTCGAAGAAGCCTCAAGTTTAGTAATGTATTTTATACAGTAAGCAGACCAAGAGCTCTTGTCTGGTCTCCTTTGGTTGATAATATCAGACAAGATCGAGTTAAGTCTTTCCTGACAGACGTTTCTAATATTAATAGATACTCTATTGGAATTGACTGGAACAAAGAATGAATACTTGATCAATAATTTGATAATATCTTCTATGAATTGTACTCCGTTATCTTCACTAACATTTCTGTTTCCTCTAATAGAGAGCAACAACTTGTCTAAACACCATTTTAGTATATTATCATTTGACTTCTTAAACGATTCGGTAGATTCTTCAATATCTACATCCTGAGATTCCAAAGCTGCTTTGAAATTTGATACCAAGACGTCCTTCAATTCTAACAAAATTACATCATGATGATTAACTTGAGAATCTACTGGCAACTTTCCGAATAAAGAAAGAAGATTGTCTACAGTTTTAGACTTGGTAACAAGATCAAAATTCCAACAGCCTCCTACTGATTCATTGATTAAATTTGATACTGCAATTGGAGCTTTGAAAGGATGTACTTTGCATTCTTCGACTATTGATTCGAGAACCTTGACTGAAATCTTATTCAACATGCGGTTTTGCTTCGAGCTTTGGTTGATCAAACATCTCATCAAGTTTGGAGAAAATAGATATTTGACTTGGCTCTGGTGGACATTCTGGAAGAACTTGATGAAAATTTCGAAGCCCCAGAACTTTCTTTCATGAGATGCCTTTTCTGAGAAGAAGGACTCATCAATGACTACTTTGAAAAACTCTTTCATCGATATTCTGGATTTATCATCTCCAATCTTTTGTTTCTTAGGAGAACTCGATTGGGAGTGCTTCTTTCTCTTTTTAGAAGATGATACTTCATCTTCTGCTTCTGAAATTGAATAATTGCCAGCGTTGAAGTTTTCCAAGATGAAATCCCATACAAATGGTATTCTGGGGGACCAACTTCCCTTTTGTTGCTTGCCTTTGCCATTTTGCTTTTTGTCTCCCAGATCGTCTTCAGGATCTACTACTTCCACGTCTTTAAGAGCTTTGGCTAATACAGGTAAGTTGCCCCTTGCAAACGGATCTCCATGTTTCCAATTGGCTGCTGGATTAACAACTTTTTCAGCAAGAACTTGTCTCGTGCTTCTTGGCATAGAAAGATAAATCGCGATACCTTCTGTGGAGAGATTGAGACCCTGGTCGCTGACGTCCTGGAGAATCTGAATCAAAACTTCTGTTTTCAACTTATCATTCAATTTACATTCCTCACCGTTCAACAACCTTATGAATTGGCACAAGGTGAAGATAGCTGTTTCTCTCAACCACGACTTCAAACCTGACAATTCGATGAGAGCATGTATGAACTTGAAGAGTACCTGCTCATCAACAATGAGTTCAGGATCAAGTAAAACTTGTGAGTTGATTAAAACTTGCAAGCCAAACAATCTTCCAAAAAGAACTGATCTTTCTTCTTTCCCCTTCATGGATGACTTGAGCTGGCTGCTTTTCAAGACAAGATCGAGGTAGGTAGAAACTGAAATGTCGGTATACTCTTTTTCTTTTCTGTAGATCAACTCACGGACAACTTCGACCAACGCCATAGAAAAGCCAAATCGAGCACTTTGTTTGGTGGTAATCAACCCTTTGACCAATCTGTTCAAGGCATAGTCCCAATCTGGCTTGAGATTGACCTTTGCCAACTCAGACAAAAGAGCAGTAGCAGCCTCGATTCGTTCCTGAGGAACTTCTGACGCAAGTCGGTAGTAATGATCCTTCAGCACCGACATCTGTGAAATGGAAGCTACACTAGATGATGTTCAGCGAATGAAATCAATGTAACGTCAACTTCTTTTGAAGTATCTAGGCAGATATATGGACAAGTGAAAAACTCATCTCGACATCTTTTTTTGCAGTGCGAGTTTGATAAAAGTATGGGGAAATTAATTGAGCTGCGATTGAGAAAGATATTGTGAGATTGAACCCTACAGTAAACCAATTTGCAGCTGAAATAATTCCATTTGCAGATAATGTATATGATTTGTGGCAGAAGTGGATGAAAGTGGACTAAACAATTGAAAACGTGCCGATTTGACTAGAGACTTTTACCTTCGTCGATTAGTTAGAGACTAAAGTAAGATTTCGTGGTACCAGTCAAAATATTGATATACTACTTATATTGTGGTTCTACTCTGCAGCGGAAGTATTAACAGTTTGTGTTCTATTCCGAATGACAGTGTCAGAAATTTGGTACGAAACTGAACTTTGACTTTACTGGAGAGCCTTCTTCTCTGTATCTACTTTCTCTCTATAGTCGATCAAATACGAAATTGCACTGTACATAGAAAATATGATACGGCTTAAAAAATACAAAAAACGAATTTAGTATTGAATCTAAGGCAATCGAGAATATTTCAAATAGTCTATTACGAAACAACTCGTTAAAGAAAAGGGTATAAATTTTAACAAAAAAACTGAGAGCACTTCATCAGACGAATATGACGCAGCGCTGAAGAAAAATAGAAGGGCACAATTTGCAGATGACAAATAAATGTACATAAAATTGAGCAGTCTAATTCAATAAGTACAAGATATCACCATGAATTATTGATGGTTTTTGTAATGCTATTAAGAGAATTCATAAGATACTCCGTTATGATACTTTCAACCTAGAAGATCAAGCGAAAACAGTTAAAACCAAGAAGGAAGCAATATAAACCACACTTGCTCCAATTGGAGTGTTAGCAGAACCCTCGTATGCTTGAATTGAAGTTGGCAAAATCCTTTCAATAGAGCTTACCTCTAAATATTCAACAGGAGAATAAGAATTGAAACTGGAACCGGTGGAATCGTAAATGGGGCTAGCAGAAGGATTCTGACTGGCACAGTTTTGTTGAGTAGCTGAAGTTTCTGTTGAGTTATTAGTGGAAGCTTCGGCATTTGCACCAGTTGATATAAATGTAGAAGTGAAACTGCGGTCCTTTGAGTGAGCTTGCCCAGTTTGACTAGTATATTTAGTTTCCTCACCAATTGATCCAGTAATTGATTCATGCACTGCGGTCGTTTTATTCTCTATAGCAGGCGCATCCCCAGTTGGCATTACGACAAAGACCCTTTCAATAACTCCTTGGCTGCCAGAAAATGAATTGATAGTGGTAAAATTATCAAAATTTGAAGAAGCAAGGGTAGTTTGAGAATTAGCATCAGTTCGAGTTTCTAGAAAGGCAGAGACAACACCTCCTTGTGTATCAACTTCTGGAATAATTTTGGGACCTGAATCTGCCCACGACAAAGTGATGATAGTTTCAACATTGACACTAGATGGAACTACAATAACTGTATCAGCACCTGCTTCTGTCTCAGAAATAAATTTAGTTGCATTCAAAGTACCAATCCAGGAAGAAATGAAGGTTGTCTGAGGATTACCTGTAAGATCCATAGAAAAACCATCGGTAGAAGGATACTCAGTTGGAATAACAATCATAGTATCTTTACTAGCATTAGATGGGACACCAATTACAATAGAGTTATCACTACCGTCTGTATTTATTGCAGGATCAAAGGTCGACTCACCACTGGATGTAATGGTAGTTTGCTCATTAGTATCAGATTCTTCGTCAGCAACTGTTCCTTCAGTATCTAGGTCGGGATCAGAAGTCGTTTCACTACCGGTCCAGGTTGATGGATCAAAGGTCGATTCACCACCACTGGATGTAATGGTAGTTTGCTCATTAGTATCAGATTCTTCGTCAGCAACTGTTCCTTCAGTATCTAGGTCGGGATCAGAAGTCGTTTCACTACCGGTCCAGGTTGATGGATCAAAGGTCGATTCACCACCACTGGATGTAATGGTAGTTTGCTCATTAGTATCAGATTCTT